>JAWRVZ010000117.1:1520000-1620000 GCA_037043235.1 Rhodeus uyekii
GCAAAATCCGTTCCAGGACTGAGTTCGTAACTCTAATTGCTCGTATCTCAAATCATTTTTTCTCATAAGAAATAACAGAAAAAAATTAATCCGTTCCGGCCCTCTAAAAAGCTCCCTTATTAGTGCTGATAACGATGGAAAAACATGTTTTTAATTGCTATAGAGACACACACACACAAAACATTATAGTATATAAGGATTCCTGTGATATAAAATAAAATGTGGTTTTAATTATGAGTTCTTACCTTCGAGACAGACGTTAGTAGCGGCTAATGTGGCATGTGTGGAGGAGGAGGAGGAAGGAGGGATAACGTAGATAATGCAAACACAATACGGAAGTGTAGTGTTTCTTCCTGTGTTGTGTATTGTATAGACTCAGAACCTCATATGTATTATTATTGAACACACATAACTCGTGCTGCTCACAGCTTAATACTCATGAATCACTCGTCGCCCCCGGTAACCCCCGCTGTAAAACCAAGCTGCCTCTAGTGGAGATCATATGCAATTACACCATAAATGAGGAGCTTGAGCTGCTCCGAGTGCTGAACACCTCTAGCGTATGTCAAATCTCGTATCTCAAATCTTTACTCCTATCTCAAAGCAAAATTTGCTAGAAGGCTTGTATGTCGGGACGCTCGTATCTCAAGGTATTACTGTATTTTAATCAATACTACCAAAAAAAATGCTTGGGATAATAACAAACCTCCTTAAGTCAGAACCTACATTTTCAACTTTCTTTAGTGTAATGTTGCTGTTTGAGCATGAAAAATGTCTGCAAAGTTACAAAGCTCAAACTCATTTCAAAGAGAGTTATTCTCTATATCAGAGCGCACTGTTTCAGTTTAAGTAATTCCCACCCAAGGCATATGCACAAAAGGGACAAGGCCTGGTTGAGTAAGTTAGTAGTGTTGGAACTCATGGTTATGGTAAGGGACGTCACATTTCAAAAAACACACTTGGAGAGGTTGACCAATCAGAACACACCAGTCCAGCTGACCAATCAGAGCACATTGCACATTTCAGAAGGAGGGGCTTCATAGAGACAAGAACTAAACCTGAAAGCTTGGCTGACTTGAAGCAGGGCATCAGTGTTGCCAGATTGGGCGGGTTCCCACCCAATTGGGCTCCTTTTGGTCACGTCCGACCGGGGAAAAATGCATTGGGCTGGTTGATAATATTTGGGCTGGTTGATGCATAAAAACCCGCCCAAATCTCATATAAATGCATATAAATGTCTACATTACAACAAACTTTAAACCCCCCCCCCCCGTCAACAATTGTGTATAGGTCCAACCTTTACCTGTTATATTATTTATAACATTACGCATTTTGGGCTGGTATTTTTTTAAATGGGCGGGTTTTATGCTGTAGTTGGGCTGGAAATCTTCAGTCCAATCTGGCAACACTGCAGGGCATGCCGCTTCGAAATTTGGTCTGGCTTAAGAGAGCGCCAATCGCACGTCACTGTGAAGTACGGCATTAAAGAGACGGCGACTCAGCCGGCGCAGGTTCTCCTGTTTTACGATTGGCCGGATTCGCCACATGACAATGATCATGTGTGTTTGGTGTTTACTCTGAAACCTTCAGTTCCACTGATACTCACAAATGATTAAATGAAATTGATTAAATTGGTGATTAAATTGTTTAGGCTTATGTTGAACTTTATTCTTGTACAAACAGACGGCAGTACATAAAGTATTGAAGGAAAACATCTGTGTATTTGACAAATGTTGCATTTAATTCACTTCATCTGTGAAAACGATCGGTTGCATCCAGCCGAATTCGAACGCACCTAGAGTGTTACCGACAGACTGGGAAGAGAGGAGCTGTAACTGTAAAATATGTGAAAAAAAAATTTTTTTTAAATAAAGACTTTGTAAAGAGCATAATAGGTCTTCGTTACATGCCATGACAGGAAATGTTAGCTTTTAGTCAAATGAATAACAAATTACCTGAGAATTTACATTCTGCATTTTTGCTGAACATGAAACACAAACCTTGTCATGTCCTATATATAATTACGTGATTATGTAACTAAATGATTGACATTTTATGTCTGTATATGGTGTCTCAGCAGGAGGTTTTGCACACTCACGCATACGTCTCAAACCGCAGACACCTTGAAAGTGAACCTATTGGCTGGCTGGTGTTCTTTTGCAGCTCAAATTTGCCACAAGCAAGTAACACACTCAGCCCTAATCAGACGAGACGCGATAAAGCCACAAGCAATAAATCCTATCCCTTCTAAGCTCATATTTTCGGCCTAACCAGCTGCGACTGCCAATACATTTGTGACACTTGGCTTCTATATCTGGTCCAGGATCCCGCTGCACATAGCTGTACGTTAAACATCAAATATGTTCAGATTGGCTGTGATTTTGTCATCTGAATTGAATGAATTATTTGATGCTATAACTCATTGTGCCTGCTTAGGACAGCTTATGTAGAATCATTTAACAGTAACATGCTAATGGCTACCATGCTAATTAGCTAACATGCTAATAATATTGTTTTTCCGACACAGATTATATTAAAATTGAACCTAAACTGACATTTTTATCATCTTTTTCATTAGCTGTATAGACTCCTGGTTTGAGATCAACCGCTCCTGCCCTGAACATCCTTCAGACTGACCTCCATCGTCTACTTCTGCTAACACTGAGAAAGGTGAAGCCCATCACACAATCATGCAGACATGTCTCAACAATCTGATACTTCACATCAGAAATGATCATTAGCAGCACTTTAGAAAGCCTCTTCCTGTCAGAGCAGCAACATAAATCTCTTGTCATTAGCTTTTATTGTAAATACACCTTCACACTTGTCGGGAGTATTTTTAGACGGATAGTAAATGTGAAATTAACACCTAAACCCCCTAATGATCTCATGACCTTGCGCTATTATTAAGGAACTAAAATTGCTATGCAATGCAAATGAAAGTTTTCACACTTGAGTCCTCTATGAAAACAAACTGCATTCACAAACATCTAGAACTCAGATCCCTTTAATAATAATATAGTGTTAATAAGAATAAATATAATACCACTAATTATATTAATATGCAAATGCAGTTTTCACACTTTCGCACTATCATTGGCAAGCAGTGACTTCTTTAACCGGGTGTGCTGAATGCCTCCGAAATAAGACACTGGCAGTGTTTTTGAATGAATGATTCAATGATATACACATTTATTTAAGCATTCACTACTGCCGCAACAATGTTGAACCATCTTTAATATTATAATACCACAAGTTACTTTCAAAGGGTAATTTACTATATTTTGATCGCTAACGTAGACACCGAAATATAAACTTTTCTCATTACTTCTGTGATTGTTTGAATGTTTGTAATACATAAATAACAGTACTGTTTGTTTAATACTTGCTCTCTCTGAGTCAGAGGCTTTGGCAACGCAAATTTGAATGTTCGCTGTGATCGTACTTGTCAAAGTTTTGATAGACACAGGAGAATTGTTGATAAGATCGCGGTCATTTGGCAATGACGCACAGTTACATACATATCACCAACATTTTATTATATATATATATATATATATATATACAGTGATCCCTCGTTTATCGCGGTTAATGTGGACCGGAATCCCCCGCGATAGGTGAAAATCCGCGAAGTAGGATCAGCTAATCAGCTCACGGGATACATCCACTCGTGCTCTCATTGGTCGATCTCGTGCCGGGAACCAATCACGTGCCTTGTCTGAGTGCCGTGTGTGTGTACAAAGCCTCTGAGAGAGTTTCTCTCTTTGTCTGGCATCCTGGGAAACCGTTTCACGATCACGATGAAGCAACGCTACTTTCCGCAATACGGCTGCCGATATGGCGTATTTGTGAATGTTTATTTTTTGATAAATATTTTTTAAAAATCCGTGATGCACTGAGACCGCGAAACTTGAACCGCGAAGTGGCGAGGGATTACTGTATATACACGTTATATATTACCCACACCACTGGCTTAAAGTAAACCACGTTCAGACCAGCTCCCAAGACCCCTGACATAAACCAAATGTGAAAACACCCTTGGCGTCCGTTTAATTCTCATATTCCTTCTTTGTCTCTTTTCCCTCTCACTTTAGGGCACTTTATGGACCTAAACCTGGATATCCTGACACAAAAACAACCAAATCAATCAATCTGCCAACCAATTCGATGAAACCTACGGAAACGGAAACGTGTCTTCGCAAAACTGAACCAAATAAAAGTGTTCATCCGGCCGACCGTCATTAGCACTTGCATCCCAGAATCTGCTACCCTTCTGTGCTAGAGATTGCTAAACTGCTAACCGGACACCGGATCTCTCGCTTTGGATAACGTCTTGCTTTCTTGCCCCCTCTACATGCTCTGTGTTCTTATTGACGTGTGCGTTCAGTCTTTGACCCGGTCCACTCTCCTTGTGTATGTAATTAGACGGAAGGAGATGGGAAAGAGGGTCAGGGCAACAAAAAAGGGTGGAAAGGTAAAGGGGCAGGAAGTAGACACCCTTTGCAAAGCAATCCAGCGGCCATACCTGTCCTGTCAGGGTCCATAAGGGGTGTGGCAGGGGGCGGGGTTACACACCTGGCTCGTGGGAGGAGTTTCATGTGCGTGGTTCACTCTTTAGTGGTGTGTTGGACAGCCGGTGGATGTAGATTTACTTATTCTGTGTGTGCATGTGTGTGATCATGTGTCCACAGGCTGGGAAATATGTAAATTGTGTTTCCTGTTAGCGCCAGAGGAAGTCCAATACATCAGCATGGGGGTTTACGGTTATAAATGGAGAGAAATACACTCTCGGTCTGTCTTCAAATGTTTACAATTCACAGTAGATGTCTTTCCCCCATGGATTCTGAAACGATAAGAAGCTCAAAGTTATTTTCCTAGTTTCATCTGCAATTTTTTGGGCAGTTATTATGAAGTGCTGACCATAATATTCAGACAATTTCCCTGTAAAAGCCTTGGGTATGTATTCAGTGTGTGTGTGTGTGTGTGTGTGTGCGTGTGTGATTTCAGCTTCTGTCCATCTTCCCATGTTTTCTGTATGTGACCGACCAGCTTGCGTCCGGTAAGCTAATGTTGCTTCACTACTGTATGTAAAGCCCAGATATACTGGTGTGAATCTATTACAAGATCATTTCTATGATCTGCATTTACTTTTTATTTTTGAAAAATCTGTGAGAAACCTCACGAGAAATATATTTAACCTTCAGGATGCCTCAGTCTACTGTATAAACAGCAAGCACTGTTAGAAAATAACGTTAAAGAATTGTAAAAAGAAAAAAAAGAAAGGCATAAAATGAAAAAGATAGAAAAAATAACTGCGAACAAATATTTGACAACCTATTACTTTTTGTGTTGGACAGAAATAGAGCATCTCTGAGGGGTTTTTTCCTGCTTTGTGCCTGTAAATGAGGGCATACGAACACCATCCATCAAAACAGTGGATAACAATTTCGCCTCGCCGTGTAAAACCAATCAAACGAATAAATAAAAAGAGTCAGGTAGCGTAGGACTATCTCGTGCAGCATGGGCTGCAAAAAGTGACTCGGCACTCTCAAAACCCATTCTTTTCTTATGTTTGCGTTCAAGTCTGTTATTTTGTATGTTTTTCTTTTCTTTCTTTCTTTTCCAGGGACATGATCGGATGCCTGTTTTTAGAAGGTACAAATAAGTGTCTGATGATTTTGATGTGCAATCTGTGGGACGATTAATAATGATGATGATCATACATATAATTAAAACAAGATGAAATAAGATCAGATGTTGCCTTCTTTTATCAATCGATCCATTGCACACACACACACACACTCACAAGTGTCGAAACAGACATTTCTAAAAGAACAAGGAGAGACAAACCCATCTTATGTTAGCACTTTTTTATTTTCACAGTTAGCTCATCAGACCTTGAGTTCTGCTTCACGGATACTCTCTTTCAGAAGCAAATATACCCATATAAATACATGTATTCACAGACTTGTAGAAGGAGGAATGGCCAGACTAAGCACAAGTTTGTCAAGGCACTATGATTTCAAAATGGTGCCATGGAAAAGCAAAATAAAAGAACTAAATGCATTTTCACGGCTCTTAGAAAATTCAGCCTTGTACATTCATAATGTGTATTTAAAATAATACTGCATACGAAACTATTTACTTCATGCAGAGATTGAGTGATGATGCTCTTTCTTAAAATATAAGACCAATCTCATTCTCTTGACCTCTAGTGGTCAGAAAGTGTAGTGCAAAGAAACTTCTTCTGTGTTCTGTGCTGGTTTGTGTTCATTACAACACCTTTCCAGGATTCATGAGGTTTTTGGGGTCCAGGCTGGCCTTGAGGCCCTGCATGACCTCTATGGCCAATGGACCGACCTCTTCCCTGAGCAGGACCCGCTTTCCTAGACCGACTCCATGTTCACCGGTACAAGTCCCGTCCATCTCCAGCGCCCTCCTGCACAGAGGAAGACAACAAGAGAATGAATCCTTTCACTGTAATTGTTAATGGCAATAAAAGATGCACTGTCTACATTAATCCAGATACCTTTGAAAATTAAAAAAAATGGAGCTCGCCCAAGTGAGAAAATCCATTTGAAAATCACGTTGAAGTGTGAATGGTGAAAATGGAGTGTTTTAAAATGATGATGCATGTTAAGTCATGTGACGCATATTGTGCCTAATATCGTTCTACAGTGATCCCTCGTTTATCGCGGGTTAATGTGGACCGGCACCCCCCCCCCGCGATAGGTGAAAATCTGCTAAGTATGATCAGCCAATCAGCTCACGGGATACATCCACTCGTGCTCTCATTGGTCGATCTCGCGCCGGGAACCAATCACGTGTCTTGTCTGAGTGCCGTGTGTGTGTGTACAAAGCCTCTGAGAGAGTTTCTCTCTTTGTCTGGCATCCTGGGAAACCGTTTCTCGCGCATCACGATAAAACAACGCTGTTTTCCACAATACGGCTGCCAATATGGCGGTATTTTTGAACTTTTATTTTTCGATGAATATTTTTAAAAAATCTGCGATGCACTGAGGCCACGAAACTTGAACCGCAAAGTGGCGAAGGATTACTGTACACCACCATGTGCAATTCACTAGCACAACGGTCCTAAAGATAGATATGCAATCTTCATATAACATTCCTGCAAAAATGTGGGTGTGGGTGTGGGTGGCAGACTGGAAGAACATGTTTAGCCACCAGCAACCAGTGAAAGACCAGACTCTTCCTCAGGATGAAGAATCTGTGCAACTGAGCGGTCTTGTCCAGTCAAGTTTAGGTTCCCAGGTGCTTCCACCTTCACATTCTCCAGCCGAATGATGTCGGCTGGTGGAGCAGAAATCCAACAACTACTCATCTTCTTCATGAAGGTTGATCTCACTGTTCGACATGACCATTGTATTGTATGCTCTACCCATCATTTTTGCTGGAATAGAAGTCTAAATTATTTTGTGAGGTAAGCAAAATGATGGCTGTTGATTGAGCTTAACAATTTCCCCTCCAATTTGCAGTCTGGAGTTTCTGGGTGAGATTGTTGTGTTCGGAATGACTTGAAAATCATTTAGCCTACAATGCCCAGTTTTTCTCTTTAACTCTTTGCAAAGCCAGAAAGTGTGTGATGCCTAGTGTTTTAAGATCTGTTCAGCCTTTAATTGAACTCTGCAATTTGCCTTTAAGAGGCAGAATGGTATTGAAGAAGTTAGAAGATTCATTTATTTCTAAGAGTTGCTCTTTCAGTGTGTGAACACTGGCTATAGCTTGTGCTTTTACAGTAACATCATGTCTGTCATTCACAGAAAGGGCAAGTCCAACTCAATTTGTTCCTGTCCTGGCAGCCAGATTTCATTGAAGTAAATGAGATTGCAGCGTTTGTCTTCTCTTTGGTTGCTGGTCCGTGCCAATTGCTCATCCGTTGTACGTTACCCATAATGACTGAAGGCAGGTGGGTCTTTATTATTCGCTCTTGTTTTCAAGGTCAGACACCAGAACCTCTATGCCTGTCATTGTCAATAATGACTCTTCAAATGGCAGAAGTCATTCTGAGAAATAATCCTGGTATTGACTGCAACCCGAAAACTAAAAAACTAACAATACGCACAAAAGATGCAGCCAGTCCCTCTCAGCCGCCTCAGAAGATCATTGTATAGGAACTAAATAGAATACCTGGCCAGTCTCTCAGTGAATGAGTGAACCCGTTGCACCTCGTCTGGGTCATTAGGATCCAGAACCATTAAACAATGGAAATTTCCATCACCTACATGGCCTGCAATAGGACCTAGAAAAAAAAAAACATAACCGTATTATATCAGCATTTAAAAACAGTTCAGAACACCAAGTGGGAAAATCAAACTAGGTAAGATACCGGTAAGATTGTTGCTGATTAGATCTTCCTTCGTCTCCACTATAATCTGAGGCAGTCGTGAGATAGGCACGCAGACATCTGTAGAATATGCCTGCAATAAAATTAATACATTTTTGTAAAGTATTAAGTTTTAAAATATTATTTAAAGTATTATTATTGAACACGCATAACTCGTGCTGCTCACAGCTTAATACTCCTGAATCACTCGTCACCCGCGGTAACCACCGCTGTAAAACCAAGCTGCCTCTAGTGGAGATCATATGCAATTACCCCATAAATGAGGCGCTTGAGCTGCTCTGAGTGCTGAACACCTCTAACGTCGGCGTCTGTAAGCTTGCTTGTATCTCAAATATTTACTCGTATCTCAAAGCAAAAGTTTGCTCGTATCTCGGAATGTCGGGATGCTCATATCTCAAGGTATTTCTATATATCATATATAAATACTACAAATACTAAAATGGTACAAAAAATTTTTTTATGTGGTTCATAATATACCATATACAGTGAAGTTCACTTATCTCAACCTTGGTTAACTTTCCAATCCTATTATGTCGACGTTTTTGAAGTGGAACCGCCCAACTCCCTATTTGTCTAAGCATTTTCTTATTGGTTATGTTGATTCTTTTATGTCGCCGAACCCTGATATCTCGAGCACAAAAGAGGGGCAAATTCGCCACTTCACATGGTTATCTCGATCTCGTGACTAATGATCGTACCGAGTTCACTGCGCATGCACTGAGTTCGTGTTGCACGTGGATCACGTTCCTGGTTGCTCTGTCAGTGATAGTTCTCTCATAGTGCCGCGCAGCCGCAGAAGAACTCGCAGAAGTGGCGGAAAAATCAAGCCTTGCAGACGCTATTTTGGTAGAGGAGGCGCAGGAGTTAGCATCACTGTCCAGGAATTCCCAGATTACATTGACATTGACAAAAACGTTGTTACTAATAGAAGCATTTGTTTTCAAGCAGACCGTTAAAGGCAAAAAGCAACAAAGCATTTTAGACTTTGTAAAGAAACCATATTAACCGCGTGTGCAATACTATCAGAACTGTGTCGAAATGACTGTGTTATGTAATGTGTTGTTGTGCGTTGACTGTTTACGCTGTGAGCGAAATTGTGTTTGCAATGATGGAGAATATAATTAAAGGTTTGTATGGAGAATGGAAGGTGTTTTTTATTGTATACTGGTAAATCTCTGCTGTTAGTTGGTGCACATATGCTTTTTGTTGTTATCAAACATATACAGTGTATGTACATTTTTATAGCATGCCGATCGCTTCATCTAATAAATCGCCATATTGGCTGTTGGTTATCTCGATCATCGGTTATCTCAATGCTTTTTTGCAACCCCCGAGGCTGTCGAGATGACCGGATTCCACTGTATAAAATACTATATTATAATATAATATTATTACACATGCTTCAAAATTGTGCACAAATTCACGTCAAGAACATTTCTAGAAGTATAAAAGCAAGCATGCATTTCAAGATGATAAAAAAAGTTTGTCAGTCACGAGTGTAAAGTATGTATGCTAAGTTACAAGAAGATAAACTGCATTTATCTGAGTCAGAATCAAGTCATGCAGTAAATGTTCCCACCTTGCATCCGGGCCTCAGGGCCAGGGCAGCGTACCACGCATCATGACGGGCTTTCCACAGCCGGCCACGGGTCTCTTCATCTTCCGCCCAGGCAAAGTCTGAGCCTCCGTTATCTCGTGTGATCTCCTCTAAACACACACATCATAATGCTTTCCACCTGACACATTCCTTCACATATATTATCTGGTTATAAAAAGTATGTTCGATATTGTATGAATGAAATCGTACGTAGAGTAATACCTTGAGATATGAGCGTACAACATTCAAGTATTCTGAGATATGAGCAAGCACATTTTTGCTTTGAGATACGAGTAAAGATTTGAGATACAAGTAAATATTTGAGATACGAGTAGCTTACAGACGCTGACGCCAGAGGTGTTCAGCACTCGGAGCAACTCAAGCGCTTCATTTATGGGGTAATTGCATATGATCTCCACTAGAGGCAGCTTGGTTTAACAGCGGGAGGTTACCGGGGGCGACGAGTGATTTAGGAGTATTAAGCTGGGAGCAGCACGAGTTATGAGTGTTCAATAATAATAAATATGAGCTTCTGAGTCTATACAATACACAACACAGGAAGAAACACTACACTTCCGTATTGTGTTTGCGTTATCTACGTTATCTCTCCTCCTCCGCACATGCCGCCATTAGCCGCTACTGTATCGTCTGTCTCGAAGGTAAGAACTCATAATTAAAACCACATTATATCACAGGAATCCTTATATACTATAATTTTCTGTGTTGAGATACGAGCAATTCGAGTTACAAGCTCAGTCCTGGAACGGATTATGCTCGTATCGCAAGGTATTACTGTACTTTAAACGTACTTTGTGACAGTTTAAAAGGTATATTTTATATAGTATGAATGTGTGTAGTATAAATGAAATACGGCGTACTACATTCACCATGTTTTCATTTATATGTGACCTATGGACATACTACTCAGCTCACGTAATTTTTTCCCCTTCTATATAGTATGGAAGGAGGCATATTTGGGAGCCATGGACTGATTTGCTTTTGTAAAATAGAGTTTTTCTACACATTTGTTGGTTTTATCCACATATACCTGTGATGGACACTTGCTCCTCCATGCTCTTGGAGCTCCCGTGGAACTCGAGGAAGAGAGTGGGCGTTACAGCGTAGGACAGGTTGTTGAAGCGATTGCACGCGTTTATCATCACGTCGTCCAAGAACTCTGCAAGCGAAACCAATTAAGTTGCGTGAGGCCTTTGTGGGTAGAAAGTCCAGGGTTAAAAAAAAAATCATGCTTCACTGCATTCTCGATTTAAAAATCTAAGAGACCGGTCATGCCTGATTACTCATAAATTGGATGGAACTACTGGTGGAATATTTTCCCTGAATGGACTGCAAAAGAACCAAGCAATTCATTAAACTCTTGACTGTGCTCGGTGTGGACGGTGTTTCCTTCTGAATGAATGTTTATGTTATTGCAACAGCTTTTAATGAATAGATTAGAAAGAAATGAATAGTTCTGCACTAAGTCAAACAGCTAGGCAGGCATGCATGTAGTTTCGGTGCCACAGTCTGTGATTTTACAAGAGACCAACTGTTATTTTGTTAATGCCACATTGTGACCATGTGCTTAAACCTTCAGTCACCTATGCGGGCAATGGGTACTCCAGCCTGCAGAATCTGAACGGTGCTGTCCACTGCTGATTGGACGGATGGAAAGGAGCAGACAGCTGACACCATACTTTCAGGAATGCCGTACAATCGAAGTGTGGCTTTGGTAATGATACCCAAAGTTCCCTCCGAGCCCACAAAAAGGTTTGTCAGGTTGTAACCAGCAGATGTCTTTCTGAAAGGGCATTGCATTGTGAAGTACATCAAGTGTTGACAGGATAGGTATGGTTCAACTCAACAGATTGCAGTTATACCTTGGACGTCGCCCCCTGCCTGCTGTGTGGAGAACTGTTCCATCGGCTAGAACCACCTCCAGGTTCAGGACGTTCTCCCGCATTGTGCCGTAACGGACGGCGTTGGTGCCTGACGCGCTGGTTGCAGCCATGCCACAGAGAGATGCGTCGGCGCCTGGATCTGTGGAAACATATGCCTTAACCATTACCCAGTAAACACAAACGTTCCCATTTGGTTCCCATTTGATTATTTTTTTGGGAACCAAATAAGAATGTTCTGGAAACGTTCCCTGCAGGTTATTTTTTGGCTTAATATTGAAACTTATAGAGAACGTTCCCAGAACGTTCTCTGCAGGTTATTTTTTGGGATAATTTTGAAACTTATAGAGAACGTTCCCAGAACGCTCCCTGCAGGTTATTTTTTTTGTTTAATTTTGAAACTTATAGAGAACATTCCCTGCAGGTTATTTTTTTGGCTTAATTTTGAAACTTATAGAGAACATTCCCTGCAGGTTATTTTTTAGATAATTTTTTACTTTTTTTTATTTATTTTTTACTTTTTTTTTATTTTTTTTAACTTTTTTTGTATTTTATTTTTGGGATAATTTTGAAACTTATAGAGAACGTTCCCAGAACGTTCCCTGCAGGTTATTTTTTAGATAATTTTGAAACTTAATCATTTCCAAACATAAAGCCAAGTATAGGTTTAAATTAAGTCCCATTCGCACCAAGGACAATAAATATAACAAGAACTATAACGTTTTCACAATCATCTCAATTCCCAATAAGAACAGGGAAGATCAGATCACATCACAACTAAAATGATAATAATGAGATAGAGGAACGATAAAATCACTTTCATAACAATTTTTTTCCTTTTGAATGTCAACAGCCAATCAGAATCCATCCTGCTAATGCAGCATTAAAATAAACAGAACAGAACGGAAACTATTATAGAAATTGTTATAGTTTTCGTGTAAATGAGCCTTTAGGGTTAAATTAATCTGTGTATTAACACATACAATTGATCAGTTTTATGTGATCTACTCTGTGCCCATAATACACAAGAATTTGACTGACCAACAGGAAACCAGAGGCCTGTGTCACGCAGGTATGAGTTGAGGCCTTTGCGTGTCACACCGGGCTCCACTGCCACGTCAAAATCCTCTTGGTGAAGATCAAGGACCTGCTCCATCTTTCTCAGACTGAAACACACTCCACCCTAACAAGCATTCACAGCCATAATCCTTTTTATTAACATTAATGGATATTAAAAAAATATGGTTTTCCTTTTTTGAAGGATAGATTTGAAGTCTAAAATTGGTCCTGTCACAGTCAAACTCTTCTGACTCTTTATCTCTATTGGACCAACCTGCAGAGCACTAACACCTCCCTCCAGGCCTGTCCCAGTGCCGAACGGGATGATGGGTAGTTGGTGGTGGTGGCAAATTTTGGCAAGAGCGCTGACCTCATCTACAGACCGAGGAAACACCACCACATCTGGTGGTCGACAACTGACAAGACAAGAATAAAATACCATGATTATGTAAATAATATGCAAATCAAATGTAAAAGTATTTACAATATAAATTGTAAATAAAAGTGTCTGATCTTCCATTTTGAGACACATCCGTGTGTAATAGATTATTTAAAAAAAGAAAATTGTAGGGCGAGGACTTGGTTTGTCCGGCTTGAGACAGCCGTCACTGTGAAGTACGGCATTAAAGAGACGGCGACTCAGCCGGCGCAGCTTCTCCTGTTTCACGATTGGCCGGATTCGCCACATGACAACGATCATTTGTGTTTGGTGTTTATTCTGACACCTTCAGTTCCACCGATGCTCACAAATCAGTGTTTTTATAAGAGTAAAAGCTCTTTTTATGAAGTTGATGTGTTATATTGTGTTATATTGTGTCATGTTTATCAAAACCAAACATACACCCCACTTCAATGGTGATTAAATTGTTTAGGCTTAAGTTGAACTTTATTCTTGTACAAACAGACGGCAGTAGGGGAGAATGGGGTAAAGTGAGACATTTTTTTTACATTTGCTCCCCTCTAAGCAAGCTAAAATTATATATCAATAAAATTTACACATTTCCCATAAATTCAGGATGTTTCCTAGCAATTGAAATGATCAGAATGCATTTAGGACGAAGGTTAGTGAAAATATGAGTGTTTTAAAAAAAGTGGTCTTGTGTCTCACTTTACCCCAGCTAAGGGGTAAACTGAGACAGACCAGAAAAATCAAGGGGGTAAAGTGAACCACTAACTGTTTCCACTCTGAAACTACCATAACAACACAACTTTACTATTTTTTTGCTTTTCCTTGACAGTTTCTTTTGTCTTTCTTTATAAGCCTTTTCAATTCAATTCAAATTTGCTTCAATTCAAACTGAGAGAATTCTCAGATTCTTCATCAGTTAGGATGGTTGTCTTCACACGCTTTCGTTTGGTTTGTGTTCTGGGGTTGGTAGGGTGTGACAAGGAGACAGGTCGGCTGGGAACACGAGGTACATCCATGTGGATGTGCCATTAGCATCAGCAAGTGCATTATCTGCTGCGGGTGGTTCATCTGCAGGGGGTGGACCATTCGGATCATCTGCAATGGCAGGCTGAAGCTCAGGGTTTGGCCAGTCTGACACCATGGATGGTGCAACCGCTTCATTAGGGAAAATTTCTCGGTTATATGGGAAAATCCCAGAGGACCTAAATCCAGCAGTGATGTTGCATGGCGTCACTGCTGACATGAAGGTCTCATTCAAAAGTCCTGCAATCTAGAAGATCGAGACTGTTTTGCCAGGGTTGGATCTTATCCACCCATCAAGAGCTCGGCTGTATTGGGTCTTGAAAGGGCCAAACACAGTCACGTCGAGAGGCTGCATACGATGGGATGAGTGGGGTGGGAGGATGAGCAGAACAATGTTGTTGCTCTTTGCTATTTCTACTGCCTTAAGTGAGATGTGAGCCTTAAAATCATCCAGGATTAACAGCATGGGTACCTTTGGCTCCTGGAGGTGCTTAAACTTCACTCTGGGGAAGATAGACATAGGAGGTGTGGCATTCCCATAGACTTATAGACTTCTTTCTGTCCTTGACCTCAGCGGCTGCACTCTCCATCTCCTTGACGGGCGTTTTGCCCCAGGTTGTCTTCCTGGTGTCTTGGCATGATGGCTTTTCTACAATGTTTATGACATTAAAAATAAAAGATATATAATGTACCTCATGTCTCACTTTACCCCACGGCATTTGTCTCACTTTACCCCACCGTCACATTTTATAAAATAATTATCTCTCTTAGCAATTTAGGATAATCTTCAGCTAGCATCATCACATGGTTTTATATGTTGGTAGTTCATCAACATGTACGATATATGTTTTTTTACCTGAATCAATTTGCTTCGGCACAACAGTTGATTAAGTTGACAGCAAGAAAACATGCAAAAACATATTTTTGTGAAAAAAACATGCTTAACACAGCACCATGGGGTCCACTCCTTCCTGGCCAAGGGGAAATGAGAGGGGCTTGAAAACATAATGGTCATATGACCACAAATGTGTTCCGTTGCCTATATACAGGGGGTGTCTCACATTACCCCATTCTCCCCTACATAAAGTATTGAAGGAAAACATCTCAAACAAGCAATAAGCCTATTATATTATGCACACACACAAACATATATATATATATATATAAATTATACTATATATAAACATTATATATATATATATGTGTGTGTGTACAACTCGACACACACTCGTATATATAGTTCAACTCGACACTACTATAATGTTTATATATATATATATATATATATATATATATATATATATATATATATATATATATATATATATATATATATATATATATATATATATATATATATTAGAGAGAGAGAGAGAGAGAGAGAGAGAGAGAGAGAGAGAGATGGTGTGTTGTGTAACACTGAGGATTGATTATTTTGCCTGTAGATCCTCGCTGTTGATGATTATTTGAGTCTGGGGTGCAGGAGGAGAAAAGAGAGATGAAAACACAGTTCCAGCTGCGTGCTGAACGGATCCTCATGATTGTTTATTGAACTGCTTTAAATCATTAACTCGGACGCTACAGATGGTTTATTTGTACTTTCGGGTGGAACTACCGCTGCACAGCTTACATAACATGAAACGGCAAGCGGCGCTCAGGTGTGACAGTGAGACGGTACCTGTGCACAGACTCATCCCTGCCGTGCTGCTCTCGGACCGCCGACCCCACACTCACACACTCATCCCCAATAACGGAGCGGAACGCTGAGACCACCCGCTCCACGGCCCCAGTCTAAAATTAACAAAGCATGACATTTACAGAATATTTACCTGAATTACTCTTCGGTGACAGGTACGTTAATTACTATTATTATTCTACATGTTATTGTAATATTTACATTTATTTTTAATTCATTATTTATAAATTGTGTGGGGGAGTATATATATATATATATACACAAATTTATTATATAAATGTCCTTCGTTATTCTATTTATTAGAGAATTGATCCCAGAGCTTACTTTAGCAGAATATCTCCTGCTCCTCCCGCAAGTAAACAGCAGCCGTGGAGAAATTAAGCGTAGTTCTTGTCTGAACAAAGCCATTTCCACTCCTTACAAAATCCGTGCTGAAATAAGCAAGCTTTAATGCATAACGTGAGTTTATTGGAGTTTATGTAAATATTCTTCCGGATCAGCGTAACTACGTCACGCCTCCTCAGAAGCGCAAGCCCCGCCCCTGGAGATTACGAGCCACAATGGCGATTGTTTTTCTTTGAATATTATTCTTTAAACGTGAGCCTCCCGCACTAGATTTATCTTCTTTGCTGAAAGACGGAATATCTATGTATTTTAATTAGCATGTCGGGTTAAATTTTGTGTTTACGACGTCAGGTCAAGCCACTTTTGTCGAAACACAAATCTCTTGTCGCTAAACTACTAATTAAACTAAAAAGACTACAATGCTTTTTAACTGTACTTCTTTAGAACATGAAGAAGACAGAAGGTGCATCAGTGAATGTTTTAATTAATTTATGAAGCCACTGTAAACTTTGTCGTTACATATTACGTTGTTATATTACTACGCTATCATATTTTTGTGCAGGCAATATAGTTTATGTCGTTGTACATAAAACACCTAAGAATGTTACTGCTAAATACCTATAAGTATTATGATATTCCGCCATGTTTCTTATTGGCACGCCCCCAACTCGTAAACTCGGGTATTAAAGAAAATCCCGAGTTTCCCACTCGTACTTACGACTTTGTGGTGGCGTTCAACTCGTAAATACGATCTTTCCTACATAACTTTAAAGCACGATAGGGAACACCAGTCTGACGGGATTAATAATCATAAACTAAACTTTATAATAGTAAGATTAGCTAGAGAATAGGTTTATTTTCTAGTCTCATGGATGTTTTAGGATGCTTTCAGGCGTGATAAAGTCGGCTATTGTACAAGGGAACAGTAAAACCATCAAGTGTTAATAGTAATAGTCCATTGCAATGCAGTTTATAGATATTAGAGAGCAAGCCACAAGGTGGCAATATTACATCGCACAGGCTCCTCTGTTTATGGACTCACTGTCTTTGAAAAATGACTACATGTGAAAGAATTTAATGTAGAAACATAATTCTTAGGAATTTCTCACAATTTACTTCTATATTACGATGCTTTTTTTCTAAAATGGTTTGCTCCTCCGTTGAATAAATACTCTGATGTATCATTTCATAAACTTGTCAAAATTAAAAACATGTCCCAAGACTTTAGGAAACTATAATTCGTTTTTAAATTAGACTTAATTTTGGTTGAGGCAATAAAATGAACAAAAATAGGCCTCATGGGATGTTGTCATTGTTCAAACGCTCATTTTGACAGGTTATATAAATCCTTAATCATACCCGCATGATGAAATTGTGCAAGTATAAACTTATATCTGAGTGTAGAAATGCGCCTGAGGTACTGTGAGGTGTGTTCACTTCAGCTGAGCTGACCTTTATTAATTTGTCAGCATGCTTTTGAATTTACATATTAATAGACCCCCATATGCAAGTCTAGATGAAGATCCGGTGGGCTTTGCAACTGCGTAGATCGAGCTGACAAGTCCAGGCAGTGGTTCCCATAGTAACTGATGTGTTCACCGCCATGTACGAACGTCATTCGTTCCCCATGGGGAGAGTCTTGTCTTTCTCTCCTCTTAATAGTTACATTGTGCCCGTGTTGACTAACACAGATGAAAGCGTACACTCATTACAAAGAACTTCAAACTTGATCACCGTCAAGCCTGTTTCTAATAAAACCCCCATTGGTTGCGGTTTGACGTAGTTCACATGAAGGGATGAACAATACACATATTTTTATATTATCTAAAATTGGGCTGAGCTGTGCTTGATGGAAATGCTTGTGTTAGTCTTTGTGAATAAATGTGTGTGATTGTCAGATGCATCTTTTATGACAAAGGTATTTCAAATTTGGTGTTTTGATGACATCACGGTCTCCTTGACGCCAGTGTTTTAAGGATGTCAGTCAATCACCCCTTACAGTTCCAGTGTAGAGAGGAAGTGAGTGCGCGGAATCTTGATGAGTTGCTCCAGTGTTCTGGAATCTTAAGAATGTCCTCTGTTCCGACTTGTACATTCACCGCTAGTAACCCTCATGAAACGTCTGGCATCCCAGACACCCCAATGAGGTAAAAATTATTGTTGTAATTTCCTAATTAACCCTTTATTTTCCCCTTCAAAATCTTTTAATATGCTTATCCGAGCTCATAAAATCTTGTTCAACAGCTGTCATTGAAGCTTTATCACAATGTTCTTCTGGGAGGTGCACGAAGCAAACATAGTGAGCTGATTAGTGTTCCGTAAAGCTCCATAAATCCACACTGTAAAAATGTAAAAATGTAAAAAAAAAAAGATGTAAAACTGCTACAGTAAAAACTGTCCATTGGTTACCTGTAAGTTACCTTCCTAAATGGCAAAATAAATAAATAATAATAATAAAGTAAATATAATCAAAAAGTAATTATCTTTTTTTATTACATGCAATATACATAAATATTTACAATAAAATATTTATTGTAATATTACATTTAATTGTTCTTTTGAAGTAAAAAGTATGAAGAGAAATTATTCTTTAGATTTTGTTTAAACATGCCATTGAAAAGATTTTTTAACTGTTTTTATGCTCACCAAGACTGCATTTATTTGTTTGAAAATACAGTAAAGCTTTTGTAAAATGTTATGATTTGAAATATCTGCTTTAATCTAATTTAAAATGTAATTTATTCCAGTGACAAAGCTGACTTTTCCGCATCATTGCTCCAGTCTTCAGTGTCAGATGATCCTTCAGAAATCTAATATCCTGTTAAAAAAACATTTCTTATTATTTTCAGTGTTGAAAACAGTTGTGCTGCTTAATATTTTTGAGGAATCTGTGATGCATCTTTTTTTCAGAATTCATTAAAGAAAAGAAAGCTCAAAAGAACCGCTTTTATTCAAAATAGAAGTCTTTTGGAACATTATGCATTTCTTTTGATTATTGCAATGCATCCTTCCTTAGTAAAACTATAATAAATAAATAAGTCAACAACAACAACAACAAAAGAAGACTGAGATATACAATAGCAGTGTAGTTAAAAAATGCATTCTTATTTTGCTATTAGCTATTTTCTTATGTAGTTTTTTGCCTGTATATGATTATTACAGATCCTGCAATGTAAGTACAAGTGAGTCAGTGAATAAACTGTGACATTAAAAGCGATCCAAACCGCGCATAAATGAGCGGAATGTCAGTCTGAGTGATGTTGTTCCGTCCAACTAATTATAGCCAGTTGCATAATAGTGTTCTTGAGACTTAAGAAACATTTCATACGGCCCTGCCTCAACTCTCTCACCCTCTCTCGCTCCAGTCCTGGTAAGCTGGAATGCATTGACGTCAGAGGAGGGAGAGCGCTCGAGCGCTAGAGCAGAAGTGAGCGCGCGAGCACTGCGGAGCGACGCGCGCGCCACTACATGCCTCGTCCTGCTCGGACAGCGGGCATCATTTATTGATGAAAACAACAGCGAGCGGACGTGAGACGATATTAGGAAGCGAACATTTTGTTTAGCCTCCGTACGAATACGCAAGGGGAAGCTGAGAGTATTTCCAACGGACGCTCGTTTATATAGACGCGTGACACTTTATATGGTAAGTTATTACAGAAAACAAATGCGTTTTGTGTGTTTAACTATTTGTTGAACGCTGAAATGATATGTGGGATTCAAGATGCGGGGTTTAATTCCATTGAGTTTCATTTTGGGATCATTTGAGAGCCTGTCAGTGTATTTTGATGTTATGGGTAATAATAATGATGATCTGAAATACTTATTTTTGTGTAGTTGACTATTTATTTGTTTCTAATTTAGAGAGGCTACATGATTAAAGGTGAGTTAGAGATGTGGTTGGCACTTGGCAGACAAACACTGGCATTGTGCTGGCCTGCATATCGGTTCTCTCTCTCTCTCTCTCTCTCCTACACAAACACACACACTTAGTATGGAAGTCACCCTATCCTCCACTCAATGTAGTCCCAGGCCTAGAGACATTCAGGGATATCTAACAGCATGACACACAGGTAAGAGACAGAAAACAAGGCAAAGAGAGAGACAAGGACAGATAAAGAGAGATAGAGAGAGTCACATTGCTTTATTGAAATAATTAAATAACTAGGTATTGCTCTGTGCAGATGCAAAGTCAGAATGCATTGTTCAATAAGTGCAGGTTAAACAAAAGATAGGAGCTTTTGTTATCTGTTGAGCTTACAGGTTTTGTGGCAGTTAAGCCCAATACTTGAGATTCCTAGCAATGCAATGCAAATGATGTCATTAGACGGATATCCATTGTGTGTGTCTGTGTGTGTGTTTGTGTATATATGTGTTTGTGTGTGTGTATATATATATATATATATATATATATATATATATATATGGTCTTGGTATGTTATGCATCAGTGTAGATACTTGAGTGTGAGTGTATATATAGCATGAAGCCAAAGCCCTAGACTCAGCAGTGTTTGTTTGTGCACATGTACTGTACATGTGTGTGAGCATATGTGCAAGTGAGTGTGTGCTGGCAAACCACCAAGTTTGTGGGTTTCATCTTGTGGGCCTTCGATTGAAAAGGAGAAGAAGTGTCTGTGTGTGTGCATGCACGTGTATGTGTGTGTGTGTGTGGAGTGTTATCACAGTAGCACCCTGAGACACATCAGCTCCATCACAAGGCGGGCCTGAGGGAATCGGGACAGGAGGGGAGGGCAGGTCATCTAGATCAAGTTTCGCCTACATTGTAACAACCAAGTTTCCTCAGACTGGCTGCGATCGTTTCATGTCGCGCAGCAGATTTGCGATCGGTGTTGACAGACTAACTTTTTGTCACTGGAAATATAGTTAAGACGGTATGTGGATTAAGTTTAATGTTTAGTTTTAATGTAAAGAGTATAAGCTCATCATATAATCTCTGTACCAAAGCATTGCACACTACCTCACTGTATGAAGAGGCAGATACTTTCTAAGATGGCATCCCATTAGTCATATAACCACATAAGAGATGAAATTTTAATGTTCTTTGTAGGCAGCAAGAAAAGTAATTGATTTCAATTGAGTTTACCATCAGCATGTTGCAAAGCTAAACTTGACATATTTTAATCACATCTCTGCACACAATTATTGGGTAAAATATATATTTTTTTGTACATAATTATATAATAATATCTTATTATAAATCAGTAGAAAAACGCAAGGACTAAAACGCTGTAAAACATGTATTTGTAGTGGTCAAATATTATATATTACTATATTTGTGGAAATATAGACGTGTCTAAAACAGAAAATCAATGGGAAAAGTGGAATGCAAAAAGGTATATTAAGAATATTTATAGTAGTTAAATAGTTATAGTATATATAGTTGACATTTCCTGTTTTGTCCGCCATCTTGGAGCGCATAACAATGCATTCTGGGATTGCCTTTTCTAATATTTGACGCTGCATTTGAATTTGAACTGAATTCCGTCACTTAAGAGGCAGATAGACCAGGACTGTCTTAAAACTTTCCATTAGTTAGCAGCTTTCTAGGTTTTGGATCACTGGGTCTCATTCACTTATAATTGCATAGATTATTTCATATTTGTATGCATAGGAGAACTTTGTATGGCGAAAAATTAATTTGCAGCACGTGCGAACACGCATGAATTCTTAACCTCATTATATTGTTAATGAATTTGGAATATTACTAAACGAGCGACCGAATACACAAGGTTAATCATTTGCATAAAACACACCCAAACCACCTTCCCTTTACAGTCTTTCGTCCTTTTTAGCAAATATTTGATGCTCTCTAAATATCTATGTTCACAAGCATTCATCTTAAAAGGTTAGTTCACCCAAATACAGCAATACCTTGAGATATGAGCATAATACAGAGCTCGTAACTCGAATTGCTCATATCTCATTTTTTGAGCATATTTTTCCCATAAGAAATAAATGGGAAAAAATGTATTCATTCCCGCCCTCTAAAAAACTCCCTTATTAGTGCTAAAAATAATGGAAAAAACATGTTTTAATTGCTATAGAGACAAATGCACATACACAAAAAATTATAATATATAAGGATTCCTGTGATCTAAAATAAAATGTGGTTTTAATTATGAGTTCTTACCTTCGAGACAGACGATACAGTAGCAGCTAATGACGGCATGTGCGGAGGAGGAGGGAGGGATGACGTAGATAACGCAAACACAATACGGAAGTGTAGTGTTTCTTCCTGTGTTGTGTATTGGATAGACTCAGAACCTCATATTTATTATTATTGAACACTCATAACTCCTGCTGCTCCCAGCTTAATACTCGTGAATCACTCGTCGCCCCCGGTAACCCCCGCTGTAAAGCTGCCTCTAGTGGAGATCATATGCAATTACCCATAAATGAGGCTTTGAGCTGCTCCGAGTGCTGAACACCTCTAGCGTCTGTAAGCTGCTCGTATCTCAAATATTTACTCGTATCTCAAAGCAAAAAAATTGCTAGAAGGCTTGCTCGTATCTCAGAATACTTGTATCTCGGGACACTTCTTGTGTTGAACATAAAAGAAGTTTTAACCAATTTTGGTAAACAGACAGTGTGACGTACCCATTGACATCCATAGAATATATAAACATATATAGTTTTTGAGTGAAATATCCCTTTAACATAATTCCAAGGCCACCCAAAGTATGTGTTTACATTAGTTTTGTTAAATTTTTTCCATAAACTTAGAATAATGTTTGTTTTAAAGTTATTGTCGTTTGTGTGCTGATTTCACGCACAAATTTGATTAAAAATAGAAATTGAATTAGTGAATGAGACCCACCGTTTGAACATGTTGGTGCTAGTATAGGAATTTTACAGATAGAGCAGTGGTGTAAATGTTTTACCGTGTGTGTTTGAGTGTACACGTTAATGCACTTGGAGCAGCAGGCACGCGAGCTCCCACTGCACCACGCTGACCTCATCACCATGAATATTGCATGATGGGAACATGGGGCGATGAGATCATATCTAAAGGAAACCCCATTATATTCTCCCCAACTCTGCATCTCTTTCACATCTCTTCACTCCGCTCGTCCATCAACCCAACCTCCTTCAAAAGAGAGCGCGGGATGACTCATCCTTTCACACCTCTCCCCTGGTGCCTCCTGACAGCCCCGTGTACGGGTTTGTGTGTTCTGTATCGGCGTACAAATGAGTCAGGGTACGTTTGACTCTCACGCAGCAGGTGACAAAAGACCCCAGCCTCTCTCGTTCAGGCAGCGGACATTTTCCCGCAGAAACGCTGAGCCTGCTGCATTTCCATCCCCTTGATGCAAGTTCCTCGTTTGCAGGAAGACGAGGAAATGCCATGCCTGTGTATGTTAGCATGTGTGAGTCTTGTGTAACTGTGAGGCGTCCGGATGCTGAGCGCTATCAGGAGGAAGCACCATTTGTGCTCCCTGCTCCCTGTAGGAAATACTGCCAGGCTTTGTAAATTATATAGCTGATCCTGAACATGGAAGGGTGGAGAGCCCTATCCTTCCTCAGTATGGAGGCCACCCAGTCTTTGTTCCATCCTTGTGCTGTTTTTGCACTTTCGTGTGTCGTCTGGCTCTGTTTCTCTTTCGGTCTCACCATTAGATACAGACATATCTCACAAAAGGCAACAAAACATCAAAGCCTTGCTCTCCAGTGTGAAAGAAGCAGGAAGCACTGAATAAAAATAATGATCTTGCAAACTCTAAAATGCATCTGATTCTCTTCTGTTACAGCCTTCTTTCTTTTCATTTGGGGAACGCAAAACAATATGTTATGGAGAATGTTTGCATTAATTGAAAGTAAATTATTTCCCCCCTGACATCATTCATACATGCTTTTCCCTCTAAATATTTGCATATGTGAATAATATCATTAGTGAATAATAACACCCCGATCGACCGCAAACTTGGTTAGCGGGTCATGATGAGCAGCATTGACTTCAACAGAGAAAAAAAAGTATTATTTGTCATTTGAATTATATTTAAGTTTTAGTAATTTTGTGTGTATTTGTAGCTTTTATTATTTTTATTACCGTAGTTAACAACACTGGCGTCTTAGATGAGCATCATGGCATTAGTGTCCTTTTCAACCTCTATCATTGGTCATTAACTATTCAGCTCCTTTCATCACACCACACGCACACACTAATAATGGTATCACATTACAGGTATTGATCTACACCATTTGTGCTACACCCGTCACCCGACTCCTCTGACTCCAAGTCCCAAAACACACTTCTCTCCTTGCACTCCCCTCTTTTCCACTTATCTTTTTGTATCCCTTCCATCAGAGCATATTTACCCATGTTTTATCAGAGTTCCTTCAGTTACTTCTCTGTGAGAATAATTTCAGAATTGAATAAAGTGTTATATTTTATTTGATTGTATTTTTTGTTTTACTTTAGTGCTGTGATATGGTGTTTTTAGGGGTTGTTTGTTTTTATTTTTGTCTTGTGTATGTTTTGTTTATTTTATTTGTATTTGTATTTCTTTGAGGTGCTGTACCTTTTTGGGACTTCTGTTTTTGTTTTGTGTCTCTTTGGGATGGCTGTTTTGTTTTTGATTGGTTTTATGTGTCTTTTGGGGACATTATTGTTTTAGGTTTTGTTTTGTTTTGCCTTGGTCTTGACTAATCTCCCTTAGTTCCTTTGTTTTCATGCATACCAAATGTTTGAAACAAATTTAAATAATTTTACAAAATGTGTCTTAATACCAAAGGTGATGTCATGATTAATATCACTTCTTGCAATTGCACTATTTCATGTTTAGTCATAGCATGCATTATGCTGTTACCTCCAGGTTTAACTGAATTTACAGCCATATTCCTGCTTGAGCATGTTTTATCTGTTTGATAAAAGAGTGGTTCTCTATTATGTAACTGGGTGGGTTTGTTTGAGTTCTTAGTAATAGTAGCTAGTGTTGCTACGTAACTGCTGTACTACGACGTAGGCTCTGTGTGGGTATAATAATTGTTTGCCTATGAGACAATTGGTTAATTGAGGGGTTGGGGTTCAAACTATTTTAAGATAATTGTCTGGCATTCTTGCAGGCAAATATCAACAGTACTTGTGTTCTCTTAAACATACAGTATATAAACCTGTTTGACGGTTTACCCTGTGTTCTCTCCGCACACTCACACTCAGTTATTCTAAATGGCTGTTGGAACGTTGTTGTGTGGTTGCTAGGGGTGTTGCTATGCAGTTACTAAGGATGGATTTTTTTGCAAAGGTGTCCATATTGGTTGATTGCTATGTGGTTTCTAGGATGTTGCCGTATGGCTTCTGAAAATATGTTGAGTGGCAGTTAGCATGTTGCTATGCTTTTGTTAGGATGTTGTAGGGGGTTTCAAGGGTGTTGCTATATGTTACTAAGGTATTTTGAATGGCTGTTGCCACACTGTTTTGCAGTTTTTAAGGTTTTGCTTTTAAGTTGCTAAAGTTATTGATGATTCCGAGGCCACTGCTTTTGCTACCGTGTTCTGATTGGTTGATGTTCTGTGGTTGGTTTCTAGTATGTTGTTGAATGCTTACTGACATACTTTATGTTAAGTGATTGTTTGGTATGTGGAATGTGGTTGCTGGTATGTTGCTGGAATGTTGTGGATGGTTTCCAGGGTGTTGTCTTGCAGTTGCTAGAATGTTGTGGATGGTTACCAGGGTGTTGTCTTGCAGTTGCTAGAATGTTGTGGATGGTTGCTAGGGTGTTGTCTTGCAGTTGCTAGAATGTTGTGGATGGTTGCTAGGGTGTTGCCTTGCAGTTGCTAGAATGTTGTGGATGGTTTCCAGGGTGTTGCCTTGCAGTTGCTAGAATGTTGTGGATGGTTTCCAGGGTGTTGCCTTGCAGTTGCTAGAATGTTTTAGATGGTTTCCAGGGTGTTGCCTTGTACTTTGCTAGAATGTTGTGGATGGTTTCCAGGGTGTTGCCTTGCAGTTGCTAGAATGTTGTGGATGGTTTCCAGGGTGTTGCCTTGCAGTTGCTAGAATGTTTTAGATGGTTTCCAGGGTGTTGCCTTGCAGTTGCTAGAATGTTGTGGATGGTTTCCAGGGTATTGCCTTGCAGTTGCTAGAATGTTTTAGATGGTTTCCAGGGTGTTGCCTTGTACTTTGCTAGAATGTTGTGGATGGTTGCCAGGGTGGTGCCTTGCAGTTGGTAGAATGTTGTGGATGGTTGCCAGGGTGCTGCCTTGCAATTGCTTGGGTGAACTGAGTTGTTGTTGTTAGCATGTTCCTCTGCAATTGCTAGGACTTGCAGGGCTGTTGTTTGATGGGTAAATGATAGATTTTGCATCACTAATAAGATGCATTTTCCTCATATATGAGATAAAAATTCATTCCAATCCAATTATGTGCAGGGGATCTTTTGTTTTTGTATAATTTCCTCACTGCCATTTTGTCTCTTTTGTGTTTCCACAGGTGATGTCTCAGTAGAGTTCCAGTTACCTTCAGCTCCCTTAGTTAAAAGAGCCTAGCCCTACAACTGTACCTCCTTTGCTTGATCCAAAATGTCTGCCGTCAGAAGCGGTTACGAGGGCAAGATAGCCGGCTTATACGACCTAGACCGCACACTGGGCAAAGGCCATTTTGCCGTGGTCAAACTAGCCCGTCACGTATTCACGGGCCAGCTAGTAGCAGTCAAAGTCATCGACAAGACCAAGCTTGACAATTTAGCAACTGGCCACTTGCTACAAGAAGTCCGTTGCATGAAACTTGTCCAGCACCCCAATGTAGTGCGACTGTATGAGGTCATCGATACACAGACCAAGCTCTACCTCATCCTTGAGCTGGGCGACGGAGGTGACATGTACGATTACATCTTGCGTCATGAAGGCGGGGTGGCCGAAGACACAGCGAAAGTGCACTTTGCGCAGATTGTACGAGCGATATCCTACTGCCATCGTCTGCACGTTGTCCACCGGGATCTGAAGCCGGAGAATGTGGTGTTCTTCAGGCAGCAAGGGACGGTGAAACTGACAGATTTCGGCTTCAGTAACCACTTTCAGCCCGGGACAATGTTGATGACCAGCTGTGGTTCACTAGCATATTCCGCCCCAGAAATACTGCTAGGCGAAGAATATGATGCTCCTGCAGTGGGTAAGTTTCAAAACTTTATTTTTTGGACACTGTACCTTCTACAACTTGTCACTCCAAAGATTGAAAGATTTGTTGTTTTTAAGACACTTGATTGAACAGAATGCAAGATATACCCCCGGTTTCACAGACAAGGCTTAAGCATATTCCCAGACTCAAATTGTTTTATCTGATTTTATCTGTAAAGCTGTTTATCTGAAAGCTATGTGCACTTACATATCTTAAGTTAAACACTTAAATATTTCAGTGCCATTGTTTTGTCACAAAATGTACAAAAGTGCAGTTTTTTTCCTAAGGCATGTTTATAAAAGCTACTTAAATGTCCAAATTGAACTAAAGCCTAATCCTGGCTCAATCTAAGCCCTGTCTGTGAACGCAGGCTGCATAGTTTCAAAGATTGAAATATTTAATATTCTAAGGGTTCAGAATATTAGACTCAAGAGATTCAATGATTCATAGATTCTGAAGATTCTTCAAAGATTCAGTGTTTATGTACTATCTGTGTTGTTTTATTTAGTCAGTCAATCCCATCTCAGCAAATTCTGTCCTGTTGGACCTTTAATTTACATTACAGCGTAGTCAAACTAATCCGGCAACGGATTAAATCGCAGCGGTTCTCGAGCTTACACGTTAAATTCTTTGTTTGTGTTAGAAGAACGACAGGTCGCCTCGCTCTCTTCTCGCAGTTGATCTTCCCCTCTCCTCTCCCCACATGCCTCTTCTGGGTTTAATCGCTGCTGTTTGCTGAGTGGAAATCTACTGAATGAACTGCACATCTGTGCTCTAGCAGGGTTAAAGCACAGAGATTTGAGTCAGGTCAGACCTACACATGCCTCAATTGACTGCACTCAGAATCCCTGAAACAAATTTGCACGAGAGCCAAATTCACATTCAATAACCTGAAAATGAATGGTAGTGAAATGGGTTACAAATATTGTTTCATTTTGGCGTCAGCGATACCATAGAGATGTATAACATGTTCCTGCTGCCTGCGGTACGTTTTTCTGTTGTGTCAGACAGTGCTTTGGTCTGGAACGTTCTCATATGTGCTGTAATGTTGTGTCTTGGAAAATGGTTTTGAGGATGAATGTGGCTAACTGTGAATTCTCGTTCCTTCTATCCATCATCCATGCTATTGTTCAGACCCAGTAGCCTTATTAAACTCTGGAGATTCAATGTATGTCAAAAAGAGAGCCGACATAAAGAGAGAGTGAGAGAGAGAGAGACAGATTCATTGAGAGAGGTCAAGCAGGACACTTGAGCTTAACATTGACTCAGACAGGAGGATGAAGAGAAACTGCAATGACAACGAATCATTCTGTCTCTCTGTCTCTGTCTTGTTACTGTCTTGTTTCAGTTCAGTAGCACAGATGTGTGCTGTGCACAGGCTTTGAACTACAGTACTGTTCAATTCCCCTGAGATTATAATGATTCTGAAGACTCTAAAGGCAATTCACACCCTACAGACAAACACATTTGTTGGGTTTTTGTTGGGTTTTTGTTGGATCTGTGTTACCCCTACATGATGCTATTGGAGTTTGTTTTCATCTGACTGAGGATGTTCAATCAGTGTTTGCCGGTGTCTGTTGGGGCAGTGTAAACTCGACAGTTATTTTTCATAAAATTCTGAATCCAATGACCAACTTGTTTGTTTGTGTGGTGTGAATTGGCCTTAAGGCTCTTTTAAGAATCTGTAGAATCTTAATCTTTCATTGTAAGATTCCAACTTTTTTAAGATTCTAAAGGGTTGAAGATTACAAAAGTTAAAAAAATTAATCACTTCACTTAATCAACTATCAATCAAATATTCATAGATTCACAGATTCCAAAGATTGTATTGGTTCTAAAGATTCATGGATTAAAAATGGCTTCAATGATATTAGGGATTCATCCGAGTTTTAGGATTCCAATGATGAAAAGATTATGATTATTTTAAAGATTTATAGATTCTAAGGATTTGTAGTTTCAAAGATTACATTTTTACAGATTTTTTGATTCCAAAGACAAGACGTTTCATAGTTTTAAAAATACATAGTTTGATGGATTCACTCATTCTAAAATTCTAAAGATGATATCAAATAAGATTGATTCATAGATTTTAGTTAAGCATGCAAAACTACAGTCAAAACTACTAGCTGTTAGTTTGCCTGAATAACAGGGAACATTTTCTTAGGGAAACTGTGAATGGTTTTGGGTTCCCCTGACCCTGATCTGATGTGTTTCCTTGGGTGCGCTCACACAGCTCATGTTCTTGTGTTCAAAAATAGGTGGATGGAGTGCAAAGGAATAGAACAGAATGTAGGATATAGAGAGTGTTTTGCAAGTTGAAACTATTTTTAACTTGACACACTGTCTTAAAAACCCAAGGGTTATGATGAAGGATGCAAAAAAATGAGTCACAAATCTGGAGACAGACAGACTTCAGAGAACACTTGAGCTTAACACTCACACAGACAGGAGGATGAAGACTAACAGAACTGACACTGAATCTGTCTGTCTCTCTCTCTCACTGTCTTTCTCTCGTTCCAGTTCACTAGGGCTTTCTAGAGCACAGATGTGTGCTCAGCTAGCATGTGTACCCTTCCGCTCCTTTGCTCTAACATTATTAATATCATATTTATCTGATATTTTCTGCCAGAGCGCCATGTGACTGTGGGACAGTAATTCTCACAGAGGCTGCATGTGCCAGGATTAGATCCGCACAAAGTGGGTCAGCCTCCGTCGAGACCCAACAAAGCAAGCAAAGGAGGCAATACTCACACACACACACATGCATGCTAGGACGCTAGAGGCATGTGCACCTGAGGGCTCGTCTCACCTCGCTCTAAGCGATAGAACTATAGCAGATAAGGACTGAGTAGTCATGCATTACAGATGTTTAACTTTGTCAGTCAGAATGAACAGTAAACATAGATATAAAAGCAATGGAGCTGCTTCTCTATAGCTGTAGCTTAGCAGTTAGCATATTTGTCTGAATGCAATCAGTTGTTCAGGTGACATATGTTCATCTGACTCTCACTGGTCCCTGATTCTGTATGATTCATCGTGTTTTGAAGAAAAGGGCATGTCACACAACCTGCCCATGTTAACATGTGTTAGCATCTGTTAGCATCTCTTACCAGTTCACCAGTTGCGTCAAAATGCTGTGGAATTGGACTAATGTTGTTGGGCTGCAAAAGGAATAAAACCAAAATCATGAAATGGTTTAGTCCGATTTGCAAATCACAAAGGCTGCGTTATGAAAACACTGTAAATATATGCGCTGCGTGTTCCAGAGCGAATCAGGGCGAATAATGATCCACCGTTTTCAGTGTTTCAGAGCGGCTGCTTCATATGAACTGTTATTTAAACATTATTTAATAATAATAATAATTTATAGTCATATTGATATATGATCATACATTTTTAGTGAATTTGTGCAGCCCTACAAACAAACACAACAAACACGGGAGCTTAAAAAAATGAATTAAATTTTTTTCCGACATATCGAAATGAGATTTTTCCTCCAAATCATGCAGCTCTAGTCATTTGACATCAACAACAATAGATATGAGAAATGTTGTATCCTCCCTTTTAATAAGCTTATTTATTTTTCTTAATAATATGCACATTTATATATTTAGTTAACTTGCTTTCATTTCGCAACAACCTTTGTCGGCTATATTTATTTTTAATGATAAAATGCCGGCTAATTACATTTTGCTAGTACAAAAAATACAGACTTAACTACTGTAAAAGCATCTGGCTTGCACTGGCATTTTGTACCGGAATTATGCTACATTATTGTGCAGTGGTCTGTACTTCATCTGCTAGTCTGTTTATTTTAGCAGCTCTTGTAAACACACGGCAGTGCCCGTCGGCTGACCCCATGGCCCACTGCCTAGTAGTTTAATCAGCTCCTGAAGTTTGCTGGGCACAGGCTGGCATCTTCCGGTCTAGTATTTCTATGTCAAGCTGACGCAATTAACCTCTGTAGCAATAGCGAGAGTACAGAAATGATATCTGATGTGAATGAAGGGTTTTTTGAGCATGAGCCTGAGCCTTTGTGTGTGGACGGCTGAATGTTCATTAGCTCTGTCAGAGGTTTTATTCATAGTCTGTAATCAGCTGCTCGACTCTAATCCACTCACAAGAGTTCAGTCACTCAATGCCAGCTCAAATGCAAACACACATACACACTTGAGCTGTAATTGTCTCTATTCTACACACAACATAAAAATACATTCAGGTTTTGTGGGGAACAAATTGTCCTCATGAAGAAAAGGGCTTGATAAATATAATGTGTGAAGCAGCTCAGTGTCATCAGGACTCAGGTTGTTGACATTGCTGATCAGAGATGTCCTGAGACAGATAAGCTGGGAGAGTCTGACTCAGTGACATCTCACAAACTCACACACACACCTTCACAAAGTGCTTTGTGAGCATTACTACTTATATCCAACAAGGATAGATTAAATTGATAAAAAGTCACAGTAAAGACATTTACAATGTTTACAAAATATTTATTTTTCAAATCAATTCTGTTCTTATTTCTATTCATCAAAAATGTCCAGAAAAAAAAGTATCACGGTTTACATAAAAATAAACAACTGCTTTCAACAGTTCTATTCTAAAGATTCTAAATTCTAAAGATTCTACTATTCTACAAACTATAATTAGAATCTTTAAAATCCTAGAATAATACTACAAGTCTCAAGACATTCTCTTTCACGCACAGTTGTCACATTATGTAACCTCGACACAGACCCACACACACACACACACACAGCAGCTCCTTGATTGGCTTCATTGTGTAAGGTCTGTTTTGTGTAAACTGCAGTCACAGCACTCACACATAGAGAGATGTGCTTCACTTCAAACTAACCAGTCACGCTGACCCTAGATCAGCATAATGGCTTCATTTTTATGTTGGAGACATTTGATGCTTGCTTCTTTTTTTTAAGGTTACGTCTTGTTTTAATGGATTTTAACAAGATAAAATTAAATAAGAACAAAAATTCATCGAAGAAAAATCAAAACAATTTCTTACAGAGTGTCTAAGAAACAACTCCACAGAGTAGGTTATATTTGTGAAAATGATCATACATTATCTTTAGTATTGATCTAAGGAAACAGGTTGAGTACTAGTTTTAGTTAGGACATTAATGCACTTGTTTGATCAAGGATACATCATGATTTGAACCTTTGATGTCACATTTCATCTGATGTCTGACACAAGTATATTAAGAGCATTTGAGTGTGCTAAAAGATCAAGTACGTTACACAACATCCTGCATCCACGTGTGTGTCTGTGCGAGATGTGTTGCGCTCGTGTCTGTCTGTCTGTTTCTGTGGAAGAACACGGAGTACAGAGAACAGAAGAGGGGGTTATTGTCAGACCAGTTAAAGACACTGTTTGGACAATGCTGTCTCTCAGGACTGTCCCTCATGCTGATCCTCTGCTCTGATTGACACACTACGTGCTCTTTCACACAGAATTCATCCTCACACACAAACTTTCCATGGACAATTATTTTTTTGCTGTACAAACTATATATTCTATGGCCTTACTCTAAACTTACTCACAGAAAACTTTCTGCATTTTTACACCGTCAAATAACATCATTTAGTGTGACGTATAAGCTGTTTTCCTCTTGGGACCAAAATAGCAAAAAGGAGATTCATACCCATAACTTAGGGTTTGCCAGAAGCACACACACACGTTCTTGAATATGTGGTTAACGGGGACATTCCACTGGCGTAATGGTTTTTGTTCAGTACAAACTGTATCTTCTACCCCCTACACTAACCCTACCCCAAAAATAATAATCCTAATTTTGAGTAATTTATTATTTTTGTTGTTGATGAGTAATAATACATTCATATGTTCATAAAGTTTGTAATTTATTATTATTATTATTATTATTCAAGTCAGGGTGGTTATTATATATATATAATATATATATACACATTATATTACATTGTATTACTATACAAACCTAATTAATATATTATATAATATTAATAAATATATATATATATTTATATTATATAATATATTAATTAGGTTTGTATAGTAATTCTGTTTTGTTTCTGTCATTAATATATATATATATATATATATATATATATATGACAGAAACAAAACAGAATTACTAACACTTTAACTGAAATAGATAATGTAAAATTTGAAATATTAACAAAAGCTATAATAGGTCTGTCACACGGAGGAGAATCATGTGTGATGCGGAGAAACGCAAAGGACAACAGAAAACACTTTATTCCAAAACGTAAACAGAAACGGCACTAAATAGTCCAAAACTCGGAGAACCAAGAGACACGGAAGGAAACATCCACACACAGTACAACAACCGACAAAGACAAGGGAGAACATGAGGGTTTAAATAGGCAGGTTTAAATGAGGGTTTAAATAGCACCTGACACGACTAACAAAGGGAGTAGCTGACATGACAGTGATGGAAACATAAAAGAATCACACAGGAGCAAAGTGACGAGACACGACGGGACTTTGACAAGTATGGTATATCACTGATATCAAAATAGCACAGATCCAAGGGCAAGTTAAGATTCAATCCCATGTAACAATAAAACCGTAGAAAAATCAGGTGGATTTAATGTCTATATTCGTCCTCTGGCCACTTCTGAATTTCTGTACACGCCAAAATGGACCTCCAAGAATCTATGAATGAGCACATTCTCAGTACTCTTTCCTTTTGAAATCGAAGGTTAAATGAAATGTTATGAATATAAAATGAGTGATCTGACTGAAGAAATCTAAACCGATTGTGTTATTTTAAAACAATCTCACTTAACAGAGAAAGCCCTAGTCCTTCACCCATATGTGAACTTTTTTGTTTTCATGCACACAAGTGAAACAAGTAAAAGAGGAAGCTTGTTTTCTTGGAAGTCCACCATGGAAAAGTATGCCACCAAAACAAACACGTCTCTTGAGAGACTACACGTCCCCGTTATTACTTTTCCCTCTTTTTCATGTCCCATTCAACATGGTCTTAGTTCATGGTGTTCTGTAAGACTTCCTGGAATGTTGGCACAGAGTTGGATGGGGAAACAATGTCAGGGACATTTTATCCAGAAAACCATGCCTATAGGACCTAGTTAATTATTGTCTGAGGACATACAGTGGCTGATGGAGAGGTTACGGCTCTGTTTTATTTGTGTTTAGTTTCGCCTAACCTCTGTTTGTGTGTATTGGTTGGTTTTGATAGTGTGAGCATGTGAGGGCACTTCTGTGTTGGATAAAACCCTTGACATGTTTCTTTCTCTTTTCTGCAAAAATCCAATTACACTTTTCTCTAGGGATGTAAATATTTACTCTGATTTTAAAGATTTGAGATTCAAAATGAATATATATATATCCCAGATTGCGATATGTAAAACCAATAAATGTGTCAAATAGATTTAAGACTAAGTCTGTTATTGTCTGTCTTTCAGATATCTGGTCACTGGGTGTGATCCTCTATATGCTAGTGTGCGGACAGCCACCTTTTCAGGAGGCCAACGACAGCGAGACCCTCATCATGATCATGGACTGTCGTTACACTGTGCCCAACCACGTCTCTCCAGAATGCAAAGAGTACGTATGTCAGCTGAACCGCAATTTCTTTCAGGCACACACAACTTATTGTGTATTTCTATAAACCTTACTAAACGTATGCTTAAAACAAGAAAAAACATTTTTAAGACGTACTCTTCAAAAACAAGTTACAACAATGCTACCTTGGAAATTTCACTGGAAAACATGAAGCTCCTCTTCGTCACGATAGTAGTAGGCCATTATGTAACAAGTCATGTATTACTCAGTGAGTAGATTTCATATATCTTTTCTGGAAACCAATATTACCGAGAACATGACCCTTTCCACTAAGAATTTCAATGCTGATCTGACGCACAACAACATGTTTGAGTCAATAGAGTGGTTTTAAAATGTAATTGACAACCTTGTGCCACTGGAACACATGGTTGTGTTGTGTTTTTTTCCCTGAGAACTGACAGGATGTAGCCTCTCCCTCGCACTACCACTTTCACGCCAAATTTAATACCTATGTGTAGACCAAAGCACATTTGAACATACTGTACTTTATCTATCTGTTTACACCCACTTGTACTAGCCAATCACAGTTTGTGGATCTCTAAATGGTTCAGGAGCAAGTCATGACACAGAACTCCCATGATTGGGCCGGCTGATGAACACTGAGAGTAACAGGTCATGACAACTCCCTCATTTCGTTTCAGAAGGGCTTTAACTAGATATTCCAGTTGGATAGGTTAAGCTTTTGTTTTTAATTAAGCTTTAGTACACTTTTTGAATCGTGATATTTCGAGCCACAGAAATGCTTTGAAACGATGCGTAATTACATGATTAATTATGACTATCTAGTCTTATTGTTATAGATGACTTTTTCATTAAATTATGACTTATTTCTCTAAATTGTAGTATTCTCAAAATAATTTTACCATTAAGAACCACAAAACTTAATTTGAATAATATATAAATTTTTAATAATAATTATTTTAAATATGTAAATATATATTTGTTTAGGAACCATTTTTTTTAAAATCATCTAATTTAATGTTTCTTTAAATATTTTGTCTGTAAGATTTGTTGGTAATTGATGCAACAAAATTAAATGCATTATGAAAAACACCTTTCTTTTCATTTTATTTGTATGCTAGTTCAAATTACAATTCGGCATCCAACTGGATACCATATTTCACAATTATTATTTACAAAGCAATCTCAATTGGCTTCTGAAAGTCACACAAGCCTGCTTTTAAGTGTGTTCACCGTAACTCTATAGTGACCGGATTTTTACACAAAGCTGCCTTTTGTTAGAGTGAAGTTATTTTTAAGTGGGTTTATTCCAGGCTATTTGTAGTCCGAACATCCCCAAGCAACAGCTCTCGGGCTTGAGTTTAGGTCTGAATCAGTCAATTGTGCAAGACTGTGCATATGAGTTTCTGGGCTTGACTTGCACAGCCAAACATAGTGACTATATCACATGATCGCCACCGCAATCAAAAGGCTCCTTTAATGGGAAGAGCTTTCTTAGAGGAGGAGAACACTTGTGTCTTTAGGCAGACTTTCATCTGGCTGTTCATCTGTAGTTTGCTTTTTTCCACCCTTCTTCCTCACGGCTATTTAAGGTCTTGATGTTAAACACATCAATAGACTCGGTTGATGTTCAAGGGCAATGGAGCATGTGGGATTATAAACACTCTTTGAAGTAAAAACTATTTGAAAGGGAAAACATCTCCCCCTGCTGGTCAGCCGTGTGCGATGCAAGAGCGTGTGCCAGTACCGCAGTGAAATAAAACACTCAAACGCCCTGAATAAACAAGCTGGATGCAGTGCATTCACACATACACACGCAAGCTTGGATCACAAGTGCTCCAACCGATTCCATATTCTTTCATTTCGCCTCACTGAAGCACCAATTCTCTGCAGGTGCTCATGAATATTAATCAGCAGAAAGATAAGCACTTCCTTTTCATTCCGTCTCCTCTGACGACAAGATGCGCCTGTGCAATCATCGTCTGTCAGCCAGGCAGGCAGAGAATATTTATTAAGATTGCCAGAAAAGGAAAGTATGAAAATTGCAAGTAGAGTGAGATTGAAATGAAGTGAGATGGAGGCATGTGTGATGAGGGGTGACAAAATCAAGCCTATTTGAGAAGATGGGATTTTTCTCATTTCTCCCCCCCCCCCTCCCCACAGAAGGTCATGTCTGATGTTCTTGTTCTGCTCTGGAAAAAAGGAATAACAATCTCTCCCTCTTATTTCCCTTTCAGTTTGATTTCCCGTATGCTGCAGAGGGATCCTGCTAAGCGGGCATCTCTCACAGAGATAGAGGGCCACCCTTGGTTGCAAGGTGTTGACTCTTCGCCCGCCGGATACACAGCCGCCCCACTTACATCTCACCGCAGTTTGTTACCCGAGGAGCATGAGTTCATACTCCAGGCCATGACCAGTGGCAGCATTGCTGACCGAGATGCCATCCAGGAGTGGGTATCTCTTTATTCTTCTTGGATCTATTATTTTTTTGTCCCTGCGTACACCTGAGTTGCATTATAGAAGTTAATAATACAATTAATGTTTGTTTGATAGAGCTTTGGAGGCTGACCGATATAACCACATCACAGCCACGTACTATTTGCTGGGAGAGCGACTCCTTCGAGAAAAGCAAGAGCAGTCAAGTCTCACTCCTGAACAAAGACATACACAGTAAGTCCCAGTGTTCTTAAACATATTTTGGATCATTCTGAAGGTCTTTAATCTTCTTCTGTGGTAGATCTAATCTTACCACATAACCCATGGTGCCTAAATGCATTGAACACTGTTATTTCCTCCCGCTACAGGAGACCCATGTCAGAACCACTGGACTTGGTGACCCAAGTGCCCGGGACTGATACACTAGGAGCACCTCTGGGTCCTTTAGCGCCTCTCGGCTCTCTGTCTTCCAGCTACGTCCGACGGGGTGTGAGCGAGTCTGGGGACCTGCTGGCTCCTAAATCCAACCGTCATGACAACTCCTTCAGTGACTTTTGCAGCACAGCTCCATGCTTGAGCCTCAGTTTGCGCCCTCTACCTCTAGACCAACCTACTGTCAAAAGCCTTGGAGCCCTACAGCAAATCTGTGAGGAAGAAGAGGATGAGGACGATGAAAAGGAGCAGAACATGGATGAGGTAAAGCTTGAGGTGGCACCTGGTAAATTGGTGCCAGATCTGTTGCTGAAACCTTTGCAATTAGAGACTCCCAGAACAGCGAGGCCTTCAAGTAAGATAATGGGAAACTGTGAAACTCTAGCCGAGGAGGATGAACTCGATGAAGGGTTGGAATTCACAGAAGAGCAGAAGAAGCCTTCAGAATTAGTGTCAAACATCTCTTCAGGCACCATGGAACATCATGTAGAGATGCCCTCGAAGACTGAAGCCCATGTGGAAGACTTGAACCACACAGAACAACCAGGTAGAGGAAGGGACAAGGATGTTTTCACCCACCCTACCTTGTCCTTAGATGAGCAAGGAGGAGAACAAGATCCAAATATAGACGGACCTCCACCAGCTCCCACACTGGATGTTGTACAGTGCTGCTGGGGACAGAGTGAACCTTCAAAGGACACACTAGAAAATAACAATAATACACTAGCCAAATCTCGATTGCTCGACGTTGGGGTGGTCTCAACCCCTTGTGGTTCCCCAAGGTCCCTGCCAAGGAACCACTGTGTTGACCTGGGTCCAGATGGTGTGGAGATGCGTAAGACTGCGGCTGAAGCTGAGAAAACTGAGGAGGCTCAACCTAAACCTCAGACAGGCATCCAGGGAACTAGGGACACAAGTACTGAATCTGCTATTCGGGCCGATCCCTGCAAGATCAAGAATGTGAACTTGCGAGAACGTCTGCTGCAGTTCCCACTCTGCGAGAAAGCCTTGTCCTTCAACATCCAGCCCACCTCTAAAGAAAAGCTTCTACCATTTGCACAGTATAACTGCTGTCATGTCTTGTAGAGATCAAAGAACAAACTGGCATCGATAGTAACTCTCTATTGTTATTCAGACGGTAAAAGAATATGTGTGTTCCTCACCTCATACTGTAACCTCAGAGGTGCTTTCCCACACAATCTACTAACTGTATATCTTTATTTTCTTTCCCTACCCAGCATTCATTGCTGCTCTCCTGTAAGACAGTTAACCTTTTGGCAATGCTGTGTATATGAACACCTGTATCTACTGACACTGCTCACTATATTCTGTGCTATCTCAGATAATTTTATTAGATGTAGCATATGTCTTGCTAGCATAGAAGCTTTAATTCTCATTTTACACTGTAATATCTTTACCACATTACGAGTACCATGGAGTTTAGTCATATCACTAATAGAGTCACCGAAGACCATGCTTAACGGTGACACAGAAAAAGGCTACACAAGGACAAACGGTGAACAATCCAAACAGAGGTCGTTTAGGCTACTTAAGAACTAGCTGCCCAGCTAGTAGTAGTCCTAACAAATTTTTAGTCATTCATTCATTCGGGTTGTTTTTGCTGGTGACTGCGAGGCAACGTTCTTTACTCACAGAGCTTTGAAAAAGTTGCATGCTGTGGTATTGATGAAGTTATTTCTGCACCACTGTCATGCTAGCATGTTAGCTTCAAAGTCAGGCAGTGGAGCAGGAAGCAGAACAGTTTGCCACATTGAAACAGTGACAGTTTGGGGGCATGGTTATAAAAGCATGCTAAATGAGAACAGCTTAGCATACTATTAGCATTTTGTGAGCTGGGGGACTGACCAGAGAAAGATGTCAAGTATATCTGTGATATATTTTACAAATCAAAAAGAGGGCTTGGACAGAGAATATTTTGAGAGATTTTAGCTAGAGGCTTTTTGTGAAATGGGCACAATGTTACACAAACGTAGAAGACTGGTCTTCCTGGAGCTGTATTTAGGAGTTTGTTTTAAAACTGTTGATTCTTGGAAATATTATGAAGCTTATATCAAATATTAGAGAGTTATCAAGGGTTTTTGTAAAGATGGTGACAAAGACATCATATCTTTTTTTTTACATAAGGAGATATGCTAGGGAGATTAATTACATAGTATTGAACATCTATTTTTGTTTAATCATTTGCCTCTGGGTGCATTTTTAACATATGTTGTACGGGGATAAGCTCTTTGAAATATCCGTTCATGTACAGTGTATATATATTTTTTGATTGTTATGTTATTGGTATGATGTTGTATTTTCACCCTTACACCATATACATCCAAACATTTCAATCCCTCCATTTTAGATCGTATTCAATGAACGTAGCGACTTTTCCGACACTAGTTTGATGATCGACAAAGATCTCGTGTCATAGTTGTAAATACATTTGAAGAGCTGTATGCTAACGTGACGCTAAAATCGCGTAGCTGAGCCTAGCTGAACATGTACATTGAGAAAATCCAGCCTTCGTATGTTGCAGTGGCATGAGTGAAGCTAGCGGTTACTGTTTTTACCTCCTAAACACGATCATGTAAACATTTAGACAGCAGGTGTGACTGTGGTTACTGCTACTTTGGTACTCTAAAGGACGTCAAAGTTATTCAGTCACTTCACGATCACAAGTGTCTGCGCTATACATAGTACACCTCTCACTGGTGAATTGTTTTATGTCACGTTCTGTAGTCAATGTACATGCAAAAACACTTTGTTTTTCTTTTCTTTTTTGCAATATCTCGGACCACAGATAAGCTTGACCAAATGCATAAGAATAGATGTAATGTAAAGGGTGCTTTGGGGAGAGATATAAAGGGTTAAATCATTTAAACTTTCATTCCAATGCAAAGTTCAAGGAACAGCCATCCCTTACCTGTGATGTTTTAGAAGTACAACCTTCTGAACCAATCGGATGGCAGAGCGATATAAAGCCAGACGTGCACTATTTTCTTTTCTTCTTATATTGATGTTTCTTATTTGACATGGTTCTCCATCCTTCAAAGCGTTTGTAATCACTTCACACAAGTTTTTGGTTTTCTTTAGGTTTGTCTGTAGTCCCATTGACCCTTACGAAAACTATGACTGTCTCAATGAGATTAATTTATTTTTATATTTATTTATTAAAACTGATTAAACTGCCTTTTGTGTTTTTATTTTTCAAAGAATTAATGCACAAGAACACACTGACACATGACATGGCTTTGTCAGTTTAAAGGCATTTGAATATTTATTATTAGTTTCCTCAAGGTCACTTCATTATACATTTACATGACATATTCAGTGAAGCAAAGCATTGTGTGGTTATTTATACCAGCAAAACCGGTTATAAGAATATGATCCGTTTTGATGAAATGTAAAATACAACCCAGGGTAAAAACAGTAAAAATTATCACTATATATTTACAAAGAAATTTAAAATGTAAAAACAAATACACAAATAAATCAACAACTGAAAAAAAGAGCCATTTAAAAGTGATTGTGGTAAACTATTGTTTTAAAATCATTAATACAGCACAATATGGGTCTATGTTAACCCAATATCATAATTTTATCCTCCTTGACCTTAATAACCTGTTTTCAGTAGTTTTCAAAAAGGTACCACTGCTGCTTAAGCACCATGTAAACTGTAGAAAGCTATCTTTGGTAAACTGTGCATTATGGTACATTATACAGTGGCTAAGTGACATGACATCAATGGCAAGCATCTTCCTTTTTGTGATTGTCTCCATGGAAATAGTCCTCGTTCACTCTCCCATTTTGGCCTTCAGAGAGAGTTTATCATCCACATGAGAGCTCTTGATCCTCTATGCGGGGAAAAAGTTAGCGTTTTTTTGGTTACATAAACAGTCCATAACATGGATTAGTTTTTAAAATAACTGGTGGGCAACAGCATGAGACTTCAAGAGCCATGAGAAACAAGGTTAAATTGAGTCAGAGTGATAAAGAGAGATAACATTAGAATTCTGTCAGCTTTAAACATTACATCTTTATTGCTAACTTACACTCGCCTAAAGGATTATTAGGAACACCTGTTTTTAATTAATGCAATTATCTAATCAACCAATCACATGGCAGTTGCTTCAATGCATTTAGGGGTTGGTCCTGGTCAAGACAATCTCCTGAACTCCAAACTGAATGTCAGAATGGGAAAGAAAGGTGATTTAAGCAGTTTTGAGTGTGGCATGGTTGTTGGTGCCAGACGGGCCGGTCTGAGTATTTCACAATCTGCTCAGTTACTGGGATTTTCATGCACAACCATTTCTAGGGTTTACAAAGAATGGTGTGAGAAGGGAAAAACATCCAGTATGCGGCAGTCCTGTGGGAGAAAATGCCTTGTTGATGCTAGAGGTCAGAGGTCATGGGCCGACTGATTCAAGCTGATAGAAGAGCAACTTTGACTGACATAACCACTCGTTACAACTGAGGTATGCAGCAAAGCATTTGTGAAGCCACAACATGCACAACCTTGAGGTGGATGGGCTACAACACCGGGTACCACTCATCTCCACTACAAATAGGAAAAAGAGGCTACAATTTGCATGAGATCACCAAAATTGGATATATGAAGACTGGAAAAATGTTGCCTGGTCTGATGAGTCTCGATTTCTGTTGAGACATTCAGATGGTAGAGTCAGAATTTGGCGTAAACAGAGTGAGAACATGGATCCATCATGCCTTGTTACCACTGTGCAGGCTGGTGGTGGTGGTGTAATGGTGTGGGGGATGTTTTCTTGGCACACTTTAGGCCCCTTAGTGGCAGTTGGGCATCGTTTAAATGCCACGGCCTACCTGAGCATTGTTTCTGACCATGTCCATCCCTTTATGACCACCATGTTCCCATCCTCTGATGCTGCTTCCAGCAGGATAATGCACCATGTCACAAAGCTCGAATCATTTCAAACGTTTCTCGAACATGACAATGAGTTCACTGAACTAAAATGGCCCCACAGTCACCAGATCTCAACTCAATAGAGCATCTTTGGGATGTGGTGGAACGGGAGCTTCGTGTCCTGGATGTGCATCCCACAAATCTCCATCAACTGCAAGATGCTTCCTATTAATATGGCCAACATTTCTAAAGAATGCTTTCAGCACTTTGTTGAATCAATGCCACGTAGAATTAAGGCAGTTCTGAAGACGAAAAGGGGTCAAACACAGTATTAGTGTGTGTTCCTAATTATCCTTTAGGTGAGTGTATATGCTAACAGCTAAACCTAGCATAATAGTGATTATAATAAGTTACTGCTACACTTTTTTCTCTCGCCTTTGTATGTAGACAAGGACTTTAAATGTAATACACATTGTTAAAGTAGCAGCATGCTGAAAACACTTAGCAAAAATGTTACCTGTTTCTTCAGCGCTTGCATGGAGTGATACTCGATCTGTTCTCTCTTGATTCGGAGCCAGTCCGGTTCATCAGGGATCATGAAAGCCAAAATCATCTTCACCATGATCAGGATGTGCTAGAACAAAAACCATCACGACACAACATTCATTCACAAATAAGGGGGGAAAAAGATATCTTGCACATTTTGACATTTTTGGAGCTTATTTTTGGATGATTTATTTCTGAGGCTGTAGCAAAATCTTCTCTAACCTCCACAACGACAGCAATGACTAGAATTTCACTGCTGCTGAGGCCGGCTTCCTGTGTGAGATCCTTCACACGTGGGGATAGAAGCAACAGCCAACAGTTAGATATGACCGAGATGAAGCTCAACACCTCAAACGCCAGCTGTAAAAAAAAAAAGACACACAGTAAGACTCTCATTATCATGAAGTATTTAAAACATCATAGACAATTTCTACCAATACATTTCCAGCAAGTACAAGCTGCAAGTGCCAGACATTACCCCTCGCCAAGGTCAAAAACGAACTGAATCTTAAGTAAAGATTTCTGACCTGCCATACTCCCATGTTGGCCACAGGGGCAGAAAAAGGCTTGTTGAAGAGCTTGCAGAGCTTGTAGGCGTCCGTGCGGATCTCTGTGAGGTTGTTGAGCAGTAACAGAGGGGCAGTGAGAGGATAGACGCAAGAGAAAAGACTCAAGTAGCCAAACTGAACAAGCAGCTCGATGTATTCAGCAAACAGCCCCTTAAGAGAAACAATCGAGATGTTCAGAAAAATATAGTTCTTGTATACTTGATCTTCGAGATGCTTATATTTGATTGCTGCTCACTGGGAAAGCTGGCAGGCTTCCTTGAGCCTGGAGATGGTCCACCTCTGGATCATCTTCCTTCAGGTTCCTGTCTGCAGATGTGATGAAGCGGTCCACCAGGAAAGGAACCACCACCTCAGTGAACTGATTCACTACTTGGGTCACAATCAGAAGAGAGGCCAGTCTCTGTGGACCAGATTGAAGGTGTTGTGTTTAGAGGATGTGCACGTTGTTTCAATGGCATGCATGAGTAAGGCCATTCTCACCTTGCGCAGTAGAGGCATGTCCTCTTTGAAGAAGGCAATGTGGAACAGCACAGCAAAGTTATTGAAAAAGGTGAACTGAATGAGAAAGAGAGACAAATGGGACATTTTCATTTGGTCCTTTAAACTCTGCTGTGGACATGTATAAATCTTTGAGATAGACAGACTAACAGGTCCTTTAACATCTTAGAGATGGAAGGAAAATAAGAGGGGGAGGTGGAAAAAAAGATCAAATGGATATAAAACTCACCACGAGGACTTTGGTCGTATGATGATAGTCAAAAGAAGATTCCTCCCTATGATTTTCTAAAAGCAGAGAGAGTCAGTTATGTTTTCTATTTCCTTTTTGTTCATTTTCTTATATCTTTTGATAATTCTTTTTAAATTACAAAAATATTTACTATCATCAGCATATCATATTTGTGTGTGTGTGTGTGTGTATATATATGTATAAAATTCTAAAAGAAACTGTAATTATTTTATTTTAGAATTACAGAATATTTACTCAAAAGTCACTGCTGCCCAATATTTACTAGTCTATTTCTGGTACTCATAATAACTTACTGATATACTTTATTATATACTTTTGCAAAATAATATATTATTATCAGTATATCACATTTATTTTATAATATATAATATAATTTATATATTAACAACATTAAAATATTACCTTTCATTAAATCACAATCTTCGTAATATGTAATAATATATATAAATAAGATAATGAGATATATATATATCTTTATCATTAAATTCTCATATGGATGTACCATGGTTTATTAGGATTGGCTGACAGGTATTTAGTAGTTGAACAGTATAATCAGGTTTCCAGTCGTTTCTGTAATCTGATTACCTGATTCTGTTAGCTGCAGGGCCACGTTACGATATATATTCCCCAGCACATTGGTGTAGACTATATGAGTTATAGACGGTAGATAAAGAAAGACTGCTGTGACGTACGATCCAGATCCTTTGTGCCAGTTAGAGATCAGGCGCTCTAAGAAATAGAAACCTGCCATCCCCATGACCACCAGACCCAGAAACACCCCAACCACGGGCACCGACACCAGACCGATCCTAAGCTTCCTCTTCCAATCCGGAAACAGCGGCTCCAGTCTGCCTGTGACCGGATTGGTGCCGAGTTCTCCATGGAAACCCGGTCGGGGCTCTTGGAATTGCTCGGCTAAATTGAAAGTGCCCCAGCGGTAGGATAAGGCCGCACTCCTCCTCTTCCACAGCTCCATGAATATTGTGGACCACAGCATGCTGAAGACTGCCTGCACCATGTAGGAGCTGACTGAAGGCTGGTCATCGTCGTCCTTCGGTGGCGTCGTCGGCCCACTGTCCGTTTTATTCCCACTGGAGAAGTTTGCACTTGGGAGGAAGAAGGTGATGAAGAGGCCAAGAATGGCTGGAGGAACCAATGACAAAGTGTAGAAGTCCAAGAAACTGAAATAATAGGCAATAGTGCCACCAAAATAAGCATGGATGGAGTCTGTAGAGAGAGAGAGTGAATTATTAATGTTACAATAATAAAGTCATTTTAATAAGATACAGATATCTCACACATGTGCATGCATTTTCACTTATTATATATATATATATATATATACAGTAATACCTCGGTATACGAATGACTTTGTATACGAGCAAATCGGTGTACGAGCATTGTATCGGAGTGCGAGACAATTTTTCCCTCGTCCACGTGTATTTTTACTGGAAATATCCTAAACACAGCCTTTCACAAAGCCCATCACCCCTTCACTCGTTCATTCTCTCAGCGTCGCTCGGTTTGGTTCATCATTCACCACAGTGATACTTTTATAAGTGATTTACAGCGGTTTTACCTCGTGTTGTTAACATTAACTGTGATCGCTATTGTTCACGTAGTGAAATATATACGTGCAGTACAGCATATAGACAATGACCTCAAGATGAGTAAGAAAGAAGGGATGAAATTCTCCTGTAAGCAGTAAAACCCTCCTCTCGTCTCCTTCACGCCAGCAGCGACGCTCCTCAAAGCTGAAGTGCCTTACAGTAAATTATCAAGTATTTTTATAGTTTGTCAATTATTAATTAGTATTTATGAGATCTTAATGGTTATGATTTTAACTGTAATTAATAGGGGAAAACCCCCCAAAAAAATTAAATGGGCATTTATGTTCATGTGGAACGAATTGAGTGATTTTTATTGCATTCTTATGGGGAAAATTGTTTTGGTGTACGAGAATTTTGAGGTACGAGCTCTTGGAACCAATTAAACTCAAACCGAGGTATTACTGTGTGTATGTATATATATATATATATATATATATACAAATATTTGTATATATGTGTGTGTATATTATATACTATACATACTTGTTTTTCAACTAAATTCATAAAGATTTATTATTGTCATTAAAATGAATTACATGGTCCTGAACAAAAGATTGCTATGTATAATTGAAACACTGGATGGGCAGGAAAAGAAATATCAGATGAGTTATGTTGTGTGAATGTGTGTGTTTGTACCTAAAGGCTGCCCCCACAGACTCTTCTGAGAGTACCACTGCTTCCCCAGAGCGGTCAGGAGCTTCTGCTCATGTAGAGGAGTGACGTTACGGATCACGCCTGCTTTCTCCAGCTTCTGTACTGCAGCACACAGAGAGAAAGGGATGGATGGATGGATGGACCGACATACGGTTGACAGACAGATAGACAGACAGATAGATGTATGCAGTGACTAAGCAATTCAGAGAGAGAGGAGAGTGGAGCCTGCTGGCTACTCATGGAACTGCATGTTATGAATAGAAAACTAGCATATTGTTTACTAAAAAACACTGTGTAATATCTGCTGGTTTATAAAAGTATAGTATGCAAAACAATATGCAACTTTAAATGTTCAAATAAAGTAGTTTTCCTATTTAATGAGCCAATCACAAGCTGCATCTGAAATCTCATACTTCTGTATTATACTAGCAGGTGAAAAAAACTGAATATGACAAAAATGATTATGATAGTATGCTAATGCTATGCTAATCTACAATTTTAAACCGGATTTTACGCACAAATGTCTAACATTTCGTCATTCCAATGTGAAAAATACACACCGTAGTTTCTGCACCATAAGGTGCACTGGATTATAAGACGCAGTCTCAATTACGGGTCTATTTCGGCACTTAACCCATACACAAGGTGCACTGTATTATAAGGTGCATGCTAAAACATACAGTCTATTTAAAAAAAAAAAAAAAAAAGGTAAATGGAAACAAAACAGTAATACATTTTTTTCTGATCTTCATGCAGTGAAATCAACAGTTTTGCGGGCGTCTTTATCTCTCATCCTGACGAAGCTCATTAAGTTTAAAGTTTCAATCCATTTGACATCCTTTATACACATTATTTCATTTTCTGCATCTTAATTTAAGTGTACTCAAAACTTGCATGAACAACCCAGGTGAACCTAGGTTCGAGAAAGTGGCTCCAGTTCAATATCTCAGGTTTTTCCCTCTGCACTGGCAGCAGTAAACCTACCGGAGGCGTGGCGGAGGAAAGCGTACGTACTACATGTATTACATAATGTTCTGTGATTGGTTTATCGCTGCCAGAGTAGGTAGTGTACGTATTACGTCCCTGTGTCAGCGGGAAATGGTCCGACAGTCAATCAAGCGGAGTGCTTACCAAAGTCACACAACAACATTTTTATAGATTTTGGAATCCAGTCCACACATAAGGCGCACCTGATTATAAGGCGCGCGGCCAATTTTTTGAAAATGTAAGTCTGTAAGGTGCGCCTTATAGTGCGGAAAATACGGTACACATGCACATACACGTACTCACAGATGCTCTCTCTGGTTTTCAACTTCCCTTTGGATGTTGGGATTCCTGGGATACGCTGGTCCTCCATGGCTCTCATGGAATCCAGCTCATATTTGACTATGTATTGCCTTTCTGCCAGTGTCAGGAACATCTGCATGTCATCTGCAGAAAGAGTGAAATAACAACACATTTTTTGTAATAACATTAGCCAAATACTGACGTTTACATGCTACACTCTGTAAAATACATAGTTAAAAGTATTCATCAGTGAAGAACAAACATAACATACATTGAATAAATGCATATCAAATATGTAAAATACAAGGCGATGTCATTCTGCAAGCACAATCTTGAGTGTATTATTTTGTTTATTATGTACTGCGTCCTCACCAATGTTGCAAAAGTTTTCCCGGTCATCAAAGGAGAAGGCTGTCATGTTTCCATCCTGATAGGTTTTGCAGAGGCCCAGGTCCTCCGTCGCCCTAAGAAGGGTACAGCGAGGGGCCGCCACAACAATCATGTCCCCTTTCATGTCCTCTCCGGGGTGAACTAACAGTTGAGCCCCTAAACAACAAGGAAGAAGGTTAAACTTTTACAAATATAAGAGTACAGTAATCCCTCGGTTTACGAGTTTAATTCGTAGCTCAAAATTCTCGTACACCAAAACAATTTTCCCCATAAGAATGCAATAATAATCACATGATTCGTTCCAAACGACCATAAATGCCCATTTTAAATATTTTTTGGGTTTTACCCTATTAATTACAGTTATAATTATAACCATTAAGATCTCATATAAATACTAATCAATAATTGACAATTAAACTTTAAAAATACTTGATAATTTACTGTAAGGCACTTCAGCTTTGAGTAGCGTCGCTGCTGGCGTGAAGGAGACGAGAGGAGGGTTTTACTGCTAACAGGGAGAATCTCATCCCTTCTTTCTTACTCATCTTGAGGTCATTGTCTTTATGCTGTACTGTACGTATATATTTCACTACGTGAACAATAGTGATCACAATTAATGTTAACAACACGAGATAAAACCGCTGTAAATCACTTATAAAAGTATCACTGTGGTGAATGATGAACCAAACCGAGCGACGCTGAGAGAATGAACGAGTGAAGGGGTGATGGGCTTTTTGAGATGCTGTCGTTAGAATATTTCCAGTAAAAATGCATATGAAGATGCTGAGCATTAGGACTTTTCCACACAAAAATGCGCGTGGGCGAGGGAAAAATGTTCTCGCTCGTATACAAAGTCACTAGTAAACCGAGGTAATACTGTATGTATTCATTATACAAGGACTAATTGACAAAGGGCAAATGGAGGTGGAGGTGGTTCTTCTCACCTCCAGCCTTTATCGGTGCAGATATCACGGACATGATCCACTGTTTAGTGATGGGCTGGATGCTCTCAGACAGCTGGATCAGAACCAAAGGCTCTATGTGGCTGGAGATACAGCAGGGGCAACTGACCCGGGACCAGGAGCTGGGCCCCGACACCTTGATCAGGGTTGAAGATTTCTCTTGAGGTTCCTTCTGGGACGTCATGGTGTCCCTGTGGAACTGTAAGACATGAGAGAGTAGATTTGTTTTTCTAGAAGCATCACTGTGTTCTTCATTCTACTGTATATATCATAATAGTTGGCAAAAGATCAAAAAATAGTTGGCAAAAAAGTCAATATTATTAGTCATTATTATAACAATATTATTAAAACTATATTAAAAGTTATGATAGTAAATTAAATACATATATATATTTATATTAAGTATTTGTTTGTTGAGAAAAGAAGTTTGCTGATTGTGAAAGTTAGTTTTCGAAAACTGGGTCTAAATATATTATTTTATATTTTTTATATATGTATTATTTTATATTTTATTATTTGCTATTTTGTAGCAATAAACTAATTATATTTATAATGTTTAAAATGTATTATATTTAAATGTTAAATGCATTATTATATTTTAAAATGTATAAAATTTATATTGTAATATAAAAATTTAAATCAGTATTCAAATTTTACATTAAAATTCATATTGATGACATAATCTGAAAAATAATGAATGTGCAATATTTTAGGCTGTTATGTTAGCTTCATTTGATATCGTATTATAGCCAAGCAAACATTTATTAAGGTTTTCGCAACAAATAACACGGGATTTGTCGCTCTAATGCTTTAAAATCATCTAGAGACAGTAGTGGAAAGTGTCTATAAAGATTAGACCATTTTTACAACTGAGCCAAGAGATTAAAGTCGAAACTATTTAGGCTATAACAGGCAAACAAAGAGGCGCATGGAAATAATACACACATCTACAGTTCATTCAAATCAAATCCAGTAAATGCAAACCCGTGAGAGTTAGCTAGCAGATATCTGGCTTCCTGAAACCCTAGACAACAGCTTCAACAAAACATCTTTTCACAGTGTCATTTACTAAACGACATATTGCGCGCAAACGGAGAGCTTCAGGAGCTAGAGAGAAACGCAGCATTACTGAAGGACCGAAGGCACCAAGTGCTGTCAAATAAGGTCACATCCTCTGTTTGCAGGTTGTTTACAATTCCAAAATAGCAAAAGTTGTGTGTTCAACTCAGATGAGAGCGAAACTAAAAACTAAACAGGAAGAGAGCGAGTTAAAGAGGAGAGATGGACAGGAAACGGTTCTGCAGGCTACCTGACAACGGCAGGACCTTCTCTCTCCAAGCGCTTGTTGATGTTCACACCCTCTCCTCCAATGGGCTGAAATAAACTGAAGAGTGAAAACTCACAGGCAAACTGAACTGCAAAAACATTTGGAGGAGGGATTGTTGTCCACACTCACTCACTCACTCACCCGGCTCAGAGTCAGTCCATTCGCTGGTTTACTGGGACAGAACAGGAATGCAGCTGAAGGTTTCTCCTCCCTGCCTTTAGGGTGTGGAGGGACACTTTCATTTTTTTCTGTTGGTGAATGCTCTTCTGCTGTCTGTGCACATCTGGGTCCTATTGCCTGCCTGGTTTGTTTCGGAAAGTTTGAAATGTACAGAATATAACATATGATATAAAATATCATCACCTGCAATATTATGTAAAATATTATCAATTTGCACAATGTATTATCTATGAGCATGTGCAGTGCAAGGTGTCATTTAGTTTCAATTTATTTTTGTCATTCCTAAAACATATATATTCCTAAAACATATATATATAATGACTTAAAAATATATTTACACTATATATTTTATCAGAAATTTTAAAAATATATATAATTAACTATCCATGTACCAAACAAAACAAAAAAAATCTATTTAAATGTACTTTCAATGTTTATTTTTTCATTTTATTATTTTAGAACTATTATAAAATAATGTGATACTGTACTCTAGGTGAAAAAAGAGGGCGTGGCTTCCCCCCACTGGAATCTGATTGGATCTAGAAAAGTGGGCGTTTCATTCATAAATGGAGGAAGCGTTCAAGCGAGAAATTAGAATGACAAACGACATCAAGTAATGGTTTTGCGCGTCCCACTCACCGTCAAACCTTGTGAGGTACCAACGGTGCTGACTGACGGGACAGCCCGTTAATGACAGATATCTCACAAACCCCATTTCCTGTTGTGTCCCATTTTTGAAGCATTCGCGATTTTCAGATTTTTGATTAAAGCCACTTTTACATTAAGAAATGTAACATTCAAAATTAAAAATTGTGTCAAATTTTGACAAAGCCACTTTTTTGTGTGTGGATTGTCTTGCACGGATGAATGTTCGACTACAAAATGTAAAAATGGTCAATTTTGATTTCATGAGGACTCAATTTAAATTTATAATAATACTGTTATTTTATCATCTAAAATGTATATTTTACATTATAAATATATTATTATGGCTAAATATATTTTACGATACATTTAAATATATAACATTTAATTTGTTGTTATTTTCTATAAAATTTTAGATTTCACATCTATCACTTTCTTCTGCAGAGCTGCTTTATTGTTGAAATCAATTCATAAATGATACATTTTAGAGTCATTGAACAACTTAGTACCGAACAATGATGGTATTTTATAACACATTTGAATTTTGTTTGCATTATTGGTCATTATTTTCCTCTTTATTACTGTAACATTGTTTTAAAACTCTGTACTTTATAAGGCACTATATAAATAAAGCCGACTTGACTAGCATATTTATTGTAACATCTTCATTAATTCTTTCTTTTCAAAGCAAGACTTAATCAACTGACACAATAGTCACATGACATTTACATTTGTTCTCTACAAATGTTTACACTATCCTTAAAAAGTGCTTGCTCATTTAGTAGCTATTTATGAAGTATCAGACAGTTTCCATTGTTACTGAACCCACTGAGTGGGTGGAGACAAAAGGGTGGATGAACAGGAATGTTGGCTTAGTAAATACATTCATGCAAATGAAAAGAACAGCTAGCAGTTGGCAATCTTTCTGTACATAGTTATTCAAAATGAATGAAGAAAGCTGAATATGGCCGTGGGTCAATGGGTAGGGCTGAGGTTACTGGTTCGAGTCTCGGCCTTTGTGTGTGGAGAAGACATGCTCTCCCGGGGTCTTCATGGGATTCCTCTAGGTGCTCCCCACAATCCAAAATCATGCAGGGGAATTGGAGAAGCTAAATTGGGCGTAGGTGTGAATGTGTGAGTTCCAAACAATGTAATGGGAAGGGTTTGGGTTAAGACCTGGCGACCTACCCTGAATTTTTTTTAATAATAATCGGCATGAAAATTCACAGACATTCTCTCATGTAGATCATGGAGATGGACGATAGAATCGGTCAAAACGGTTAATGAATAATGAAAAGACATGTTAAATAGATCAAAGGTGACATTAAGATATTTTTTGCAAAAAATCCAATTCAATATTCATAAAAAAACCTCAAAAATAGATCACAGCTCCTGCAAATATATTAAGCAGCACAGCTGTTTCACAATATGCAATGTTTCTTGAACCTCAAAATTAGTAAGGAATAATGAGTAATGAATTAAAAAAATTCAGATTTAAATTATATTAATTTAAATAAATTACATTCTACATTAAAATAGAAAAACATTTTAAATTGTAAAAAGATTTCAGAATTTTACTGTTTTTACTTTATTTTTTAATCAAATAAACAGCCTTGGTAAGCAGAAGAGACATCGTTCAAAAATACTTAAAACTCTTACCAACTTACTAACAATATATGTGTACATATGACATATTTAGCTTGGATATTACATTGTTCCTTTGTATGTGTAGGTTTTCCTCTTCTAAAAATAAAACACCACAAGATTTCCTCAGAAATATACATACGTTTATTTACAAATACAATTGCATTTGCATAGAAATTTTAAAATCCAAAATAAAAATACATAGTAGTAAACAGATTTATTAGAGGCATTTGTAGCTTAAAAAATTTATTTGAATTAAAAGTTCCTATTGTGATTACAAGTAAACAGATAAATATACACGTCTGCTGACTTGCTTCAACTGAAAGCATTCTCCTATGACATGGAATCGGTCCACGTCAGCCCAGGAGGGCGTCACAGTTACAAAATAATCAAAATTAATTACAACGTCCATTTGCATTCTATTAGTTTCGTTGTGCCGTTCAATCACGGTATGAAGAAAAGCCCTATTCAAACGTCCTTCCGTGACTTTGGCTGAAACGTGCAACCAATTATCCAATCAAATTGGTCAGGAAGGAGCAGGAAGGTAGGGAAGGCACATCGGGAAAATCTTTTCTTAAATATATCATATATATTTAATCTTTATCTCCCTCTCTCTCTCTTTATATATATATATATATATTCAAGAACAAACCAGGATATGGTGGCCTCTTACAAAGAAATTAGGAAATTGATGAACGTACCACCACTGAACATTAATTACGCTTAAAATAACCGTGTGAAGAGTTGAGTTAAATGTGGCAACAGGTTTTTCTGAGAAATGTCCCAGAGTTTGAACATCATTAAACAGCGTCAAGACAAAAGCAGGGGTTAAAACGAGCGGGGAAACAACACAAAAAGTGTCCGAAATCTGCCGTGTGAACGGATGAGAGATCAGCCGGGGATGTTCTCGCCCTCCTGACGCCTGGTCAGATGCAACAGATCGTCACACCAGATGGAACGGTTGCGCCGGCTAGATCTACAAAGACGACAGAGGATTTCTATAGACCCTCCACCCTAGAACAACTACAGACGGCTGGCAACCCTCCCCGACAGGAGAGGCTCGTGCACCCCGCTTCATGCCCTCACCACCAGTTCGTCCCCGTGTGTTAGTCAGGAGAACCAAAAGCCAGCTTCAATCCTCAATAACTTAATATCTCACTGGATATGTAACATAACTCGAGGAACAGCTGCTTGTGACGTCCTCCGGATCGCGATATTAGTAAGTCAATTGGCAAAAAACACCTCAAAGTGGGTGAGACGAGACAGAAAAGCAAGATTACCAGAGCCTACAGGGGCAGAGCAAATTTCGACAGACAGTTGGGGGAAAGCGATCAACACTGAGAAGAATTAAAGCGTTCGAGACTTTCCTGAGTTTTCCTCCATGGCAATGGCTCACGTGGCCATTGAAAGGACCTTCTTCCGCGAGCCTTCAGAGTCTTAACACTACAACTAAGAATTCATTTCCACTCGCACCTTCACACACCGTCCCACACTTACCGGTCCTCGTCTATTCTACTCCTAACTTTCTACGGATGGGCAAAAACTGAGTTTGACATTGTTGTGCCACTAATAAAAGACATTTACAGATTTCATCCAACTTTTGATTGGTCAATACATTCATACACGGTACATAAATATTTATATAGTTTAACATTCTGTGACTGTTTGTTTCAGACACTCCCCTTCTCTGAAAACTGATGATGATGATGATGATGAAGAACCTAAGACTATGGCAGGTAGCAGCAGCAGCAGCAGCAGGGTGAGAGTGTACAGAAGGAGAATGCAGAACGGAGAGGCTTATGAGAATTGGTTGGGGGTATTTTGATTTGGTCATTATGGCAAAAAAGGCATCTTCTAAAACGTCTGCTCTGGGATGACTGTGTTGAAGGGGTAGTCCCAGAATGTGGTGGTGATTCCAAAACCTGCAGAAAATAATTTAAAAAAGCTTTTAAAAGCTTTTTACACCTTATAGTATAACAGTGAAAACAAAGAAAAAGACAGAAATTTCGAAAGAGAAATTGACAGAAAGAGTCAATCTGTTTATAAATATTAAAAGCCATAGACTGAACCTTTTTTGACAAATAACCTGAATGGCTTATGCTTATATATATATATATATATATATAAGCATAAGCATGCTTATATATATATACTTCGTATTTTCCCACATATAACCCGCGGGTTATACCCGATTTTACAAACCCCCTGCAGGGGGGTGCAGGTTATATAAGGGTGCGGGCTATATCACAATTGTTTTACACGTAATAATATTTCAATATATTTGTTATGTCCCTAAGGACGTAAGGTTTTTTTTTCTTTCTGTTTTTCTGTCTTGCGAGGGTTGTTGTCTCTGGCGCTTGTACTGTCACTCTGACAGCTGCCGCTGATTGGCTGTCTGGCCTGTCAATCATGCAAGAAGACGTGATTGGCTGTGCTGCATGAGGGCGGGGTCTTCTCATCTCATCCGATGATCAACACCTGTAGAATCGCTTCTTAAGGGACGAGAGCAGGAGAGACTGATTTTTCTTTTTCTGATTCTGACTTGTGTTTATTTTCTTATTGTTTGAATTTCGCGCACAAACACTGTGTACCGAGCCTGAACAGTTATGGATAATTGGCATCATGCGAACAACATTCGAAATTCGAAATGTGAACTTACACAAAAAAGTTCATAAATCTATGGGTGCGGGTTATATATGGGTGCGGGTTATATAAGGGTGTGGGTTATGCCGCCGATTTTTTTACGCAATCCCGTGGGCTATATGAGGGTGCGGATTATCTGCGTCTTATATGCGGGAAAATACAGTGTGTGTATGTATATATATCCCATCCACCTTATCCACCATTTTGTAGGGACATGCTCTAAATGCCTTTGCCTCAAAATATCGCGTCCTCACCTGCCCTTTGGTGTTCAAAGTGGTGTTTGACGTGGTACGCTTTCAGCCCATACAGGTAGGAGTCTTTCCGAGGAGAACCGTAGTGCAGGTAGTAGTGGATCATGTCGTAGACCACATAGCCACACAGACCCCCAACGAATAGGGAGGTTCCCAACCCCTCAGACAACAGCCGCATGAGTATCAGATAAAAAGCGCCAATGACGATGGCGGCCAGACTCGGAGGAAACACCAGACGAGAGCCATCAAACGGAGACTGATGGGGAAGAAGAGAGCGTTTGGTTAGCACCTTTTACACATTTATAGGTGTATAAATGGAAAGGTGTATATATAGGAAACCGATCATCTGTGAACAGGAACATTTAAAAAATAAAAAAAAAACAGTGAAATGTAAGATTACCAGTAAATTACCGTTATGATGAACAAAGAATGAAGATGAGCATGAACAAAGTCAGAACCCGCTGATGTAAGAAGTCAATCATAAAGTTTGTATGGAGATGACATGAATAAATGTGTGTTGACCGTGCGTTGAACCACATCTCTTTTTCAGCCTGTCGTGCTTGAGACCCAGCCTTCCTCTCATTCATCAGCGCTCTGTTCATCAGTCTTGCGTTTTTAAGAGCAAAAATGCATTTTGTGTGATCATCCCCTTACACCCATTACTCAGAAGTCCAAAAGTAGTGAAACTAAAACCCTCATGTGGGCGAATCAATACAACGGAGCAGCGTTTAAACAAGACAGAATTTACCATTTTGCTGCTGATGTGTGAAGGGTCTCTTAACAGTAAAACGACAGAATGCCGTAACTTGTGTGAACAGCATATTTGTGTATTTACCGGTAAAGCCATTTTGGTAATTTTAACGGTAATTTACTGGAATTACTATGATGTAAATAAATCTGCTCGATGAATTTTAAATGAATCTCAGGTACTGAACGAAATAACCTACCTTGTGGTGCTGACCGTGCAACAGGAAGTGCAGCGTGATGAGGTAATAATTGTGGGCGGGCGGGCGCATGTGGAAGACGAAGCGATGGATGCAGTACTCGATGAACGACCACAGAAACATGCCAAACAGGAAGATGAATGGAAAGCTGTACTTGTGGACCAGAATGGAGTAGTCTAAAAAAAAAGATAAATCAAAGTATAAAACATACACATTGGGATATTTTTAGCAAAATAACAATCCTTCACCAAGATCATTTACTTACTTTAATAATATTGATATGAGTTACACGTTGTCAACTAAAACTAAACTCTTAAAAGTCATGGTTACACTTTATTTCAATAGGCCACATTAGACATTCTACTAATTAAATAACTTTACAACTACATCAACTGAACTGACTCACTAACACATTTTGCTTTGACATACGAGTAAAGGGCCAGTCCCACAGCCGATCACGCATGAATCACGCACAGATTGGGTTTGTGTGTGTTTGTGCGTCGAGAAATTGACCAAAGTATTCCACGAACATTCGACGCACGCCCGACGCATGAATCACAGACAGAGCGCGTCCAAACACACACACTTCGCGAACGTTCCACGTACAGCACTTTCAGAATCCACATTGTCAGTGGAATGAACGTGATACGTGCGCGGTTCATGCGTGATATGAAGGTGGGGCGTCAGTGGACGGATGTGGACGTGCGCGGTTTTGAATCAGTTCCGATGCATAAGCACTGACGGCCGACGCGTGTCCCGCGCATAGTCACACATAAACTACGCATAGCGACTCATGAATAACGCACACCGACGCACAGTTGTGCGCTGGAAAATTTTTGAACCGTTCAAAACTCAAAATCACGCACAAACCGCCTTCGACGCACATCCACTTACAATCACTGACGGTCCACGTTCGTTCCACCCACGAATTACGCATATGACGTAGAGGGCCGGAACGGATCATTTCCCCGCGTTATTTCTTATGGGAAAAAATGATTTGAGATACGAGCAATTCGAGTTACGAGCTCGCTCCTGGAACGGATTATGCTCGTATCTCAAGGTATTACTGTATATAAATAATACTGCTCTGGAGTAAATCAACTAAAGTGTGTGTCAAAACGAAAAACTTTCTGCACACCTGATGTAATAAACAGTCTTGTCTTCTCTTGTGCCAGCAGCGTGTAGCAGTACCAGCTCAGATAGATGACCAAAGGCATCCATACAATCGGCACCATGTACCTGCAAACACACAGCAAAGTTCAAGTATCTGTTAATTAACCGCCACGCATTAGCAAAGCACAATACTGTTAATAATGTGCAATGTTTACCATGACTAAGTAAAACAAGCAGGCAGATATGACAAATCCTGTTATTTGATCTCTCTTACCATGAAGTCTTTGTGTTGGCCTCAAAGAAGTCATTCTCGAACAGTCTGATTGGTCTGTCCACGGGCTGATGGACCCAAGTGTCATATTTCTCTCCGAGGTATCCGACCTGCCAGGCCAGTGGCTTCCGCCAGTCCACCAGATCCTGTATGGACCATGAAATAAATAAATAATCATTTCAATTGATATTTATTTATATATGGTATTTAGTAATATTTAAAATGAGCTTTTATTTTTTATATATTCCATTTTCATTTGAAATTTAATGTTTAGTCATTTATTGGTATATTGGTATTCATTTTTTATTATCATTTAAAACATTTTTATTTAGCTTTCATTTATTTTTTATTTCAGTATTACCTTTAGTAATTTAGTCCTTAAGCTTATTACAGGAAGTTGCCAAGGCAACATTTCTAATATTGTATTTCAGTTTTCAATGACCAAAAACATAAATTGTTTAGTTAACAATAATGACACGGATTGATTTTGCACTAGATTTAAATCTTTCATAATATCATTTTTTTAACTGCAATGTTTATCAGTGATGTTTTGTTTTGTCAAAAATGACAGACAACAAAATAAAATCATAAAAATGTACAAATTTTAATTGATTTAATAATGATAAACGTTTACATTTAAATGTTTAGTTATTTATATGTACATTTTATTATTTAAAAGATAATAAAAATAAATCAATATTTACCTTTCATTTATTTTTTACTTCAGTTTTACCTTTAGGAATTTAGTCCTTAAGCTTTATTACAGGAAGCAACATTTCTAATATTGTATTTCAGCTTTCAATTACCAAAAACGTAAATTGTTTAATTAACAATAATGATTTATTTATCATTTGACATCTAGTACAGACATCAAAATAATATCATAAAAAAGTAAAAATGTATTGATTTAATAATGATAATTGTGTAATAACTTAACATATTATTAACTAAATGAGATTCATTTTGATATGATGGTTAATTATTATTTTCATTTTTCTTAACCACTTTTGCACACTTCAATCTAATGAAAAAAAGCATTTTTGAAAAGTTCACAAAGTTCAGAATTTATTTGCGAAGCATGAATGTTGTCCATCAATGACGTTAGTTTACTGAATCATTTCACTGTTCCTTGTTTAGTGCAAACTTTGCCCCAATGCCTTCCCTACTCTCTCCTCTAGAGGTCCCTATAAGAGTATAAAGCGTGTCTAAGACGCCATAGTTAATATTCGCCCAAGACCTATAGCGACCAAGATTCAAAGACAGGACACCAGAGGCCTTGAACTCAAGGTGGGCCAAACGACAAGCAATAAACGCCCATTTATGCATCGTTCTACAACATGCAAGTTATAAAACAGGATGGGCTGATATTACTCGCACACATTTCAGTGTCTTGTTCACATTTACAACTCCAGTTTTAAAGTAGGATTATGCTAGGTGAGATTAACTAGTCATAAAGTACAAAAGGTCATCGCGTTTCAATGACATTATCTAGGGGCAGCCTAAAAAAATTTGCTCTGATTCACTCAGTGTCATTTCAATACCTCACATAACCACCCACTTCATTTACTAATGCTTACAACTAGCTTTGAGAAATGAGGAGGAAGACAAAGTACTCGGGTTTAATTCTACGAAACGTGTGTTAGGATGAAATGTTAGGACAAACTAACTCCTCCTCTTTCACAGCAACGCTGGAATGAACGAGAGTGCCGTAATAAACCAGTGCTGAGACCACATTCCTCTCATAATAAACCCAGAAATCTGGTCTGGACTGGCTGTTTATCTGAAGTTTCATTGCGCCTTTAGTTATGGTTTTGGTTGTTATGCCTAAGCCGGATGCACAGGTTACGTTTGACCAGTAGTGACCAATACAGGCCACTGTATTAAAATATATTTAGATTTTCTTTAGATTTACTGAATGAGGCAATGACTCTCCAAATCAGGTATTTATAACTGAATGGTACAGCGTGGTTCTGCAAAAGAGGTCAGTGTTCTCTCGATCGCTGACCCCGTCCGTCACATTCAGGGGGTTTGGACCAAACAATCGATGCTTGTGAAAGACCTGCATGCCTCTGATGGAGCACACGGGACATTCATACACAAACAGAGAGAGAAGGAAGTACATACAATAGCATTTTCACATATCTTTTCATTGTCAGCAAAGTACATAAATATTTTTGCTTTCATCCGCCCGCGGCATCCTTCATCCACAGGAGAAGGAAGCCTTAAAGAGAAAAAGAAAGATAATTGCTGTACAAGAAAGAGTAACAGAAAGTCACCTGCTCTGTTAGTGTTTCACAGTGTCGGTGCAAGTGAAAAGAGGAATGGTTGTTTGTGGTTTCCTGTCATATGAACTTAAGCTTCACTTCCAGATGTCAAGCAAACAAATGTGTGGTACAGCAATAGAGTGTAGAATGGGTTTAAAACATGTTACGCTCAATCACTAGTATCTGCGGCATGTTGTTGATTACTACGCAAGTCATTTTGAGCCTATGAATACGTAAAACGATGTTTTCATGATGTTTTAAGGACGCCTAGACTGGTTTATCGTCATGTCCGTCACACATCGATCAGACCGTTTCCCGTGGGCCGTTGCTCTGCAGTGCAAAATATTATCTAAGCCAAAACTAAAGTTAGAAAACAAATCTAGATAACCTTAGCTGTGACTTAACTTAGAGTTTGTATTTTAACCAGGAATATGCCAGTTTGTATTTCACTTTTGAATACCGTTTTTTCGTCGACTTTGCTGCATTTATTGATGGCCGAGGCGGTTTCTTCTTCTGTGGTGCTTTCTGGGATCTTCTTCCTCTGTTTCAGAGTCTAGAAAAGAAAGAACAGAAACAGTTTAGATGAATCTAGTGTTAGGAATTACTGTATATTTGATTCATGATTCAGATTTTTCATCTTATGGCATGTACATGACTTTAATTGTTTTAAAGTACTATTTATTTTTGTGTCATTAATATCATTATTAAGTAGGGGAAAAAAGCATTTTAATTACAGTGTACACCTTTAATTTAAATAATAAAATCTTTACTACTTTGTTCTTTAACTGACTATTTGAAAAGACTATAATATTGTTTTAATGTAATTTGTTGATAAATATCAATAAATAGCTTTTTTAATTAAAGTGCGTTCGGTTCAAAAGCATAAGAGTTATCAAAATTGACATTGCAATATATTTACTGTACAAGTTGATGAATTATATAAAGTCCCTTGTATATTAAAATATATTAATTAATAAAGAAAATACCAGCAAATACTGTCAATAAAACAATTTACCAATCAGAGATAGTGTACTAGAATAACCCATACAATACGCCATTAATGTCCCTTGTAAGTTGAATCTGCTGTTTTTCAGTGAAATAAACGATATATCTACAATAAATCCATCTAAAATCAAAATACCAGAAATAGTGTACTAAAATAAGACGTTCAAACGTGACAATATGACGCGGACGTGATAACTAGGCGTTTTCCCAGGAAAAAAAACCATGCACACCGACTCTCAGTCATCATACCACAACACAAAGTACACAACGCCTTATTCACGTGGTTCACACACACGCGTTACGTCACGCCTCATCCCACAGGACGCAAGAGCTTCTGGTTTCTCCGTAGGGTCACAAACAATGGAAAACACCCTTCACAGATGGCTAGGATGGTGGGAGAGGTGAAATATTAAACGGGCCTCGCATCGAACCATGGCATTCTAACGTTAAAGAGGTGATTAACCCTGCCCTCCTTCACACCTGCACACACACCAGTTTCTGTTTTCTGAGGAATCTCCATAATCAGAATGATTTTATACTGTACAAACTTTCCATTCTATCCTGTAATCCTTACAGGAAACATTCTGCAGTTTTCAATATAAGATGTTTTCCTCATGGGGACCAGAATGAAAAAAAAATAACATCAGGTTTTACAATCCTTGTATTGTGTAACATAGATAATACTTGGACTTCTATCCCCTAAACCTGGCCATCACAGAAAACTTTCTGCACTTTTACATTTTCAAAAAACTATTTAGTATGATTTATAAGCGGTTTTCCTCATGGGGACCAAACAATGTCCCCCCCCCAAAAAAAAGGACTAGGGTTTCGTATATTGTCATATTTGGAAACATTTTGTCCCAAGAATGTTGGTTTTACCAGGAGCACACGTACACACAAACACCTCCATGTCAACCGAACACCTAAACCGCCTTTCTTTTCTCACACCAGATTGATGAACTGTTGCTGTTTGTGAAATTGTGCGTGACTAAAGCCTCCTGGGTTTTTATTATTTAATCGGCACGATCTTACTCAAAGGTTGCATGGTGTTGCACAAAATATTTCCCATTCCTTGCTAGTTTGTTTATAAGATATGCTAATTTGAAGCGGATTTCAGCAACCAGTAATGCGCTACTTCAGCGCATATATTAAAATTCATTCTGCTTGATTTCACAAGCTGAAATCAATGGTCACAATAAACGCGAAAATTGGTGGGAGAATTAAAAATGTATACTGTTAGGGGGAAAAACGTAGGGTTGTAACAGCTGGTCACTAAAATGATTTCTTCATTAGATTTGAGCGCTGCAACATGGAGAATCTCCATCAGTGATGTCACGTTACAGGTCAGGTGCTTTGATGGAGCGATTGTGTGGTTTTATGTGCTTGAGAGATCTTTTTCCCCAGTGCAGTAATTATTTTATTGATGTAGTCTAATCTGGCAATGTTGTAAATACAAAGTCATTCGGGAATTGCTATTTTGCAAAACATCTTGTCCTAACAACAAGTGAACAGCAAGTGGCATTATTAAAATATTGTTGAGAATTGAAGTCACAAGTAATTATATTTGTATTAGAAGAACAATAATAGTACGATTTTTACAGACTCTGTTGTCTATTTGTAAAAAAGTGACGAAAAGTGAGAGAGTGAAATTAAATTATCGAGTCATAACTGAAATCACGAGCTTTCATGACCTTGGGTTTGGTGTTTTTGTTGAAGACCAAGCCACTTTTGCTGTGACCTGAGCACATGACTCCATCCTGTTCTTTCAACATCTTTTTAGTCACTTTCCATCATGTCTATTCATATCTCAGTTTTTACATTTTATTTTTTTCCGGCACCACTTTCCATGTAATTGGCTATGAAACATGCATAATAAAATATAAATTCAATATATATGCATTTATAAAAAATAAACCAAAAAAAAAAAAAAAATTATATATATATATATATATATATATATAAATAAAGAAGAAGAAGAAAGAAGAAATGTTACATTTATATAGCGCTTTTCCAGAGCTCAAAGCGCTTTACATAGTACGGGGGAATCTCCTCAACCAAATAAAATAAATGCATATATTGAATGTATAGTATAAACCTAATTAATATAATATTTTTATATACATTTATAAGTAAATAAATAATTAGAAATAAAATGTATGAAAATATATTTATACATTTTATTTTTAATTATATATATTATACAATATATATGTAATTAAAATATATTTTATACATAAATATTAAAATATTCTAATATATGTAAATATATATTATTTATAATCTAAATATATATTAATACATAATATTTAAATATATAAAATATTTTATATATATTTATTTAAATATTTTTAGATAAATAAACAATTAAAAATAAAATGTATGAATATATATACACATTTATACTTTTTATTTTTAATTACATATATTATGTAATAAATAAATATGTAATTAAAAACAAAAAAATGTATAAATATCTAAATATTAAATAAAATGTAATTCTTATATTTTTAAATTACATTTTATATATATAAAATCTCTCTCTATATACACACATACATTTCTTCTAATGTATTTTCAGCATCATTACTCAGTATCACATGATCCTTCAAAAATATAAATGAAGACTTTCAAAGAATTTTTTTTTTTAAGTATTAATATTAAAGTATTAAATATTAATATGAGTTGAAAAAAATATTTAATATAAAAAAATATTATAGTAGTAGTTTTGAACGGTAGTTTCCATACACACACGCACATACATATGAATAGTGAAAGTGGGCTCCTTGTTGATACAAACTAAACCACATTCTTCTCATGATGAACTAAGCAGAACTTTTGAAAACAGACGAGCCTGACCAGATATTCCTGATGAATGTTGGCCCACCCCCCCACACACACACGTCTTTCAATGCATTTCTGTTGACACTGACACCATCTAAAGCTTACTCAGAGTCAGTCCATGTTCTTATCGTCACACTTAAGTCACATCTATTTTACAATACTTTACTTTATTGTTGTATAAGTATACTTTATTTATACAACAATTTAGAAAAAACTGCACCGTATCTAGTGGACATTTAGTTTTATTGCACGTAGACACACCTAGCACACAGTGTGCATATGTGCTTGCTGAGGTGTTTTACTGTTTATAAAGAGCCACGTCAATCATTACTCTGGAAATACACACAAACCAAACACAAAAAGAGGACGGGGGAATTACCACTTAAACTTCATCACTTGTTATAGTGACACTAAATCATGGGACCTGAAGAATGCAAATAAAATTACATTTATGTGACTTTTACACCCTAAGAAACACACACACACACAAGCACAAACGCACACACAGAAATAAACACTTAACCAGTGCCTAGCACAATACACGAGGGATTATATCTAGAAACAAACAATAGTCGTTATAGATACAGTCACTATCAGAGCGCCGCACTCACTGAAAAAACTTGCACGACAGGCCCTTTCAAACAATACAAACCTGACTAGAAAGCACAGCTCAAATGAACCGATTCAATCTGGCATGTACATGCATGTTGACATCTTGATTACATGCGTTCCCGTGAACAATTCATAAACATCCAAGTACCAAACTTAGAAACTGTCAAAAGGACAATATTATCTGGTCTATATAGACATCATGACTTTGTGCCGAGGCAGGTGTGAACACGACTCTCATTTACACTTTTTTTTTATGTTCATGGTCAAAGAGGCACCGCATATTGACTGTGAATGACAGCAAATCATTTGCTTTTACAGCTCAGAAACAGTGTTGTATAAGTGGGTGAGTGCATGTGTGCGGCTCTTTTATCGAGGTGCTGAAGCGAGAACCGGGAGAGGTGAGGAACAGATACAAGTGTAGCAGTTCAGTCATGCGTGGTATTTTGTCAGGTGATTTCGCAGCTTCTTGTACGAGATGCCTGCAGCCAAAAAGCAGGTGAAGTAGTCTTTAGGACAAACAGGGCAAGATGTACTTTGGAAAAGTGCAATAGTCCATAAGTACAGGAAACTAATTCACAGTTATCTCAGGGTTATAAGGAAGGAAATTAGAATGAAATTGGAAACACCTGGGTAGGTTAAGGCCGATTTGGTCCTAGTTACAAAGTACGAGACTTGGAATATAGTGAGAACAAGTTGCTCCTATAGGGTTTGCTAAGGTGTAATGGTCCCATAACTAAAGTGTCTGGTTGGGGGTCTATCAAAGTGCTCTTATCTGTGGTGCAGAAGATGGTTTGACCTCCACAGCAGGTGAAGAGCCTTCAAAAGGACTGACTGCAGCTCATTCGGTGAAACTCGGCTTCCAAGGATAAGGTTGCTATTGGACTCCAAATAAACACAGGAGTTGACACATAACATGTCCCTGGTCCATTTCAATCAACATTAAGATTTTAGGTTGAAATTTATTTCAATTCACAGAAAAGTGCATACAGTGGTACCTCGAGATACAAAATTAATCCGTTCCGAGGCGGCCTTTGTATAATGAGTTTTTCGTATCTTGGAACACATTTTACATGTAAAATGGCTAATCCGTTCCAAGTCCTCCAAAAACACCCCATTACATTTCATAATAAAGCTAAATTGACCTATAAACAATGAAATAACGTAAAATGTCGAATTTTCGAGTGAGGCTATCTCCGAAAGTGGCGGCAGAGGAGGAGGAGGACAAACGGCAGATAACGTACGTATACTTAACTTTACGAAAACACATAAAAAATGTAAAGTTTGGGGTGCGGAGTGGCTGAGCTAAAGCACGCCAGCACATACGTATAGAAGATGCATGATGGGAGGGATGCTGTCCAATTAGAGAGAAGGATCTCATGGCTTGGCTAGCATCAGGAACCAATGGGAGAGCAGGAGGATGGTGGCGAGTCTACTATAACTAAGATGGCGGCGTGCGGCACGAGTTTCAAAATTGTTATGGGGCGAATCTCGGACTTTCAGAAATCTTTCGTATCTTGAAAACTTTTCGCATGTAGAGCAGTAACATTTTTCATCTTTGCTTTCGTAACTTGGATTTTTTCTTACGTTGAGCCTTTCGTATCTTGAGGTACTACTGTATCTTTTAAAGCTATTTTTAAAACATTCCATTACTAATTTATTGTCAAGGGTCCTGCAGAGTGACATGAATTAAAAGGAAAATAAACAACAACAATAATATATTTTTAACATTTCATCATTTTCAATTGTTTAAGGTGTCAAAAAGTATGTGAAATTTGGTGACTCTCACCCTGTGAAAAGTCTCTAAAACTTGTCTAGACACGACTCTAAAAGGTCCAGCAAAAACGTCTAAATTTAAGTCAACATATTACACTTCCTTTTTGCGCACACGCACACACACTCAGTGCGCTTTGTGAAGTTTAAAGGAGGCTCAGTCAGGATAAAAGATAAATACTCCAGTGTTCAAGTGGGTAACTAGTGCCAGCCTGAGTGAACCTAAACTAGGGCAACTCGCCAATGTGTTGTATTGTTTTCCTAAAAGAGTGTGGGACATATTTAGTCAGACCACTTTATCTATACATCAAAACCACAACACAAAGACTCACCTCACTATGGAAATCCTGAGAAAAAAAGAACAAAAACCACAACATCACCACTTCCTATTTCCATTTCATTTCCATTTGTATGGTCCATGCCTTTCTTATATTTCTTCACAGTTAATTAACCCTAAACAAATCTGCAAATCAAATCATGCATACATAATCCCCTCTTACGACACATAATGTAACAACCACCTATCATGTCTGTCCCATTCTACATTATATCATATTAATGCTCATTTCCATAAGAGAAGCCGTCTAATTGTCCGTCGTGGACACCGATTAAGTCAAATAAAGTCAATTTGGATGAGGTTAGTGGCCCTTTGTAGTTGTGTCAGGTGTTTAATGGTCTAGAGAGCACAAAAGTATTGTAAGGACCTTATTGGCAAGTGAAAAAAAAAAATTTGTAGTAAAGAAATGACACTCTCAACATTCAGCGAAAGCACTGTGTGAATAAGTCTGGAGCTCTGCATGACGACCAATACAGTGGAATGTATGAAAACACAGACATAAGTCATTATACCTAGACGGTGTCATTTTCCGGTGTGGTATGCAAATATAAAATGGACTAAAGTTACGACAGCTGCACTGGCATTTATGAAATCAAGTCACAGGGTAGTTTACATACTGACGTAAATACTATTGCACTTTAACCAGGTGTGAAAAAGTTCTCAGGGTTATCCTATATTTGGGTTTGGCCAACCGCGGAGCATCTAGTTTTTTCAAAGCAAATCTAGCCAGACGTTTCCAAATACAGTGGAGTTCGGTTATGTCGACGGCCTCGGGGTTGCAAAAAAGCTTCGAGATAACGGTTATAAATCGAGATAAATCGCCATATTGGGTGTTGGTTATTTGATGAAGTGATCGGCATGCTATAAAAATGTACATACACTGTATATGTTTGCTAACAACAAAAGGCATATGTGCACCAACTAACAGCAGAGATTTACCAGAATACAATAAAAACACCTTCCATTCTCCATACAAACCTTTAATTATATTCTCCAACATTGCAAACACAATTTCGCTCACAGCGTAAACAGTCATAACATATTCTTGAGGTCATCACGCTGCACTAGATTGCATACTTTCTTGCGTTCTGCCTGTCTAATGTGCTTTCTCAACAAATTCGGCTTCGTCCCGTCTTTTAATAACTGTGTTCCCGCAGCGGCGCTGAGCAGAGCTCACGTCAGAACAGAAGCAGGATGTGTGTGTGTGTGTGTTCATCTGAGCCTCATACTCATTGGTCGTTACCGCTTGTTACCGACCAATGTCAAAATATTTGAGAAAACCAATCAAATCAGAGAAGGCGGGCTTTATGTGCACACTGAAGCGGATGAGGCTTTGGGATGGGGGTGGGACCCACGGCGGCTCTCGTAAGAACTGTGCTTTCACTTCAGAGAGTGTAGCACTGTGAGAGAAGCGTCACTGACAGATCGACCAGGACCGCGATCCACGTGCAACGCAAACTCAGCGCATGCGCAGTGAACTAGGTACGCACATGACTCACGAGATAACCATGTGAAGCGGCAAATTTGTCCCTCTTTTTTGCTCGAGATATTAGTGTTCGGCGACATTAAGGAATCGAAAATACTAAGACAAATAGGGAGTTTGGCGGTTCCACTTCAAAAACGTCAACATAATGGGATTGACGAGTTAACCATGAGTCGAGATAAGTGAACTCCACTGCATAACCGATCAATTGAAGCAGACAGATCCTTCAAGATTTTTGGTGAGACTCAAAACTAGAAGTGTTACAGATAAAGTCATTAATAAGATTTGAGACGGCGGTGAAATGCAGAAAAAGCATGTTCAGTAAGATGAGGGCAAGAAGGACGCCAGTGTTGTAGATTGGCATGGGGGCTGAAAGAATTCATCTGGGGGAACAATAAGGCTTCTTTATGGAGCAGTAAGGGTCCGGGACACTGAATGACAGAGACGTACATACAGACATACAGAAAGAGTTACGAGAACAAAAGTGTGAAGGACAGAGGAAGAGGGCTCAGGCTGGCACAATCCAAACAGGGCTGGCAGTGTGTTGAGCGGTGCTGGGGTGGCGGTAAGAGTACGGTTGGTGGTTGAGAGCCTTGGATACGTCCACTCGAAAGGGCACCAAGGCCAACAGAACTGCATAGCCCAACCCAATAAACTTAACCCTGTACTGACTTTCTCCCAGTCAAGAAAACTCGTGGAGAAAATATTCTCAATTTGCTCAAACCCACCACAGATAAGAACAAATGTGGCTATATACCAACTAATGAAAAAACACTCATATCGATCTCAGTGAGAGCGCAGGGGCAAATTGCATTCATCTGGAATGATTAAAAATCAGTTTAGCATTAACAAAGGTGTGGGAAGAGAGAATGTTTGGCATGCGTCATCTTTGTAAAAGCACAGATTGGATATTTCCACCTGAACGATTGTTCCTCTAATACTTGTACTAGTATTATTAACTGGCCAAGTCTTTATCCACCAGGAAACCCCTTCTCAGGAGGACCAAAGTGCTATGGTCAAAATTCATATTGACATTGCCGGTGTCCTTTTAAATCAGCGGTGTCCAGTCCTGCTCCTGGAGAGCCACTGCTCTGGTGAGTTTAGCTACGAATCAAACTTAACACACCTCTTCCAGCTTTTCAGAACGGCTAAACTTACAGACAGGTGCGTTAGGGCAGATTAGGACTGTACTCTGTGAGACACTGGCCTTCTAGGAGGATTGGACACCCCTGATTTAAGTTGTTGAACTGACAAAAAGAAAGAAAAAGCATTCTTCTCAGGTTCAAGTCAATCTCTGAAGAATCTTGATGGAGGTATAATCCTGGATATTTAACAAAATAAGTGATAAAGTCAGAAACAAAAATTATGCTAGCTTAAAAAATATTAAATTAAACAAAAGGCCGCATTACCTCACCCATTTCAATAGTGGTCAGGGTAAACGGGTCATATGACCCATAAGGATTTTTCCAAGTTAATAATTAACCATTATCCAATCGGTGCCAGGATACACAGTTGGACGGACTGATCTTGATAAGAGGCAGCAACTGATGGACTATTCCAAGCTGTTGAAAACATCAGCCATGTGAAGTGGCACTGATTTGGGGCAGATGTAAAACAATTGGCTTGTGTCAGAGTAACACTTATGTAAATTTGCAGGCAGAAGTCCCTTGACAAACCAATCCAATTCCCAAATCCACATCTCTCTCTAAACACACTCGTTATATTAAAGAAGCTTTGCTGTTTCTCCATGTTGGATGCTGAGGTTTTAATTCAAGTACAGTTGAGTTGAAACAAGCAATGATGTGAGGTTGTCAAAGGTGAGGCATGGGAAAGTCTTGTGATATAAGCAGAAGAGGCGGGTCTCTTGCTCAACAAGCTACCTATGTAAATGACTAAAAAGTATGTGTTAAAGCAAACGCACAAACAAGCTTGGTTGTAGTATTTCACAAGGCACTATCTGACAAATGTGTCCATGTCCAAGGAATATTCCAGGTTCTGTACTTAACGGACAGCTTTTGTGGCATAATGTTGATATACCATAAAACCAAAAATGACTAAATGTAAAAAAAAAAAAAAAGTAAAAATTGATGATTACAATGAGGCACTCACATTGAAATCTTTTTCTTTTTTTAAGAAAAGGAGGGACAAATCTTTCAGAAGTCATCATAAAGCCGAAAGGTGCAGCTTAAAATGTACTGAACCCAGAATATTCCTTTAAGGTTTTGAGTTATTTGAAGGCATTCAAATCAATGCTTCTTTCCTCGTGCATTCCTGCCACTCCACAGCTGATCCAGGATCTGCGTTTCAACCACTTATCTTGACTTGTAAAAGACACTAGTCCAAAGTCGAAACCGATCCCAAACCTGTGGAATTTAAAGTGGTTAGGCGGGGTCGAGAGCGGTCCACTTTTACTATAAACATGGATGTTTTTGGTTGGAAAGCTGCATAACCCAGAGAACTGGTGGAACCTGTTGGGTCAGATACTCAGAGTCCTTTCTCTATTCCTTCCCTTATTCACCAAGCTAAATTTAACATCAACAATCAGCTTCATTATCCTGGAGATGGCAAATATAAGAAAGATAAAACGTCTTAGCAAGGGTGGGTGTAGTCGAGCAAAGGTTGCTGTGACTATTCTGCATGATCTGTTCTAATACCAGTCGATTCTCATCCGATTATGACAGAATCAAATGTTTTTAACTATATTACTTAAACCAGGAAAAGTGTGTGTATTTACATAGTGCAAATGATTATTTTTAAAAACACGACAAGGGTAACCGTGAAGGCTGTTGGCTTGTAAAAGGCGGCCATAAATCTACATGCAATAACAGAATTTCTTTAGGTCCCTCCCTTCATACAACAAATCATTTGCAGGTCTGCACACATGAGCTTGTCCTATCGTACAGAGTTCAGCGATCAAGAGCGGTGTCACATGTGAAGACCTTCAATCCAGGAAGAGCATCAGCGATGAGATTAGAAATACGTGCAACAGGATTGGCACGTCTGAAGTTCACGGATTCAAAACTCAAGCATTTTGCGACCGGTGGGCACTTTTCCCCAAAAATTATTTTTGTTAATGGATGAAAATTGTGAGACTTTGTTACAAGGTCCAATATTTAAATCAAAAAGTGTAACAATACCAGTTTTTTTATTTATTAATATTTAACCTTTAAAATACACACGTATTTAATCAAAAATGAAATTTGCATCAAAAATGTGTATTCTTTTTATAACGACTACATTCCTCTAGTTTAAAGTTTAAACTCGGCCTAATCTAATATTCCCCAAGCAGACCAAAATGTTCTGCCTTAATGTTAGAAGAGGAATATCTCAGCTTCATGTTCTCTACAATGAACCATTATATAATGCATTTATGTATCTTACAAGATAAGGTGAGACCTAATCAATTATACTGCGGTAAATGCATTTGAAAAGTTAGGAGGACTGGCGTGGGGAAATGCACATCATACAGAACATAAAACACAGTTTTCCAACAACAATGTGTCATTCTTTTGAAGAGTTTTAACAAACAAGGTTCTTTTCTTTTTGAGTTACAAAACATTGACGCTTTCAATGTATTGCTCTTTCCTGTAGCTCAAACAGTAGAGTGTGGCGCTTGCAACACCAAGGTTGTGGGTTTGATTCCCAGGGAATGCAAGAACTGATTAGAATATGAATCTTGAATCCAATGCAAGTCGCTTTGGATAAAAGCATCTGCCAAACGCATTTATGTAAAAGTAAGAACCTACAAGAGTTTGTTCCTAAATGTATAATCCTCTCTGGTCAAACTTGTTTTGGCTATTATCTCGAATAGGCTAAAAACAGGTTATTCAAAATGTACAATATCAATATTATAAGCATGATTCGAGATATTCAACATCAGAATGTGTGTGTTGGTTCTGCTGAACCTCCATGGTTTCAGCTGAGGAACAATACACCCTTTTTCTTTGTGAAACCACAATTTGGACAGGGTTTATATGAATGACACGGATTCATGTCACACAATGATTCTCTATGCATTGTATTATAAGCAGTTCAATTGGTCCGAATGAGACTACGCCATGTGTCCTGCTCATAGTGAACCTTGACACAGTCAAGCAACTGCTTCCTTTCTGAATACATTTTAAGTAAGTTCAAGCACCGATTTGACAAAGAGTTACCGTAGTTGGTCTCCAGGAAGGATTTAAAACCAACCTTGAGTCATATAGTACGTTTCTCTAAATTATCCATAGAGAGATTCCAGGTCCCAGGGCTCCTCTCAGAGCCAAGGCAACAGGCGTCTCCTGGAGACATAACCGCTCTCCTCTCCTGGAGCCCCTCCGGTATAGCTTGATGCAATTAATGAGCAAGCAAACCTTTGTTACCTTAGGGACCGACGGTGGCCGAACCATCTGTGTATAATCTATCAGTGACCCATGTCATAATCTATCAGCGAGAACCTCTGTGCATATCCTATGATTGGACTTTTGGCTCCCAAGGTGCAATTCACCAGTCTGACACGGTCTCCTTGGGGAAAGAGAATGAAGGGTTACAAAGTGAAATGGTTTGCTGACACTGGAGGAACTGAGACCGAGGCCGTCTCTGTCGGTATAGCAGCCCGCAGTAAACAGTTCTCACACCAGAGGATACCCATTCATCCTAAATTACTGTGGTTATTGGTGTACTTACTATACAGCACAAACCACACTGCGCTCCCCACAAGCCAACTAGTGTTGTGTTAGTGCTGCCAGTAATGAGGTGCTAAAAAAGCCATTACAGAATTGTAGACAAACATCAATGCCAGCCACGATGAGTCGTTAGCTTATGTTTTCACTAATATCTTTACAAAACATACACATGACGAATGCTAAACTAATACATGGTGACTGTGCTGTCACGTATAAATATGGTGATAAATCACATCATGATGCACCATAACCTTTTGTCTATTGACTATTTCGGAAACATTGTAATCGAAAGTAGGATAAAAGGATGTTAAGGGCCAGTCACACAGCGAAAACGCACGAATCACGCAAGAATTCCGCACAGATTTTCGTTTCTGCGCGGAGTGTGCGTCATATGCGTAATTCGTCAGTGGAACGAACGTGGACCGTCAGTGATTGTAAGTGGATGTGCGTCGAAGGCGGTTTGTGCGTGACTTTGAGTTTTGAACGGTTCAAACATTTTCCAAACATTGTGCGTTATTCATGAGTCGGCGTGCGTAGTTTATGCGTCGAGTATGCGTGACTATGCGCAGGACACGCGTCGGCCGTCAGTGCTTATGCGTCGGAACTGGTTTGAAACCGCGCACGTTTCTGGCAAAACACTGCAATGGAGAAACAGTTGCTATCGTTATGAAATCTCACAATAAACAGAACATAACGGACCACTGACTTTTAAACCAGTTTAACATTTACAAAACACAACTGTACAAGTTTTGAGTTATGGAGATTATTAAAGATGGACGACACAGAGCGTCCTAAATGTTTCCGAGTCTAGCTACGCTAAAAATCCCACTTCTATAGTTTTCCATTGAATGACATTACATTTGTCCAACTCGCACCAATGGACACATCAATGTAACTTAGCCTGTTTGGCGATTATTCACTGAATGACACGTTCAATGACCTAAACACCACATGGCTCAAGGCCTAGTCCTGTGTGCAAACCGACTTTAAAGTGCTGGAAACAAGAAATCTAAACCACACTGGATCAAGGACAAAAAAAAGCTGTTTTTATAAAAAACAGCCAAGCCTGCCATCTAAAATCCATCACTCTTGTGCACAAGACAAAAATGGGATAATTAAAAAAATATGAAACTGAGGTGTTTATTCAATGTAATTTTTGACAATACACAGATCTTCCTCCTCAACATGAAATTATTGAGTTTCTTTTGTTAGGGCTAAATGATTAAGGACTTTGTTGCAACGCATAAGAGTAATTAACTCAAGTAATTAAGGGAAAAGATTTTCTTCTTGTAACCCATAATTCAAGGGTTTTCTTAACTTAAGGGCTTTCATGCAACCGGGCTCATCTCTGACAATCTCACAAAGTTCTGTTTTAATCAATGAAGATGTCTACATGGCATAATTTATCTCTTATTTACATAGTGACTGCACTTTGTCATAATGAGAGGATTCCCGAGAGCGTGCAGAAAGCAGTACTGAACAAAAGTGGCATTTTTGAGTGTATTTGACTCACTTAAACCTCTTATTGGCCATCGCGTTCAAGACATCAACAGACACGTCTGTGATTGGCTTCCTGGGTCCCATCACAACCACGAGACAATATTATGAAAGGAATTTCAATGAATTCAGCATTCACAACCAAGACGGCCCTTGCTGAAGGACGGCGTACTGCATTGTGGCATGGAAAACAAAAAGGCTATTGAAGGAGAAATGAGATTCATATCCTCAGAAAGGAAACATTCCAGAGACTCAAACCTCTGCCTTATACACTCTTCTCAAAAATCTTCACGTTCACTCTGACCAAATGTGTGGCATTTAATTTACAGTATCAGTTGATATTGGATATTTTATTGTAAAAATAGAGGAAAAGTGCATGTGCATTTGCATTTCACAACCTTTGTCATCTAACACTTAAAATATAATACAATACAGATTATTTAGTCCTATAAACTGGAATATCTCTAATGGAAAACAAAAACCGTAAGCCTAAAAACAGCCAATAATCCTATCATCAGTCATAAATATAAATGTGCATGCTACGTGAGATGACACACGGCAAAGAAACGCCTTAAATAAAGGTCCTAAAGAAGCCTTTGTCCTTTCACCTGTGTACAGAGTTACGAATTGAACTGACGTGATACCATGCTTTACAACAACCATTATGAACGTACCGTTCAGGTTATAAGGTAACTCACAGCCACAAGGCCAGCTGTCTTTTAAAAATAAATCTAAATATATATACACGCACACGAGCGTAACAACTATTTACCTAGACATTCATGCATCGCTTTATTCCTCCTTTTATCTTGTTCTCCTCATTCAAATTCATGCTTGCTCAGGAAGTGGAACCGCCTGGTACCATTTTGTCATTACATCACTGGCAACACGCCCATAGCAGATTATCTTTGTGTCATACCCTCACTAGATGTGAGCAAATGGACAACAGCCCCCGCACCTCGTCAACAGGTCCAGCTGGTTTCATGAACAATCAATAAGCAAGAGAGACAGACGATCCTCCTGTTTTCTTGGATGTTTGTTTTTGATCATGAACACAATTTATAGAAGGTTTAGCCAGTTTTTCAGAATTACATAAGAATACGTGACTTATATCATGAGTCACCCTTGTTTCTTAGTGGGAACAAACAGCAATCAATGGGCTTGAAAAGCAGTGCATGATAAACACGATAAAGAAACACTATAAGCATGATAAAACCTTACTGAACGTTTGTAGATCGCACTGGTTTAGTGTCGTCTTTTAAAACGTTGGACTCGAATCACAGTGATTCAAATGTGAGGCAGAAATGCATAGGAATTTCAAAAGTTTTATAAAGAGTTTATTCACCCACAAATTAATATTCTCTCATTGATTACTCACTCCCACGTTGTTCCAAAGCCGTAACACTTTTGCTCGTCTTCGGAACACATAAACACTAGCGAACATAAACTCAAATGCGCTGCGTGAACGAGAATTAACCTCATAATGAGAGAAATTTCATTTTTGGGTGAACAATCCCTTTAAGAAAACCAGGGCTCAAAAGTGTAAGCATGAAATTTAAAAGCCATAAAGTCCCTTTTTCACAGTCAGGGCTTAGATTAGGCCAGGACTAGGATATCATCAAAGTTTATAAGGCTACGATTGATTTCATTAACAATCTAAGAAAAACGCACATTTATGCTTAATGATTGCTTATGATTTACTGTAATTATTGCTGTGATGAAAATCTCAATTTTACTCCAGTCTTCAGTGTCACACAATCTTTCTGAAGCCATTCTAATATGATGGTTTGCTGCTTAGAAGAAATTTCTTATTATTATTATCAGTTTAATACTTTGGGGAATTAATGAAAGCATTAAAGAAAACTTAAAAGCATTAATTAATTAAAATTACCCCAACCTTTTGAACAGTATATGTACATGTATGTATATATATATATGCCTTGAGAGAAAAATAAATTGCATTTCTTTGTGATATTTTGCAATGAAATAATCCATAATAAAAAACACCTGGGACTGAAGGAACAATCCTCAATAGCTACTGGTAAATTACTAACTGATTACTATTTTGCATTTAAATTTGAACGCCATACTCTGATATCAGATACTAAAGGTCTAATACAAATTGCTAAGAACCTGAGATTTGCTTTTGATATTTTGCAATAAAAAAATAAAAAACCTGTTCACAAAAATACTCGCCAACCATTAGTAGCTCGATAACCTTTAGCTGATTTTTGAAATCAAATCTCTATAACTTCCTTGGAGTTTGAAATCACTATGACTCATTAAGAAAATATATATTTGGTGTTCATGAATACATTTCTACAATTCATGGTGTTACAACCTGCTTGTGAAACTATGTGCAAATAGATAAGCAATGTCTCAGGCTGAGAGACCTTATGTTTGGTGGTCAGGAGGCAAGTCCTGACACTATTAAAAGGATCAGACTGTTTACACTGTAATCATTGCTGCTAAAAAGGGACTTCAACATGTTTCAGGGCCGGTTATTCAAAGCCTCAGTTAAATTCAGCATCAAATGTGGGCAATGTGTCAGAACGTCTCAAATCCGTGCAATCTTCACAAATACACACACTCATCCAATATAATCACATACAAACACACTCCTGCTTTACAACACACGTTAAATGATTACAGCAACGGGGGATTAGCAATAATCAATGACGTCATCCGTTCGTTAAAACCTTTGCTTCTGAAATATGTTGGAATTACAAACTATTTCTCAGACTTTTCTGGTTGCCAGACATTACTAGATAAGGATTTTAAAAAATATCTTAGAAACAATGATGCTTTAAAAAAAAACAATTTTCTATCTTAGCAGAACTAGAACTTCATCCCGAGTTTCACAGACGAGGCTTAAGTCTAGTCTCAGTCTAAAAGCATGTTTGAGCAGTTTTAACTGAAACAACTTGCTCTGCCATATCTTAAAATATGTCAGTGTCACTGTTTTGCCTCAAGCCAGTAATGTTTTTCTGTCTAAGACACATTTATACTTTTAAAAAATCTTCTTGAATGTCATAATTGAACTAAAGGCCTAATCCTGGCTTAATCTAAGCCCTGTCTGTGAAACCAGGCTTACATATTCAATACAAAATGTGCCAAGACTTTTTGAAAATGTAGCAGTTTGCATGACTTTTGCATACTAGTAAATCCCTCATCTAAAGTTCCTTCAGGTTTTCAGCAAGGATTTTTATTTATTTTATATATATTAAAAAAAAAAAATTGGGGGGGATATTTATGGTTTTTGAATGAAAGAACCCTGAAAATTTGTACTATAATGGGCCGAATAAACATACCACTTCTTAACAATTTGCAGTACAAATTTAACTGAACATTAATATACATAATATAACGTATAAGTGAATTTGCCACAAATCAATTATGAATAACCAGATATAAACTGAAGTAAATACTTTGAAATGTTCTTCTTTTCAGTCTATACATTTTAGAACCAAATCACAATAATTAGAGATATCGGTAATTAGGTTTCAAATATAATAAAATATCGGTTATCGGAATCGGCCAAAATTGTCATATTTTGACATATACGACAATTTTGGCCAATTCCGATAACCAATATTTTTTAATATTTGAAACCCGATTACCAATATATTGGCCGATAAATCTAAATTTAAATTTTTCTATAATTTTTGAGAGTCTGACAACAGAAACAAAAAAAAAAAATCAACATTAAAAGCCATGATCAAAACACAAAATTTTAATTTTAAGCAGCCGATATGACAGACTTATGTTGCACATGCTGCAATTAACTGTATTCTTTTTTTAAAGTGATTTCCAGCATCTGAAGTGTCTCAGCTGAAGGAACCAATCCACTATTTGTCAGCTTTATATATCGGCCAAATTTCCTTATAGGCCCGATAACGATAACATTAAAAATGAACTTATATCGGCCGAGGCAGATATGGTGGACGACATGTCACGCATCCCTAAGAACAATGTGCAATTCAACCTCTAACACTCCCTCAATTAATATGAGCACGCACAGCTGAAATGGTGCAAGACGCCAGAAAACAAGTGAACCTCGATTGCATTCAGAAACGAATGTAGAAGTGTAGAGTGGCCATTAATTACAATGATACGTCAAATGAACCTTCTCAAATGCTGACAGTACTCTATGAAACCTGAAGTGGCGTGGAAATGTTCCTTCTCAGCTATTGTGTTGTGGGTCATGTCTGAGTATAAGCCACTGCTTAGACAAGACAGACCGGTTTTATTGTCACACACACATTCGTTTACACCACCCGCATTTTGAAATATCCACCCTTTTTCTGCACTTTGAGCTTTTAGTCAGTACATACCTCATATCAGTATGTTTATTACAGGCATAGTGCCAATAAAAAAAACCTAACCGTTTTAATTTCATGTGACCAGATATAAAAATGAGATTAACACGTAAGGGTGGAACTGGAAGCCGGGATACGTGGTCCCCTTCCACCCCCACTTGCTCTGTAGGGAGTGACAGAAGAGAGGCAAGCAGAGACTTAAGGCTTGTTTATCTAATAAGAGTCCTCAATGTTTCCACTCACGACTCACACATTTCACGACTATGACGACAACACGACGGATTTGTATAAAAAAAAAATATTATTTATTTTTTTACATTTTATATTCACTCAATTTAAAAATACATATTTCCCTTACATTAACTGCACAAGTAAAACATTTTAGTAAAAGTGTCCGAACTGTGCAAATCGTTTATTTAAAAAAATGATTTACTTCGTGACGTAAACTGCGTCATCACGTGTTCCCTCGCATAGCAGGAATGCTTGACAGGATTTGTTTCTTAAATGTACATATAAAAGATATGTAGCAAATACAATACTTTTATAAGGTTTTCTCATCTAAAACATAATAATAATAATGTGGATTTGTAATAGTATGAGAGACAGTTTAGTTTGTTTAGTCATTTAGAACCTAAATATAATCTCCATTTGGACTACACATAAAACTATTACACTGCAATAAAATTGTATATAAAAACAATTCTTATTCGTATGGGTGTGGATAAAAGATAAAAGTCGAAAATATACTTTCAATACGTTTTATTGCTCGGTTCAGGGTTTTGACGACTCGACTCAAAAAGATTCGGTTCGAAACGCGAGTGAACAGTTTTCTTCAGAGATTCGTTGAAAAGAACCGACTCAGAAGAAAGTTTCTCAAATCTGGCACCGCTTTTTTTGAAAATAAATCTTAACGGACTTTTGAAGCTTTTCTTTTCTAGCTTATTTGTGTGTAGTAACGTAATTCTGAACCAACCCTTGCCATTTTAAAATGTGAACTCTAGTTGAGTGAAACTTCCTCAAATTAATGCTTGTGACTATTTGAGTGACTTTCTGTTGCTATTTTGGCACTTACCGCAGTCTCTTCCTCAGTGCTGTCCCTGTCGAGTTCACCGATGTAGTACTGCTCCATCCACCTGCGGGCGTTCTCCGAGTGCCGGTGTGGGGGTCCGTCTATCTCCCGGCTGATGTCCTTGCCGGACCGGTGGAGGATGAGCGCCTCTCCGCCCGGGTGCATCCGAAGAAACCCCGTCACATCGTACACGCGCGTCCCTAACAACACCCAGCACGAATCCTTAGTGCAATGTTTGGCTACCTCCTTTTCAGAAAAAAAGCGAGGGGACACCGAAGGCGACATTATATTATTCATTTAGGGGTGTCCACTAGAGGATAGAGAAAGGTAGGCGCGCAGGTGGGACCCCCACTGACTTTCTCCAGCGATTGTGAACTACAAACTACTGACTTTCGACTTCGAGCCTGAGCGCAGATCATCGCCGGCCTGCTCATTAACATCTCATGAATAATTCATGACGTATCGCTGCTGCTCTGAGCACCTGTTGCGCGTCCTGCAACCGTCGCGGACTTTGAAATACTGATTGTGACTCGATTTTCTACTTTATTGTTCACTTGAGTGAAGTTTTTACTGATATTATTATTTTTATTTTATTCCAAATGACATTAATGTAAAAAGTTGACTCACACAAATAATCGATATTTGCTCATTGTACTTCCTCCTTGTGGGCGTTGTGGTGTCATAACGCTGTCGTTGTGTTTGCACAGGGCGAGTTAGATAGGCGGTCAATAGCGTTTTATGGCTCTCTGTGACGTGACCTGATCAGTGGGATAATATTAAGGTTTTAATTTAGGTTTTAAAAAAGAAAGAAAGACAAAAACTGCTGCTTTCCCATCTCGGTCAGATATGTCTGTTACATAGATCTGGATAAACCAGCTAAAACCAGCGATATATAGATTTGTTTGATTTATTTATGTGTGTGTGTGCTAATTTTTTATTATAACAATATAAAAAGCAAGTTGATCTTTTAAAATGGTTGTTTATTTTGACTTGCGTCTACGAAACTCTTTCAATAGCGATGTGACGTCATTCGCGCGCGCGCACGGTTGAACAAAGAGATCGCAGATATTAACCAAGTAATGAAAACCGTACATACAAAACAGTGATTGATTAACGGAAGTCAGTCTGGTTACATTGTTCTACTCAGATTTTGAATGATCTAAAATCTTTCCTAACCTAGTTTTTGTCATGAAAACCATATAAAACCATTTATTAAAAAATAATGAATAAAAAATATTAACAATAATGAATTTGCTTGCTATTATACTGTCTATTTCACTTCCTCGTTGTTTGGACCCAGTGTTGGTTTCATTGTAGGGCATCACGGTTTCGTCTTAGGGTGGCAGTATTGCAAAGTAAAATCTTCTCAACGTTTTCCATGCCCTTTTCTCTCCCAGAAAGGATGTAGTAAATTGCAAGCACATCTTACATAATATTTAATCTACTACTAGCTATTGCATGTAAAGCATCGTCTAAAGACAACTCATTTCTAAAGCTAACCTAATTATAAATACAATTATAATAGGCTAATATTTGAAGTATTGCAGGCGGAGAAGGGTAGGGAGATATCAGTGGTGATAGTTGTGCTGTAGACTATGATTTCAGGGCAAAGGAATAATGGGAGGAGCAGGAAACCTGGTAGGACATTTAGAGACCTGAAATTTGCACTGGTGGTTACTAAGAGATTTATTGCAGCTCCATATTTTATGATACCGAACCATACAAATTTACAGCATGGGAGGAGATGAAGAGAAAAGGAGAAGTCAGAGAGTCCATTTTGTTTGATATAATGTTCAAAAATAATCCCTATTTTGCTTTTCCAAACGATTATTAGTCTAGTGAATTTATTTGAGATTAGTAGGGTTGGAAATATCACGATCATGATCAGTTCTGAATAATTCAACAACACCTTTCACTCACATTTGAAGGTTGCAGATGTACCAAAACATTTCTAGGTTTAGATAGGTTACTAGTTGCTTCTGTTTTTGTGTGTGACCTGCGACATTGTGTGAGGCCTGTCTTGAGGTTTTTGAAGGCGATGATTGGTTTTCATGAGGCAACTGACAGCTAAAGAGGGCTGAAGCTGTGGTTGTCAACCGTAATGTTTGTAATGGTGTCATTATAGATAATTAACTGGGTTTTAAGTCTTGCAAAACCTGTTTTTCAATGGTTGATGCTAATGTATGTATGTAATGGTGTGATTCACGGAAGAAAGCTGATTGCTGAAACGATTGATCTTGATCTGTTTGTGCTTTGTGGCATAAAAACGAATAATTCATTAAGAAGACTCAAGAGAGAATGGATCTTTCGTTCTGTATTTCAGTGGTGGATGTTAAGAAATGTATTCATGAATCTACATTTGCACTCGTTCCATATAAGATTTGATTTTAGAGGTTTTAAAAGTACTGAATGCAGTAATACTAATACATTTCTGACTGCCATTCAAAATGTGATCAAAATTGTCGTTTTAAAAGTGTATTTCTTTATTTATGAAACAATACAATGTAAAGAATTACACAAACCTGCTTTTCAAAAAGCTTTGATGTCCCAAAATTAATATGCCATTGTATTTTTACACCATTTTTATTTGCCTTTCCGTGCTTTTGCTGTTAAAGTAATGTGATTCATTCATTCTTTTATTTTAGCATCATACAAATGTAAAGAATCACACTTTAAGCAGGTGAATCTACTTTTCAAAAAAGGCATATGTCCCAAAAATCTGTACAATTTCACTGATTCAAATCAGACAAGCTCAATAGATTTTGTTTTAAGAATCTGAAGATCTTTCTCTTAGCTTTTAATTAATTTAACTAATAGCTTTCCTGTAGCTCAAACCGTAGAGAACGCTTGCAACGCTTGCAACGCCAAAGTTGTGGGTTTGTTTCCCAGGGAAAGCAAGAACTGATTAGAATCTCAATGTCTGTTTGTAAGTCGTTTTGGATAAAAGCATCTGCCAAATGCATAAATGTAAAAGTAATTTAGGCCTGCATTTACCGTTGTATTCTACTATCATGTGCTTTTCCATTTATTTGCTTTTTGTCTGTAAAAATGTAATCTAAATCTATTTATTTTTTATATTTATATCAGTATATTTTTATTCATTTATTGTTAGTTTGTTCCATTTTTTAAGTTGCACTTTTAATTTCTAATATGTTGTCATATAACGTTTCCAATATGTTATTTTAGTTAATTAATTCCATTTGCATTCTGTCAAAATGCAATTAAAATCATACTTTTCAATAAATTAATTTATTGTTTGCTTGTTTGTTCCATTTTAAAATTTTTCTAACATTAAATTATTGTAAGTATTCACACTCTGATATATGAAGCGCTGCATTTTACATATGAAAGATGCTACTATACAATTAACTCCCATGACAAATGTCATTTATTCATTAACCTTTACATAAAATATATGTATGTAATATGTAATATAATATATATACATATATATATATATGTTTTGTTTACTTCCACAGATCAACATTAATAACAAACGCGTAATGCATGACCCACTGTCATTCTATAGCAGCCTCACTGTCAGTAAAGCATAAGCTGTTTTAATTTATATTTGTAGACGACACAAAGCTTGCCAGCGTCAGCCAGTTCACAGCACTCATTGTTCCTGGGATGGTTCTTTGTTCCCTCCTACAAGATTCTAAATTTACCCACCAGAGACAAAAGGTAGCGTGATAATTAACTGCATGTCAACGCTACCGAGGTCCTGAAATGCGAGACACCCTCTGCCCATTGTTGTGTCCAGTTCGGGGCAGTGGCGGAGTGACATCACTTTGGTGATGTCAGGTTCAGAGGGCGGAACTGGACCATCGGGTCCCTGTGATTGGTCACATCTTGTGGCATCTGGGAAGACAACAGGTATAAGAGTTCTACGCTCAGTCAAAGCATGCAAAATTTTACGCATAATTCTGCAGCATCCCTAGGACGACCTGATCTGAGCTGGTTACCATGGCAACTGTTGTACCGGTGAGTATTTGGAGAGTAAAAATGCTCTTTTTGTGTTCAGATGAGTTTGAGAACTGAAGATGATGGTTGCATTTCAATAACAGATGGTCCAGATAGAAGAAACAATGTCTTAGAGAAATGTAGGGCTCATGCTGCACATTTATTTTACATTATGTTTATTTATTTAATTGTATTTACTAAAAGATATTAAGAGGTAAACTTAGATATTCAGTTTTTTTATGAAGCGGGTTAGAAAAGACTGAGAATTTAAAAATAGATTGTTATTTAATACAATAGTGTCTGTGGCGGTGATGCTCATGAAATAAAAGACATGCCTTGGATCACTTAACATGATGAATCTTATTCTCGGTTCAGATAGTTAGATCTTTCTTTGTTCTAGACTGGGTCATGTTCTGTCAGCACTATTGGTGTGGATGTATCATGTCTGTGCTCTGGGCCGATCAGGTGTCAAGTAAAATAATCTGTGTGTCTTCAACTTGTTGTATAGAGTCTCTCTCTCTGTGTGTGTGTGAGGGCTTTGGTTTCTTAGGATGTAGTTAATTAATCGTGTTCTTGGTTTGAAACCAGTAGCTTCGTGAAAGATTTGTTATCAACTGGTTAATTCATGGAAAAGGTCTCCAAATCCCGATTTCATGCCACATAATTCTATATCTATGTTCTTCTCGTTCTTTCAGTGTGCGTCCTGCTATGGCAGCAGCAGCGTTCAGCTCTTTGGGAGGGGGCCTGGTGGCGATTACATGTCCCTTTTCAGTTACAGAGGGCCAAGAGGGGCCCCTCGCCCGCGTCTGGCCTGCCACGCTCCGAAAATGACACTGCGTCAGATTTGTCGCATGTTGCGTATAATGCGCCAGCTGCGCAATAAAGAAGCAGCAGCCGCTGCTGCCGCTGCCAGGTGAGGCTTACATTCACAATATCATGGTTTCTTAAAAGAATAGTTCAACCAAATATCTAAACTATCTACAATCTTCATAAAAGTTCCAACCCTTCTTCATCTGTGGAACACACAAAAAAAAAAAAGTTTTTTCAAAGACAATGGTGACTACGGGCCAACAATTATTACACATAAATACGACTCTAGAAATATTTATAAATATAATTATGTCAGTTATTTAGCAAAAATGAGAATTGATGATTACAGTATTTATATTTGTGAGTGAACAATAAATCTCTCTCTCTCTCTCTCTCTCTCTCTCTCTATATATATATATATATATATATATATATACACATAATTGTTTTAACAAGTCAAAATATATTATTAATTACTGTTTGAAACAAATTGAATAAATATAATGATTAGTTTTTAACAAAGCAGTTCAATGTACACACACAATTATATACTAAATTAAATACTTAACATTTTTATTGTTTACTCACAAATAAAATCATACGCACACTTCAGAATTTCAGAAGGTCATCCGTATAATTTTGTTTATTCTTTTATGAACACTGTGAATTCGGACATACAATTGTAAAATAGACCTGTTTTTTGCGAAAGTATAAAGTAGGGAAGTATGAGATTTCAGATGCAACCAGCGTTGTAAATGAATAAATGATTCAAACAATAATAACAACTAGAGGTGTCATGGTTTTTATCACGGTTTTGGTACGTGTTCGGGGGTGGAAAGGGTAAATAAAAATAAAGAAAATAAGAACAAATACAAGCAACAGATGAATCATTATTAAAGTTGCAAGAGCCATTCAGTGAAGAGCAGTGAATGACTTCCTGGTCCTTTGATTAACATTAAAACCACAGACAGCAGGAATTATTAGGCTGCTGTCACTTTAAGAGACAGTGCACATATCCCGTACACTAATACTGTACACACGCATACTTTTTCTCGACTGTTTAAGTTCACTTAGAGACATGTTTGCTAGGATACTCGCCAAGACAGGCATGCTGACATCATTTTTGAGCTGCTTGTTCTCATCAGAAACTGTTGTATGAAATAAAATGTATAAATATGAATAAATGAAGCTAATTATAATATATTTGATATTTACCTTTGACAGAAAACAGGCCTCTCCTCCCAGCTCACCTACAATCAAATCGGAGAAGCGATGCTTACCTGCCTGTTTTCGACGTAGACGTAGTAACAACATAAAAAGAGTGAGTTAAGCGTCCAGCATCTCCAAAACCTCCCAACAACTTCAGCCTGTGGGAGTTTGCAAACTGAGGAAATGGAGCCAGACCTCACTCTGCACAGAAGACTTAAAGTGAGGGACCAAGACATCAAGTTCCACAATCTTGTTGGATTCGTTTGTTGGGAGGATTCAACGTGCAACAAATCTGGTTTTAATGGAAAGAAGTCGAGCATATCTTTAGGTGCCTTGAGTGCTGGAAGTCTACATATCTTATATTTCAAAATTACCGGTATACAAGAGGTTTTTTAATGTATTTTTCCCCTGGACTAGTTTGAACCTATTGAACTTGAATTGTGAAATCTATGAAATTCCAGTAGGCTCAAACAGTTGTGTGTGCTGTATCTGTAATTAAACCAGCGGAAAGTCCTCATCAGAGTGGAAATACGACACAGCGATTTGTTTGTTTATTTATTTATCTGTTTGTTGGTTTTTGTGTGGGACAGGGGGCCCAAAGTTGCTTCTTTCTCAAAGAGGTGTGATGGAAACTTTGGTACCGGTGTGTGTTACCGTGTTGAAACTAAAACTGCGACTTTGTACACAGCGTGTGTGTGACAACATTGTAAATGTACTGATTTTTCCTATTTATCTGCCTTTGATTACGGTAACCTTTCAATAATAAAACATCTATGATTTCGAAAGTTGTGATGTTCATGTGATTGGGCACAAATAATCATTAACTCAGCTTCAGATTTACTTGCATAATGTTTTCGAGATTAGCCATACGCTTAAAAGTTTCCAATATAAAATATATTTTGACATGATTTCTGTATTTTTACCTGCTTAAGCAAATCTTGTGCTTTTCATGATTGATTGCAGGACAAACAAAAATAGTCAAACAAAGGAAATCCCAGTATTGTTTGTGCATTAACAAGAGTAATAATAGCATTTATTAATAATAACTAAAAGTAATAATTCGATATACAGGGAGTGCAGAATTATTAGGCAAGTTGTATTTTTGAGGATTAATTTTATTATTGAACAACAACCATGTTCTCACTGAACACAAAAAACTCATTAATATCAAAGCTGAATATTTTTGTATCAATATTTTAAGTAGTTTTTAGTTTTAGCTATTTTAGGGGGATATCTGTGTGTGCAGGTGACTATTACTGTGCATAATTATTAGGCAACTTAACAAAAAACAAATTTATACCCATTTCAATTATTTATTTTTACCAGTGAAACCAATATAACATCTCAACATTCACAAATATACATTTCTGACATTCAAAAACCAAACAAAAACAAATCAGTGACCAATATAGCCACCTTTCTTTGCAAGGACACTCAAAAGCCTGCCATCCATGGATTCTGTCAGTGTTTTGATCTGTTCACCATCAACATTGCGTGCAGCAGCAACCACAGCCTCCCAGACACTGTTCAGAGAGGTGTACTGTTTTCCCTCCTTGTAAATCGCACATTTGATGATGGACCACAGGTTCTCAATGGGGTTCAGATCAGGTGAACAAGGAGGCCATATCATTAGATTTTCTTCTTTTATACCCTTTCTTGCCAGCCACGCTGTGGAGTACTTGGACGCGTGTGATGGAGCATTGTCCTGCATGAAAATCATGTTTTTCTTGAAGGATGCAGACTTCTTCCTGTACCACTGCTTGAAGAAGGTGTCTTCCAGAAACTGGCAGTAGGACTGGGAGTTGAGCTTGACTCCATCCTCAACCCGAAAAGGCCCCACAAGCTCATCTTTGATGATACCAGCCCAAACCAGTACTCCACCTCCACCTTGCTGGCGTCTGAGTCGGACTGGAGCTCTCTGCCCTTTACCAATCCAGCCACGGGCCCATCAAGACTCACTCTCATTTCATCAGTCCATAAAACCTTAGAAAAATCAGTCTTGAGATATTTCTTGGCCCAGTCTTGACGTTTCAGCTTGTGTGTCTTGTTCAGTGGTGGTCGACTTTCTGCCTTTCTTACCTTGGCCATGTCTCTGAGTATTGCACACCTTGTGCTTTTGGGCACTCCAGTGCTGTTGCAGCTCTGAAATATGGCCAAACTGGTGGCAAGTGGCATCTTGGCAGCTGCACGCTTGACTTTTCTCAGTTCACGGGCAGTTATTTTGCGCCTTGGTTTTTCCGCACGCTTTTTGCGACCCTGTTGACTATTTTGAATGAAACGCTTGATTGTTCGATGATCACGCTTCAGAAGCTTGGCTATTTTAAGACTGCTGCATCCCTCTGCAATATATCTCACTATTTTTGACTTTTCTGAGCCTGTCAAGTCCTTCTTTTGACCCATTTTGCCAAAGGAAAGGAAGTTGCCTAATAATTATGCACACCTGATATAGGGTGTTGATGTCATTAGACCACACCCCTTCTCATTACAGAGATGCACATCACCTAATATGCTTAATTGGTAGTAGCCTTTCCAGCCTATACAGCTTGGAGTAAGACAACATGCATAACGAGGATGATGTGGTCAAAATACTCATTTGCCTAATAATTCTGCACTCCCTGTACACTGAAGAAATGCAATGAACTCATGCGAAACTTAAGTCTTATTTCAATTCAAGCCATCATTTGTCATTCCTGCATGCTAAGCAGAAAATACATAACAAAGAGTAATATATTTGCAATGCATCATGTTTTTTTGCTTAAATGTTTAAATTGATTAACATTTCTTTAAAGACTTTAAAGAACAGCACAGAAGGTTTGTTATTGATAAATTTGCTTAAACACAGAAATGCACAAAATAAAGTAATAGCATAATAACTCTCCTTCTGTGGAAAATAACTTCTGTGGGTACTTTTTTTCAGTCACCTTTACTTATTTACTACAGCCCAACGTCTAATGTTCACAACTATATTCCTTTTTAAAAAGAAATGGTTTCCAGTCAGTATTTAGATCGTATTTAGATGGTACTGAGAGTGCTCTCATTAGTTAAAAATGATTTGCTCTTATCATCCCATCATCCCATCATCCATCTCTATTAGTGTTACTAGATCTTAGTGCTGCACTTGATACTATCGACCACAACATTCTTTTGAATAGACTCAAAAAGTACTTCGACATTAGTGGAATTGCACTGGCATGATTCAGATCAAACTTATCTGACCACTTATCTGACCGGGATTAATGTGTAACAGTAAAGGAAGAGGTGTCATATCAATCACATGGAGTACCACAGGGCTCAGTATTGGGACCGTTGCTTTTCAACCTGTACCTGCTACCCTTGGGAGACACTATTAGTAAGCATGGCATTACTTTTGACTGTTATGGTGATGGTACTTTATATTTCTTTGTATCCTGACGAAAGGTGCCAATTCACAAAATTAACAAAATTCTATTCAATGACAGTGAACACAGTGCTCAGGCTTAAATTTCAGCCTATTCCCCACACAAAGCAATCATATGGCTTCAGATGACTTGTAATATAGTGTGTAGGCCACTACAATGAAGAATTTATGGGGTTTTTTGGAGTTCGAAACCCCCATCCACTGTCATTATACTGTATAAAAAAACATAGCATGAACATTCCTCATAACATTTGGTATGGAATGATGTGAAAGTGAATAAATAATGACAGAAAGCTTATTTTGAGGTGAAACCTCACCTCATGAGCTCACCTCATGGTTGTCCATTGATAAAGGGCAAGTGAGGTTATCATCATCATTCACAGCTGACTGGACATCACACACTGTGGTACAACCAGGCAGTGCTGAAAATTTCATGGGGAAGATGTTTTCTGAACGTGAGCTGCTGAGGAGTCAGGTTGTAGGACAGGAAGCAAGGGATCAGGTGTCCTTTTTGAGCAGGAAGTTTATCTTGCATTTAGATTCGGTCTCAGTCTTACATTGGCTTGTAGTCTGAGGTAAAAGACCTGCTGCTATAAATAAACACATCTTAAAAACAGTAAAAAATATGCAGACAATGACGACCACTTACTCTAATCAGTAGCTCGAATCTGATTGGCTAGAACTTTTGAGAGTCAGTCTGCACTTTGTACTAGTCTGACTGGAAACAAAAGCACAAACAAAGGCATCGCTCCGCAAAATGTCCTCTTTTGAGAAAAATCACTAGGTTTGCCAAAGTCTGCAAGCTTTGTGGGATCAAATGTTCAAGATATTCAGAGGGGTCTCACTTCGTAAGTCACATTTCTCGGCCGCATACATCATAGAGGAAGCCTAATTCCCAAAAGTAAATGATAAAATTGACATTCCTTATGAGGCATAAATTATTATAATATCTCACTTTGCAATGTAATGGTTACTTTTTCGAAATGAGGGAGCCTCACAACGGCCAAAACATCTGAACTCTGGAGGCCGCAGCCTTTGAAATGAGACACAAGAAGAGTTTTGTTTGAGTATGTAACCAGATATTACAAAATCACTGTATAATCAACGCACGTTCTGATTTTGCCGGGTTGGGTCAACATATTTTGTTGATCTTGGAACAACATTCCGGGCTGAAAATATAATCCTAACCATATCCCTTCTCCTAAACCTAACACTACACACAACTTACTTCTACAATCAGATGTAAAAGCACAGAACCCTGGTTGTAAGCCAAAATACGGCATAAACTGTAAACATGTTCCTCAAAACTGATGGGTTGATTGAAATGTTGTTCCAGGATCAACAAAGATGTTTATATTGTAAGTACGTGAAATGATCTGTACTTATTTTAGAAAGACTTGCTAATGCTATACATTTATGCATTTGGCAGATGCGATTATCACGGTGATTCATATCGCATTCGAGATACACATCGACATTCTAATCAGTTCTTGCTTTCCCTGGGAATTGAACCCATGACCTCTGTGTTGCAAGCACAATGCTCTACTGTTTGAGTGACAGGAAGGTTTGGTTTTGCTAACATGCTGGGTTTTTTTTTTATCAGTTATGATGACATCGTTGATATTAGACTTACCCACCTCAAACTGTGTAAAACAAACGATGGTTCGTTGCATGTTTTGCATGTCGGTCAGATGATCTCTTCCTGTTTGAGCACATGGTACTTAGCCGGAAAAAGCTTTCAAGCAAATATATGTCAATTATCAAAAATCTGGTAAAATGAGACTACTGACAACAAAATTCCTGAAAATTGTGCAAATTGTCATTTTTATAAACATAGTATTTCCTTGAAAGGTTTTTGATGGCACAGCTGCAGCTCTACACCAGGAAACAGGTTTTGAGATGAATCACCAGTCAGATGACAATGTTTTCAATCATTTGAGGAAATCAATCCTTCTGTTTGCTCAAGCTAGATATACTATCCATGAGTCATCTTGTGAAAAATGTGGTCACTAGACTAAAAGTATGTTTGGATTGCTTCTTAAATAATATTTCTGGCATTTCTCAGTTCCTTTCTACAGTGGTACCTCGAGATTCGAAATTAATCTGTTCCGAGGCGGCCTTCGCATAATGAGTTTTTCGTATCTTGGAACACATTTTACATGTGAAATGGCTAATCCGTTCCAAGTCCTCCAAAAACACCCCATTACATTTCATAATAAAGCTAAATTGACCTATAAACAATGAAATAACGTAAAATGTCGAAGCTTACCTTTTTAGTGAGGCTATCTCCGAAAGTGGCGGCAGAGGAGGAGGAGTTACGTACACTTAACTTTACGAAAACACATAAAAAATGTAAAGTTTCGGGTGCGGAGTGGCTGAACTAAAGCACGCCAGCACGTACGTATAGAAGATGCATGATGGGAGGGATGCTGTCCAATTAGAGAGAAGGATCTCATGGCTTGGCTAGCATCAGGAACCAATGGGAGAGCAGGAGGATGGTGGCGAGTCTACTATAACTAAGATGGCGGCGTGCGGCGCGAGTTTCAAAATTGTTATGGGGCGAATCTCGGACTTTCAGAAACCTTTCGTATCTTGAAAACTTTTCGCATGTAGAGCAGTAAAAAATTTTCGTCTTTGCTTTCGTAACTTGGATTTCTCGTAAGTTGAGCCTTTCGTATCTTGAGGTACTACTGTATTTCATCCTCACACCACACTGTTAGAATCAGTCCTTTAATTTCTCAAAATGAAACCTTTAAAGGGATAGTTCAACGTCCTAAGAATATAGATGTTTTTTATCCATGCAATGTAGTTTTAATCGCATAGACCTAAAAAAAATCTTCCTTTTTCTTTGCAGAAGACCGAAAGTCACACAGGTTTGGAACAACATGGGAATTATGGATGAACTATCCTTTCAAGTGACTTTATAGTTTATTTCCCCAACCACTCTCACACTCAGTGCAACTGGAGGATGTGGTTTGTGTGAACCGCATTACCCATGGTTCCTTTCACTTTATCAAATGTCGGAACATGAAGGCAATGATGTGGCAGGTAATGTCTTCACCTCATTTTAATTTCACTTTGGTCAAGTATTCTATCACGTCATTGACAAGGGACCCGAAATGGTTCTACAGATTTTTGGACTTTTTTTGGACTATTTTTAAGACAGTATGTGCATTTGAAGTCCTGCAAAATGTATACTCAACTTGACTTAGGCCTTATAGACAATTCACTGGGAAATATTCATGTTGGAGTCACGCGCGGGGAGCTGTTGGTCAAGGTCAGGGTCAAGGAAGGTAGAAGTAAGCACACGAGGCCCAGACATGAATAATGATGAGTCCCTCTGTTTAACACTGAAACTGAGAAGAGGGTTAAAAAAAGAACTAAACACAGGTGAACAATGACCTGTGGAGGCCGGACCGATGTGGACTGCACACATCAAGGAGGTCTCGGAGAAATCGCGTCACCCAACACTGGACACTTGAGCCCTGGGTGTCACAAAGGGACCTCTATCGAGACGCCTCCCAAAGCGCACTCACGTGAGGCTGAGCCAGTTGCACCAAAGACTGGTAAAAACTATACTTTCTTTTCCATTTTATAAAGGCAAAGTATTTTGGGAGACATTAATAAAAATGTTCAATTCATTTGGAGTCCAACAGAGGAAAAGAAGTTGAGCACAACATCTCTTGAAAACTAAAGACCTGTCATGATGACAGAGGGGGGGGGGGGGGGGGGGGGGGGGCATGGCAGCCTGAGCCAATTAATTAACCTGGCTGGCAAAAGGCATATCACATGACCAAAATATTGTTAAGCATTCGAGATGAAGTGATCACGTTTCACACAGCGTGAAGCGCTAACCCGGCCTGATCAACAAAGAACCGAAGAAAATGAGGATTTTGTTTTATAAAGCTTTCAATGCGCAATGAAAATGAATGACTTTAAAAAGTAGATTTCTAATTTCCTGATCAAAATGTGATTGATTGGTTTGTTTTTAATACTTTTTTTTTTACTTTTGATGAAAATATCTATTTTAGTGAGTTTAACTCCACTGTTTACATCAAAATCTAACTATTCAGACATTTTATAGATAAACTTATACATTTGACAACAAAAACATGTGAAAACCTAATCTAGAATAACATTAGTGCAGCAGTGTTACGAACCCTTTTTCTTACATTGTCAGTTTTAATGTGTTAACTTTTACACGATCTGACAACCACATAACTTAAGGTTCACATGTACATTGGTGTCATGTTATGTACCAATTACATCTAATTAATCTCACACAAGCATGTGTATTGGTTAATAAACCCAGACGATTACAACCAGATCAACTAAAACAATATACAGTGGTACCTCAAGATACGAAAGGTTCAACTTACGAAAAATCCAAGTTACGAAAGCAAAGACGAAAAATGTTACTGCTCTACATACGAAAAGTTTTCAAGATACGAAAGGTTTCTGAAAGTCCGAGATTCGCCCCATAACAATTTTGAAACTCGCGCCGCACGCCGCCATCTTAGTTATAGTAGACTCGCCACCATCCTCCTGCTCTCCCATTGGTTCCTGATGCTAGCCAAGCCATGAGATCCTTCTCTCTAATTGGACAGCATCCCTCCCATCATGCATCTTCTATACGTACGTGCTGGCGTGCTTTAGTTCAGCCACTCCGCACCCGAAACTTTACATTTTTTTGTGTCTTCGTAAAGTTAAGTATACGTACGTTATCTGCCGTTTGTCCTCCTCCTCCTCTGCCGCCACTTTCGGAGATAGCCTCACTCGAAAGGTAAGCTTCGACATTTTACGTTATTTCATTGTTTGTAGGTCAATTTAGCTTTATTATGAAATTTAATGGGGTGTTTTTGGAGGGCTTGGAACGGATTAGCCATTTTACATGTAAAATGTGTTCCAAGATACGAAAAACTCATTATACGAAGGCCGCCTCGGAACGGATTAATTTCGTATCTCGAGGTACCACTGTACTTGGTATATTTTCCTGCAATAACTTCAGAGATATTGCTAGTGTCTATTATTAGTATCTCGCAATGTTTTTCGTCTTATATTTAAGCCAACAGGTTTAATTCTTGTCGGTTTGTTTACAAACCTTAAATCGACAGTTCACTCAAATTAAAATTCTGTCATTATGTAATAATGCTCATGTCGCTCCAAACCTGAATGACTCGCCTTCTTCTGTAAAACATAAGGTACAGTTTATACCTTGAGATACGAGCATAATCCATTACAGGACTGAGCTCATAACTTGAACGTCCGCGACTCTCAGCTGCTCGTATCTCAAATATTTACTTGTATTTCAGAGCAAAAAATTTGCTCAAAGGCTTGCTCGTATGTCAGGACGCTCGTATCTCAAGGCATTACTGTACAGTATTTAGAAAAATATCAATGGGCTCAGATGTTGTTTGGACTCGTGTCCTCCAAAAAATTAGCTTGAAGGCTTGCTCGTATCTCAGAATACTCGTATCTCAGGACGCTCGTATCTCGTATTACTGTAATTAGAAAAAAGTCATTTTTCATTTTAGGGTAGACTATCCCTTTAAGAATGAGCAAACACCACAAACACACACACACACACACACTTAATTAAGACCCAAACGCCATCAACAGACAACGAGGCACATAGATCTAAATAAAAATCATTTATTTTCATTAATATAGTAATCAATCTACCTAGAGCAAAGAAATAAAGGTCCACCATGCCACTTTATTACTACAGTATGTGGAGGCTGCGTCAAGGTCTGAATACTGAACAGACAGACACACAGACCAATAAGGAGAGAGGGGGCGGGGTTCAATCTGGTCTTCATTCTCCATGCCTAGTTTAAGGTGGGAGGGGCCAGTGTACTTGGGGGTGGAGTCGAGGATATATTCCTTTCATCTAAAACTTGGGAGAGAAAGCTTTGAAATCTTCAAGCTAGAGGAACAGAACTGTTATAGAGGGGCAGACCAATCTTGATGGACACGGAAAGTTGAAACGTCAGTGTGAGTGTATAAGTGTGCGCGTGTGTGTGTGTGTCTGAGAAACGAGGTGTAACAGGTGCTGCTTGGATCCAACTTTCACTGTACACTTGAAGAGGTTTCAGACACAAGGGGTAAAAAATTGAGGTAACAAACGCCTTTTCCTGAAAAACAACAACAAAAAAGGCACATTTCATTTTCAGAGACTATTAATTGCTACTCAAATGGAAAAAACAGAATTGTGGATTATTTCACATAATTATCATTTTTTTAATAGATTAAGCCGATACTTGCTCATGTTATGGCTGATAACCGATACAAATCTGAAATATTTTGTCTAAATAAATGTTACAAATGAACTGAAGTGTCACAAAAATATAATGTACGGATAAATTACTATTAAAATAAAATAGAAATACAAAAAAAATTACTTAAACTTAGAAACGTTGCTTTGGCAAGTAACCGAAATATAGTTGAAGTCAAGATGAAGTACTAAAATTAATAAAACTGAAATAAATTAATTATTGCTACATAAAAAAAAATAAAAAAAAAAAAATATATATATATATATATATATATTTTTTTTTTTTTTTAAATATAAATGACAAACGCACATAAAATTATGAAAATGAATAAAAGCTAAACAAGAATAAATACTATAACAAATAACATTAAAATGACACTAATATAAAAGTACAGCATAAAAATGGATAATTATTACATTTTGAGAGTTGCAAACGAGTGCATTTATCAGCGTTTTTAAAAATAAGATAGTATAATCTAAATGTAAAATTAAATCTCGATTGAACCCTTAAAAACCAATATGGTTCAGATTTAATCAACAGAATTCACATTAAAATAATTGTTCATATGCACATCCAAAAAAAAAAAAAAAAAACTGATAATCTGTTAAAATTAAGGAGAATTATGTGAATATGCACTGATGAAATATTGACACCTGCTCTCATCGGGGTGTGTTGGTTCCACTTGACACTATGGTGCCATCTGTATTAGTGTGAGACTGCTCCTTCACCACTGGATCTAAAGACACAAAGATGTGTGTGTTTGGGGAATTTTAGACTCTTTGTTGTGTCAATACAAGTTGGCAGGAGTGAGGAAAGCAAACTCACAGAAATAAGGGTGCTCCATGGCCTCTGTGGCGGTCAGTCTCTGCTGATGGTCGTAGCGTAGCAGCTTGTCGAGAAGGTCCAGAGCCTCAGGGCTGACCAAATGCTGGTTCTCCGTCTGCACAAACTGCTCCCAGCGCTTCCGTGTCTGCCTGTAGGATACGGCAGGAGAGTTTCAAGAACTAACAGCATATTAAATAACACTTGGCATTTCATCATCCACGCACACACCACTCAAGCTTGGTTAGATATCATTAATGACTATCGGCCGTCGTCCATTCATGTCGCTTTCAACCCACTTTATGGACAAAACACATGTAGAAAATAACTGAGGAAAAATAATGACCTATTCAACACATGAGAACGCTTTAGAATTATAAGCGCTTCAAACTAAAGCATAAGCATTTGCCCTGTTGTGCGAGTGTGCTGTTTATTGCCCACTGATACTCAGTGCATAACGTACATTTTATGGTTATATCCTTGTCTGTACATGTTTGAAAGTCCAATTTTGCATATTCTAACAAGCAAGTCTTGTTAAACTTCAATGAGCTGTTGGACAGAGCGACAGAGTGCAGAAGAGTAGGAGTGCAATAACACAGTATTATTTTGTTGTTAGAAATTAAGTGCAAGTTTAAAATTCTACATGAAGCACAAGTAATCATATTTTGCCGAGTGCGAGTATTATACGAGTAATACAAGTCAATATCTGTGCTCGGATTGAATAAAAATCCTCATTGGGTAGCTGACTGTGTCTGCGTTCTGTGATAGGCTAGTCACAGCGCCCCTCCCTTACACATGCAGATTTGCTGTGTCCCGCTCTGCTCACTCACACACAGAACACTGAGAAGAGAACAGCTCTCTTTCTCTCTCTGTCTCTCTCTCAGTCACTCAGGTTTGCAGGTCTTTTCCGTTAACGTTTAGGGTTTTTTCAGCTTCAGGTTTGTTTTTTTAATTCCGTTTTTTTTGTATTAACCAGTAGAGTTCTGGTAAACATGGGGTTTGTTCAGACGTGGTGCTTGATAGAATGCGACTAGCGTTGCGTCTCTGCCTGTCGGAGATTTGTTTTGTCTGACTGAGATTTGTCTGCTGGCTCTAACCAGTTTTTTGACTGGTTAGAGTGACACTTGAGTGTCTGACACTTTCTTGCTGTATTTCATTAAAAAAAAAGGAATTAGTGGTATAAAACTATAATATTACAAAGTAATTAGCTACACACTCTCTCTCTCTCCCCGCTGGTCATCTGAGCTTTTTATTTTATTTTTTTATAAATGTCTGCTGGCTCTAACCAGTTTTTTAACTCATAAAAATTGCATGATTAAAAATAACATACCATTAAAACCCGCCCACTTCCGGGTTAGGCCCCGCCCAGTCCGAGTACAGATAATGCTGTACTCGCTCATCCCTACAAGTTAACATTTTGCGCTTTTGATTTTGTTTATTATAATTTTTTTATTTAGCAGCTTTCATTTCAGCTTTGAAATAGTAATAGAAATTGTTTTTAGGTTTAGAATGTAATGTTGGTATTTTAACCCTTTTAGTTCATAATGTACAGCATAGCCTATATAGGTATTCACTATATTTGGGACATTTTGGCAATGTATTTATATTACATATTTGGAGGACAGCGCTGGGCAGGACATGGAGTAATATCACTTAAAAATAATGGATTAAAATTAATTTATCGATTTTTCATCCGATTAATAGAAGAAAAAAAATATCAACATATTGACTATGAATGAATTGAGTTCTCATATGCGGTTGAAGGCACAAAATTCTGTCAAAATATCCTGGTGAACGGAGTCAGTTTTGTCTTAAGTGGACGGTAACAATGCATATGCAACATATACGCTGGATTCTACACATGGTCTTAATTTGACAGCAATCAAGTGTGTCATAAACGTTAATCAAAGAACCAAAGAGAAACAAAACCACTCGCTGATCTTGACTGAATGACTTTTGTAACTTTAAAAAGGATTAATCTACATTTTATTTATAAAAAGAAAACTATGCAGTGTTATTTTTATATTTCTGTACCTGAACATTGTTCATTTGTATTTATATATGCTTTGACTCATTTGTTAATTTCTTAAAACTAAAGGTTTTACCTTACTGGAATCAAAGAATTGGAATGGATAATCTTTTTAAATAAAATTAGTCTCAGAATGACCTAATTTTGGTTGGTGAATAAACTTTGACAAATATTTAAAAAATATATATATATATATAAACGTATATTATTTATACATTTGGCAGATGCTTTTAACGCAAGCGGCTTACATTGCATTTAAGACACACATTGACATTCTTATCAGTTCTTGCTTTCCCTGGGAATCGAACCCATGACCTTTGTGTTGCAAGAAGCACACTCTACTGTTTGATATACAGTAAAGCTTAACCTATCAATTCTTGATAAAAGATATCAAATAATATAATAAAACAAATTAAAAAAAATTTATCCTCTTGTCTTATTGCTATTACTACTGTGTATTAAAGTCTTCAGAATATTAAACAAAAAATGAAGTTTGTGAAATGCCTCCAAGACATCCTCAGCTGACACTCACTGGCCGAGCAGGTCTTTGAATCGCGGATCCAGTTCAATGTGGTATTTGCGCAGGTAGCCAAATAACTCATCCGTTCCGAGAACTTTTGCAATCCGCACCAACTGGGGAATGAGGAAATCGAATGAAACCATGCTCACATGCTTCAGACAAAACCTGTAGCTAGTAGTGTTAAAAGCGTAATATTAATCTGAAATATATTCCTACAAATGAACAATCAAACTCTACGCTAATCACCTGATCGTAGTTGTCTTGGCCATGAAAGAAGGGCTCTTTCTGAAAGATCATACTGGCCAGCATGCAGCCGAGACTCCACATGTCCAGACTGTAATCATACATCTGTTCACACACACACACACCAAAAAGAAAGCAGCAATATGTGAAAGATACCTAAATTGAGTATTGATAGTAATGACATGCAATAAGGCTACATTTAAGGATATTGGAGCGAGCTGTGCTATAAATACACCAAAACCCCAACAGA
>JAWRVZ010000117.1:1625000-1870000 GCA_037043235.1 Rhodeus uyekii
GTGTTGATCGAGCTGCAGACGATGAACATACGCAGGTGTTGCAAGAGCTCAGCAGTGGAGGGTGAACCGGAGGAAAACATTTCTACAAGTGAAATTAAGGAAGTAATGGCTTTGTGGCAGAAGGTTTCTGATTTCTTTGAAAAGAAACACTCTGATAAATCGTCTACTGGTCGCGCTTCGGCGCTTTTTGACGACACGTGCCTCAATAGCTTTTAAAGGGAGACAGAAACAAATCTTCCTCGAAAGGCATTTCGTTAAAAGGTCTGTGCTTAGTGAAAGTGAGGGTAGTCAGGCGAAAAAAGGGGAGAAAACAAATTGAAAAAAGCAAAACAATAATAGAAACGTAAAATTAAAAAAAATACGTAAACTAAGTTCAGTTATGTTAATTTAAGTTTACGTAAGTTACGTAGTGTTCGTGTAAGTTACGATACGGAATCAAGTGTCGACGTACCAACCCCCCTCCACACCTGCCATATAAAACTTATAATTAAAACCACATTTTATTTGATATCGCACAAATCCTTATACTGTATACATTTACTATATGTTTTCCCATTGTTACGGATCTGGAACGGATTCATTTGTTTTCTATTATTTCTTATGGGAAAACATGATTCCAGATACGAGCAATTAGAGTTACGAGCTCTGCCCTGGAACGGATTATGCTCGTATCTCAAGGTATTACTGTATTTTAAATCCATCACGTATGTGTTTAATTTACTCACACTTAAATTGTTCCAAACCTGGTTTACGGGCCCCATTGACTCCCATTGATTTTTTCATACTTAGGGGCCCCATCAACAGTTTGGTTATAATATTCTTATTCTGTTATATTCTTCAAATGATATTCTTTCATGATCAGCAGAAGAAAGAAATTTGGAACAGGTTTGGAACAAGTTGAAGGTGAGCAAATTAAAACTGAATAATCATTTTAGGGTGAACTATCCCTTTAAATTGTAATGACATTTCACCATATAACTGTATTTTGGACAGTAAATGCAGAGTAAATGCAGCCTTGATGAGCATAAAAGTAAACAAATCACAAAATATGCAACCAAGCACTTCATTAAGCTAATAAAATCAAAATAAATCTATATAAAATTGACCTCAGAGAAAGCATGGCATGCCAACTTCTCCATAAGGGAATACAAACTCTCACCTTGAGGATTTTGACCACGACCTTCTCGTTATTGTTGATGTTGATGGCCTCGAAGACCTCGCTGTATTTGCCCCTGCCGAGCTTCCGTACCAGCTGGTAATCCTCCTGGTTACTGCAGGCGGCACACAGTCACATGCCAGTCAGATAAAGAACCCACAGCAGAAAGCAACATCTCCAGCCCAGAACGCATGAAGGGGGCTGAAACACAGTCAACCATCTGTGAAAATGACCAAGCCCATCATTTCCCCTGTCAGCTGAGCGCTGACTGACGTCTCTGCCGAGGGACGGAGCCAAAGACGACATCTTCAGCAATGGACTGCTGTCGGAAAGAGCTCTAACTATAATAATCAGGCAAACGCCACTATTCTCACAGATTCGCACATGCAGAACTATGCTTTTAATCTGTGTACCAAATCAAAATAGTTTAAGACGAACAAATATGTTTTAATGAATAGAGTTGGCCATATATGCATGATAATATACAGTCTGTAGGTTTAAAAAACAAACCTGAATCCAACAGTTTTATTTTAGTATTAAAATATATCAAAATATATTGTATGACTCAAACTGATAAAATAATAGTTTTTAAATTAAGCTGTATAAATTAAAGCTAAAATGCCATTTTAGAATAATTCTTCAAATGAAGAATTTCTTTTAAACTTCAATTTAGCTTTCATTTATTTGTATTCATTTTAGTACTTAAAATTCATTCCCAAGGGAACATTTCTTATTTTCATTTAAGGTTTTTAAATTTAATCCAATTCGTATTTTATTTCAATGAACTTAAAAAACAGATTATTTTAGTTGACAATAAACAACACTAACATTCATAAAGCCTCACCGACACCATACAAAACAGACGTTTATCCATATCCAAGACATTATCAACCGCATACGTCTAATCGATTGGTTCATGAAATCGTATGGTTAAAAACTTGTTGAATTTCTTGGTTAATTTTTCAGTGGAATTCAAGTGGAACATTTTTATGCAGCTTTATAATGCTAAGCTTATAATGAATTATAAGAAAAAATAAAATTAATAAAAACATTATTTTTTTATTTTATTTTTTATTTTTCCATTCTACATATTCGGACTGGGACATTTAATAATGACTTAATATGGACTAATAATAAATAAAATAATTATATTTATATATAAATAATGCTATAAGAAGACTTGCATTAAGTGGAAGAGTGGTGTATACCTATATTATTGCGCTTTCCAGCTCATTGTTATTATTTTTAATAATTTTAATAATTTTTGATTATAGAGTTTGATAGACATGATCCGCTCCATTGCATGGAAAAGCACTGGCACGTAGATTGCTAAAAAAATAAATATAATTTTGTGATTCATAGAAAAGCATAACTAAAAAAATAATAAATAATGCCAACACGTGAATCGAGCTTGTAATTATATATGTGCACTGTACAGAAAGACACCGGAGGAACCCAAACATTAAAACCACTGCATGTTCCATCAGTTTCCAGTGGTGATTACTGGATGTGGATTGGAATGGAAGCATTTGCATAAACTCTGTGGATGCTGAAGAGGACACACACCGCATCTGTGAACCCAGCTCTCAAACCAGGGCTGCTCGATCACACAGATTGATGGCTTTCCAGGCACGATCGATAGCAAAGCCATACAATGTGAACCACTGCGCAAAGAAAACCGATGCTCCGGAAACCCGCCTAGGCTTCATCAGAAGATGAGGATGAGGATGATGATGCTGCACTTTAATAGCTTTATAAATCTCTCACCTCCAGGTGGGCACGTGGGCCTCATAGTCCCAGTATTCCCTGCTCTTCAAAGTGTTGACATCGGCATACACCCGAGATTTGCTGCCGGCCACCGGGCCGGGCATGGCGCGCGACGGGGCTCAGGGTGCGGGAGAAATCCGATCGCCAAATCCGATCCAAAACACACCGATGGAGGAGCGCCGATCAGATGCAGGCCAGCCCTGGGGAAGGGGGCGGGCTGATGGTATCCGGTTCGGGCGTGTAATATCTGATATCAGCGGCGTGAAAGATGGAGCGCGGTGGCCGATGAGCAACACTCGTTCCCGGGGTTGTCAGCAGCGTTTAGACCGCCTGGAGATCCGACTGTGAAACGCTCCGCCAGGGCTAATATCGCACACAAAGATGCGAATATGAAGGCTACACCCGCTATTTTTGCACGTGAAGTTTTGCGAAAAGTTATTTGGTTTAAAAATAGACTTTGAGTCCTAGGCGGGGGGGTTTGTTTAGATCTAATTATTGTGGGTTAAACCCCCCCACCACCCCAAAAGGGGCCTCAAATCCCTAGATCCAAAGCATTAATATCCAAGAAGAAAAGCCAGGATGTGTGAGCTCTCTCTCGGTCTTCAATCTGTAGCGATGGATGGTGGAAAATACAGTCCGCCGAAACTGAGCAGAATAAAACTAATCAGTTCCGAAGCTTCGGGATATTGACTGGTTGGAGAGAGAGAGGGAGAGGCGGTGGACTACAGATCGATGTTGTATCCGACCCCCGTGGAAAACACTGTCACCGTGACGTCGCTTGCGTGAGTCGTTGTGCTAGAATCGCGAAAACCGCTTTTAATCCCGTGCAGCGTTCTGCTTGTGATCGGGGTTCGGGTTTTCCGGACCGATCCCCCCCCACCCCGTGCTGCTGCAGGAAAAACGGACTGGAACGGTTTGGCCCGGAAGCGCAAGATAGCTTTATCAATTAGCATTGAACATCCGGAAGAACAAGTTGTCATGGCCATATGAGCTATGTCACTTAGATGCCGCTCTAAACTCGGCGACGCGTCCACCATCTTGGAACGGTCAACCAGACGCTCAAGCTAACAAATCAATATATTACATCGTGAAAGGCACTGTATTATTCACCACATGGTTATAAAAACCGCCGACTATACATTCCAGACGAAATGGGATAACCTTTCAGAGGTAGGATTGTGTTGGTCTGTGTTTTTAGGACTCAATCTATAATATCCATATGCAGAAGTATGCAAACATTGATAATAAAGTAAATTAATTTAGCTAATATCTATTGCAGCTATTGATATTAGTGCACGTGAATAATAACTGCGGTTGTAAACGCACAGCCTCTACTTATTGTCGAGCATTTACATACCGATTTTGACCATTCCAATATGGCGGACGGTTTACGTCTTGCGACCTGTAAAAACAGCTCACGAGGATTCTATGTAGATAAGCTATGGTCATGGCCACTGCGCATGTACTTCCGTTGCTATGCGCCCAAATTAGACTTCCGTTTTATGTGCCTACTTGGGCAAACACGAACAAAATTAATTTAAAGGAAATTAATGGCTGTATTCACTATTCCAGTTTCATTCACTGCTATAAAGAGGGTTTCATTTCTAAAGCATTATGAGACATGCAGATTTGCACTGGTTGCTTACTTTAATAAACTATTAACCATGTATATTTCGGGGAAACACAAATATGTATGTAACGGCAGATTGAAATAAATCATGTTAAAAAAAAAAAATTCGTATGTGTTTTAATTTTATTCACGTATGTTTTATTTATGTGCGTGTTTACTTTCATAAATATGGCCCACAACGTTGTCTGGTACAAATCGTCCCTAACATTAAAAACGTGCTTATTTTAATATGTCTTTTTAATGGAATATCGCAAAAAATAATTAATGTGTTTAAGTAATACGGATAATTCATTAAGGGCGAAACAAACCTCTGGCATGTAGTTTAGTTATTCTATTTGTTTTGTGTTCGTGACATATTTCTAGATTTCTATTGTTCCCGTTGTTATGTATTTTGTCGTGTATTTTTTTCATTTTGTTATCAATAAAAATAAATAAGTAAAAAAATAAGTGCGAAACAAACACGCGCACGAAACCATGGCAACAAGCAACCATGACAGAGAGCAGCAAAACCGACATGGACCAAAAACAACTGGTTGAACTCGTAAAGAACTTAAAGTAAGTCTCAAAAGCTTTTTTTATTATTTCAAATAGTGACTTAATCTTGCAGTCATATTTTCCACAAAAACATAAATAAATAAAATACTACGCTTCGGTAATCATATTTAGCTGGCTAATAACGAATGGAACGTAGTTTCAAATTGTTTTTATTTTTAGTTCCATCAGTAAAAAGTATATAGTATATGTTAATATCATATATCTCATATTAACTATACATGTATATCTATATTAACTCCTGTTTAAGACGCTCCAATGCAGCGCTACAAGCAGAGATCGATGTGTGCGAGCGATATATCAGTCGACTGGACATTCAGACTCAACCCGATGAGCTTGAAACAGCATCACACAGGGACATGACGACGGTACGTGTTTTTTATACATTTAATTTATATATATGTAAAACTATAAAATAGAGAACAAAAAAAGGTTTGCAAATATTAAATTTGGCAATAACATAGAAAAAGAAAAGCACAATAATAGGGTTAAATCGTACTTTAAATACTTTTCCATAGTGTATCAAAAAGTTTTTACTATTAATAAGTTCAAGAGATGAAATGACAGCGTTAAGTTCAGCAAGAAACAGAGGAAAGCATAAAGCTTTTGAGAATGACATTTTTTTGCATACAAAGGAAATTAACAACATATTCGAGGGACAGCAGCTTTAGGTTTTCATAATAAACGATAACCTCTTTGAGGACGAAGCTGTGGGTAACATTCATAGGGCTAAAAACACAAGAACTTAATTCAGTCAAAATGTATTGGTTATATTACAATCATAAAATAAGTGGCCAGATGTTTCTTCAGTAAAACATCAAAGCCTTTCACTTGCTAAAAAAGTATAGCCTATCAGACGACAGAAGGCATGTAGTAGCTTGTGTACAACAGGTTTTTCAGCAAAGTTGATCAAGAAATCAATCGGGCTTTCATGTAGCTCAAGGTCAAGGTCTTTACAACGCCAAGGTCATGGGTTCAATCCATGGAAAGCAAGAACTGATTCAATGTGTTTCTTGAATGCAATATAAGTCGCTTTGGAGAAAAGCATCTGCCAAATGCAAGGATTGTGTCTATCAAAACATTTTATACTAGGCTTTTAAGGATAAGTAATAAATTAAGTTATAAGTTATCCATCCATGCATCCATTCATTGTCAATCTTTTCATACCAGAGTCCAGGAAGGAAATCTAAGGTTCGCACACCAGAGAGACTACAGCTCCTGACACTGGACCAGAAATGTGTGGTCTCCCAAAGTGTGCTTAAACAGATGACTAAGGATTTAAAGAGAGCGAAAGATCACTCAGAAAGAGAGCTGGACAATTACAAGGTCATGAGTCAAAAGGAACAAGTACATGAGGCTTTGTCACAAATATATTCCATACGCTTTTAATTGATTCTACCCTTTAGGCAACTCTGGAAGAAGCTGATATCCACTTGGCGGAGGTTAAAAAAGAACGTTGCCAGTTTGATCGTGACATCTGTAAAGCACTGCAGGACAAAAAGTGTTTGACGATGAGTGCTGAGAAGGTCATCAGATACATTGAGGACAAGATAAAGGTCAAGGTAAAAGATGATTCAAGTTGTAGGTTTATTCTGACAAGTTGTGCTTTCAATTCTTGATAAAGTGTCCAAATATTTCCAGGAGCACTTGATCGAGAAGTTGCATCGGAAGAATACGGCGCTCCTCACGTACAAGACAAAACTACAGGTCCAGCTGAAACAGCAGGAGGAGATGGGCGAGGGGCTGACGGCGCTGGACTTCGAGCAGCTCAAGTTCGAGAACATCAAAACTCATAAACGACTGGATGAGCAAAGCCTGGAACATCTGGATCTCAAAGTGCTTGCAGGGAATTCCTTGCAGGCCTTGAATTCTAATAAGGTGATTCTTAAATCTGACGATATTTGTTCTGATTAGTCTCGCTTTAAATGCTCAAGCTTGTTAAAGAAGGATGGATTTTGATTGGCCGTCATTTTCATCATCATGAGCTAGAGAGACTCTTTGTGAAAGCGACTCCAACAATATAGTTATAATTATAGTTATTTTCCTAGGTGTGAATGGGCCTTTATGAGTCGAGGGAATTTTTCAATATCCCCTTCTTGCAGAAGAAGCTTCAGATCCTGACACAAGAGTCAGACGTGCTGAACCGTGACATTGCTTTACGGATGAAGTTGCTGGTTAAGATCGAGGAGGAGACCAAGCAAGCGGAGGAGGTCAGGATAATACAATTCCCAACAGATCTGTAGAAAGACCACCGTAAAGCTTTGAGTATCTGAGCCATAACTTCAGAAACCAACAAAACCAAATACAGTGGAATCCGGTTATCTCGACGGCCTCAGGGTTGCAAAAAAGCGTAGAGATGACCGATGATCGAGATAACCAACAGCCAATATAGCGATTTGTTTGAGAAAGTGATCGGCATGCTATAAAAATGTACATACACTGTATATGTTTGCTAACAACAAAAGGCATATGTGCACCAACTAACAGCAGAGATTTACCAGAATACAATAAAAACACCTTCTATTCTCGATACAAACCTTTAATTATATTCTCCAACATTGCAAACACAATTTCGCTCACAGCGTAAACAGTCACAACACACATAAACACACATTCGCTCATAACACAGTCATTTCGCTCTGACACAGTTCTGATAGTATTGCACACGCGGTTAATATGGTTTCTTTACAAACTCTAAAATGCTTTGTTGCTTTTTGCCTTTAACGTCTGCTTGAAAACAAATGCTTCTAAGCTTCTATCAGTAACGACGTCTTTGTTGATGTCACTGTAATCTGGGAATTCCTGCGCCTCTGTTGGTGTGTGATCTGTTTTGTGTAATTTCGTAATCACTCTAGAAACACCAGCATTCGTCCCATAAAAAAATCAACAAAACAATCAATAAAGTATTGTGTATATCACAAAAAAGTGCTCGAGGTCACAATTATAACATGAAATCATCAATTACACAACATACGGCCCTTATGACATGACCACACAAACTAAAGCGTCCTACCGCTGTAAAATCACAATCTGACTGCAAACGTAAAGCGGTCGGAAGGACTGGAAAGACCAAAAATGGTCATGGCATGACGTGTAACGTGAACTCAGTACCTAGATCACTGCGCATGCGCTATCTTTAGTCACGGGATCGAGATAACCCATGTTAAGTGGATTTGTCCGTCTTTTGTGCTCGAGATATCAGGGTTCGGCGACAAAAGAATTGACATAACCGATAAGAAAATACTGAGACAAATAAGGAGTTTGGCGTTTCCACTTCAAAAACGTCGACATAACATGGTTGGCGAGTTAACCGTGAGTCGAGATAAGTGAACTCCACTGTATTTACACTTTAAAAATCCAGATAAAGGCTAAACTGACAAAGTCTTTTATACTAGTGGTACTCCACTGGCCAAAAGCCATAACATGGATTTTTTTCCTCCCCTGACAGGAACGAAACAAAGCAGAGGCTCTGAACGGGAAGTTGAGGGCCCAGTTGGCCGACTATCACGTGCCACATGTCCTACAATACATCAAGGTTAAAGAGTCCCATGAGACACTGCAGAAGAGCATTAAAGAGTGGGAACGCAAGGTTGAGATTGCAGAGGTGAGGATTTTTCAAAACTTTTTTTCTTGCCTTCTACTTCATTTTAAAGACATGGCCATATAAGACAACTCTAGAATGAATCATTATTATGGCTGTTTGTCTTAACATTTCCAGATGGCATTAAAAACATACAAAAAGTCCTGGGACAAGCTTCGGATCGCTGCTGGAGCCAGACCGGTTCCTCCACGACACGCAGCCATTCATTCTGGCGTAAGAGCTACGAAGTCCTACATTTAATGCCCATACATTTTTTACAAAACCCCCTATGTAATTTCAACATAAAACACAGACGGATCAATATAATAAATGCACACAAAAATGCATTATTAATGAAAAGGTTTATTAGTTAGTGCTGTGTATATTAAATGCTACATACATATATTTCAGCATGAATGTCACATCAAACGCCACATTAACTTTTCTTACTAGCTCATTCACGATCTACAATTTGAAAAAAAGCTAAGGATAAGCATGTGCACTGGGAAGCACAGATACCTGGAACAGATTACAGGAACTAACACAGCAGGCATGCACGGGGTGGAGAGGTCTCAAAACCATAGAGGAAGGCCCTTACCGTTCCCCTGCGGCCCTGACACGTCTGCCAAGAATATAGAGATTCATATACAGATTTTAAAAAATATTAATAAAAAAATTAATATACAAACATGAAAACATAAAAAAACAAAAACAACATACGGCTGAAATCCAACTTTTTTTTATTCTTAATGCCTACGGTTTAAAAAGAAAGCCCCTTGGTATTTAAAACAATGCATAAATAGATACTATAAGTGGGAAACAAATTGGAGGCAAAGGCCTCTGCGGAAAAACGAGTCACCCCTGCTTAAGACAAAGTGTCACGATCACCTCTAACCCTTCTGTACAGCTCGAGCTGAAACCCAACTTCAAGAGCGAGATGTTCCTCAAAGCCAGCAATCAACATGTAATACCGCAAAAACAGAGCTGAGAATGTCATTTTGCCCCAGGTACGATTATGGGAAATTTGGGTGAAGCAAAAAAAAAAGAAAAAAAAAAAGACTTAAACAGTTCTATTAAAATTCAGCTTTGTGGACCATTAAAAAAAATGGTAGCATCTTCTAAAATGTGATTTAAAATCCATAGATTACTCTTGTATGACTCTAAATCAAATATGTTTAAATATATACTTATTTGTATATGTCAGTTATAAAAATGTCAAAAGAACGCACTGGTTATCGTTGGACGAGTATGCGACACATTCACTAACAAAAACATCTGAATGACACGCGTGTTTAAGTCAAAGCCCCAAGAGGCCCAAAACGATTACGGTACTTTCCCTCATGGATCCTGGGGGAAACCACAAATCCACTTTGAATGTGTTTGATTACAATTTTTATAAATGGAAATAACAGAAAAAAAACAACAACAAAAAACTCACCATAATGTTGTAAAAGGCAAATGACTGCAGGCAAGACCTGGTGTTGGCAGATTAGAGATCAAACATGGATAAATCTATACAGTAGAGGAAGAATGACATGTTTGTACTGTACAACAAGTACATGAGTCCTGTAATGGAGGAGGGAGGGGCGCAAAAACCTTTATAAAAACACACTCAACCTTACACACCAATTACAACCCCACCGACATCTACAAAGAGGCTGAAATTAACTTGTAAAAATGCAAATGAGAAACAAAACGTAAAGAATGTGTCGAAAATCTGTGGTTGCAGTTCGAGAAAGACGATGCAAATTCTAATGACACGACTGGTAAACAAGTGGCATACATACTAACTATGTACATACAGTAATACAGGAAGCCTTTTCAGGTTTGTAAGCAGTTTTTAGGACAGCTGTACTGATTCTGGTGGTAATATGAACAGTTCGTTTGCAAGTCTATATAGATTCTATATATTTACGTATAATCTCAGTGAAATGTAGAGACCGTCTGAGGTCATTATACTTCTGCTGGTTAACAGTCTGTCCCGTTTAGGGCATGGTACAGTACAAAGATGGTTTTTGGTACATACCATTAGTTGCCACAAGGAGAACATCAACATTGACATACAGACATTTTAGAACAGGTCAACTTTGTCCCCCTTTCCGTTTTGTCTTTAGCTGCGGGGGGAACTAAATGCTCCGAATGTGCGTTCAAATTGGAGCACGGCCAGTGATCCGAGTACTTATTTCCTAGAGCCACACAGTGACTCAATCACACGAGGTGATACGGGAGAGCTGATTCTACATGACGGTTCAAATAGTTGGAGACCAAATCATTGTAGAAATCCGATGGGGGGATTGAGAGACACATCTGGCCAAGGGTCACAGTGCTATCCGGGGTCGAGTTTGGAGATTTCCCTCCTCCCAGGATTCAGATATAAACCAATGATCTTTGCCAATCAGACCTAATTGAAGTATGCCTCTTGAGCATATGGACGTTTGAACAAAATGGTTACTGGGCCATGTGGAAAATCATTTGACGGGTATTTTTTAGGCTGAGATTGCTAAAATCTGTGAATGTAATCGGGGACTAGGTTACTGAATGAGAGAAGACACAGGGTACCCGCCCCCTTCAGCTGTGTGCTGGACCGTATGCTCTTGGAGCGCTCCGAGATCAGCGAAACGCTCCCCGCACCACACACATTTAAACTGGGCGTCTCTCGCGTGCACGCTCTGATGCTTGGCCAGGTGTTCCCGCTGCTTGAAACCCTTGTCACAACTGGCACACTTGTAGGGCTTCTCTCCGGTGTGGACGCGCCGGTGTCGCTGCATCTCCGAGGAGTACTTGAAGCGCTTCTCGCAGTCGGGACACTTCAGGGGCTTCTCACGGGATGGGTCGCAGCGGTGCTGCACGAACTCCGAGGAGGACAGGAAGCGGCGGTCACACAGGGAGCATTTGAGGGGTTTCTCGGTGCAGTGGGAGTTCTGATGGCGCTGTAGCGTGGTTGCCTTTTTGTAAGCCTTTCCGCACACGTCGCACTTGTAGGGCTTGTCTGGATTCGTGGGCGTCGAGGAGGCCTCGCCACATTTGTGACGCAGCAGCTCCCCAGACTGGCTGAAGCCCTTGCCACAGGAGGCGCACTTGAAGAGGTTGTCCATGCCGTGAACGTGCTGGTGGTACAACAGGTGGGACGGCTGTAGGAAGCCCTTGTCGCACAGGTTGCATTTGAAGGGGCGGTCGGCGGAGGCCTTGTGTGTGCGGCGGTGGCGCACTAGGGCGTACTGCTGTTTAAAGCTCATCTGGCAGTCTTCACAGTGGAACGGGCGTTCCTCCGAGTGTGTGCGCTCGTGCTGTCTAAGGTCGGACGGACGCTTGAAGCCCTTCCCGCATGTGGCACAGCGAAACGGCCGGGCACCTTGAGGCTGACACTGGTGGTGCAGGAGCTCGGAAGACTCTTTGAAGTGCAACTCGCAGAGGTTGCACTTAAAAAGGTGCTCACCTGAGTGGGCATACATGTGACGGACAAGGTGGGAGCGGTGCTTGAAGCTCTTCTCGCACACTGCACACTTGAAAGGGCGTTCGGAGCTGTGTGTACGCTGGTGGTGGGCTAGATGAGAAGACTGACTGAAGCTTTTGTCGCATGTTTCACATTTAAAGGGCTTCTCTCCCGTGTGGACGCGCTCGTGCCGAGTGAGCTCGGATAAATGGCGGAAGCCCTTGGAGCACACCGAACACTTGTACGGCCGGTCAGGTTGTGAAGGTTCGAACGTAGGCTGGCCCGACGTCCCGACGGCAGCGCTGCCACTAGATGACGCTTCATCGTTGGATGGTTGCCCCGGGGTGGCCGTAGACGAAGTTGGCGTGGCATTGCCCGAACCCGGTCGGTATGTTTTTTCACATATGGAACACTTCATGGGGTTTCCGCTGTTATGGGCGTTGTGATGATGCGCTAGCGAGGTTAGCAGTGAAAAGCCCATCTTGCACACGCCACACACAAAGGGTTTCTGCTCCACCTGCACACACTGGTGCTCCAGCAGGTCCGTGGCTTGGTGGAAGATTTTCAGACACTGCGTGCACTGAAACGAGCGATCTTGGCTCACCATGCACTGGTGTTCATGTGGATTAGCCAGATGGGAAATGTCATGGCCACATGCACCACACTTGTGTCCTCCCTCGCTCCCAACATGCAAGGAAGACTGTTGCGCTTGTGCCGGATGCTGCTGCTGACTGTGATGCTGCTGTTGTTGTTGTTGCTGCTGTTGTTGTTGTTGTGATTGTTGCTGCAATGCTGTGTCTGGCTGGAGGACGATCCCGTAGACGGTGCAGCCCAGAGTGTCTGTCCCTGGTGGGATGGTGTGCACAACTGGAGGCGGAGCAACAGCATGCTGCTGCCACGCCTCCGTCATCCGCGCTCGGGTGTATGGATTCAGCTTTGAGCCGTTGGGACGCTTTCTGGGTGAAGTCAGTTGGGAAGGGATGGTTGGACTGCCCACGATTGCAAAGAGAAAAAGTAGCCAATAATGCTTTCAGGAACACGCTTTGGCTTGATATAAACACATGGATGTGACATCAGCCAAAAGTGCAAAGGACCATGACCTCCTTCTTCACCGTGGTACAGCCCTGTAAGAAAACCAAACAAGAAAACTTGATGAAAAACTTATAGTAAGAAACACAGCACATCTTTAGGGGCATTTACACACACAAAAAAAAAGGATGGCCTGTGAAAGAGCTTTGGGCCAATTGATATAACGATTACTTGTCTTATCATACATTTGTTGATGACAATTATTATTAAATTGCAAGGCCTGGTTTTCGTGGTGATCAGGTGATTCTTAATGGGGGGGTGCAAGATTTAATTATCTCACTTAAATGTTTGCTCACTCATTGTAACAATCCATTAACTGTATTTAACTCATTGTATTTGTGGAGTAATTTTGTCGCTTAAGATTTTACACAGCAAGGAAGCTTGATTTAATCTTTGAAATCAATTGAAAAAAGTAGCAAAATTAAATACAATAGAACAGATAATAATGAAATAAAGATACGGATTTTGGAAAGGTCTAACATTGTATTCAGAAAGACGTAAGAAACAAAGCAATCAAATGTAAAATATCAGGATATTATCGATAGAGAATTGAATGTTGTTGCTGTATATTGTACTGCTTTAAGGTTTATCTTATCTTTAAATGGGGGGGGGGGGGGGGGGGGGGGGGCGTAAGGTTCTCCAACTGGCTAACAAAAACAAAAAAAGGGTAAAAACAGCAGATGTAGAAGCATTTACCATTACAACAAGGCAAAAGGGGAAGGAATTTCATGCAGCAAAAAAAAATATCTGGCTGACATCAGAGCAATACGGGCTGCATAAAACTGATCATTTTCAGGAAAAAAGTTGGCAATTTGAGGCAACATGTGTTACAATGACTTTTGGCGAGGCGTCAAAATGGGCTTTATGGAGAAAAATAAAAACACAGATGGCGCTCACATGACCCATCTCATGAAAGACCTCCAGCAATTAAACCAGTCAATGTGAACATCACCTTGACCTTTACTGCAACATCTGGATCTGAGTCTGGGCTGGCCGGTCTGTGATGAGATCTACATCATCTCCAGCAACACACCTCCTCTCCCTCTGAACATAAGATGAGCTTACAGTAATCAAAGAGAGCGCCAATGAAACCTCACATTTATCTCAGTCTCGTGCTGGATGGCAATGCCATTTTAGGGGGCATCACAAAAAGCGCATACGAGGCCCACCATGCTGTCTTAGTAGATAACACACTCATTTATGAGACACAATCCAATTGTCTCACAGTAATAACCGTTAAGTGTAAAAGGATGTATAGTTATGAACATTTTACAACGCCGGACATTTTTGCTCACTCCGCATTTGTTTGCACGTAAATATGGTGAAACATATTCGCATTTGAGAATAATATCGCGGTGAATAAGTTACAGAATTTAGCACGAATATTTACGGCTAAACACATTAGCAAATGAAAACAAACACACCGTTGCAAAACTGCTAACGCGTATTAGCAAGCTAGCTAACAGGCTAGCAGTAGCCTTTGCAACACACACTCATATTTCTCAATTATATTCAGACATTCTTATATTACCTTTTTTCCTTTTCAAAAGCCGATTTCAATCACGTTTACTCTCAGGAATAGAAGTTGGACGCAGAAGCGTCGCGTGGTGTTTGAGAAGGCCGAGTGATCCGCGGTTTGTAGGCCGCACCCCTGCCCAGCGCCTGCTAAAACACACGAAACCCCGGCGAAACCCGCCGATCTCTCATGGGCTGCACCCTAAAAACACGACAGCGGTCTTTTCGGCGTTTGCAGCGCAGTCAGTGTAGCTGAGAGGCGAGGAAAGTCCGACCCATAGTGGGTTTAATTTCGGGCTTGGATCTCTGGCCGCCGAAACTCCCGACAGCCGCACGGGAACCTGAATAACCAACTGACATCCTCACAAAACACACCGGAACTTCATTAATGTATTCAAAAACAACATCTATATATTAATATTCGCACTAAAACCCAATTATTACCCCGTGAAACGTGTCTGTCACTGTTGTGGAGTATAGGGCGAGTGTCATTTAAACGCTTTTTGGGGAATTATTGTAGTTACGGAATTACAGTATGAAGCTTCACTAAGAAAATAAAAGTCAATATTTTGTTCGTATGAACATTGCATGCTAGTGTTTATGGTCATTGCTGAGATGCAACATTTACTACAGATACGCTTTATTTAATTTATTTTGTATGGGCTGAATGCAAAAGAGTCGGAACCATTTGAATCGATGTTTGCTTTAGTGGGACGCTGTGATGAAGCACCGTGTGTTTTCTTGTGATGGGAGGTCCGAATTATTTACTGAATCGGTTCATTCAAACGGGTAGTTTCAAAGAATCGGTTCTTATTCACTCACGCAATCCTATTTGTGCTTTGGATAAAACCATTTATGTATTCAAATGTCGCGAGAGTATTTAAATATTTATAGTACTAAAATGTACAGTAAACACACGGCAGAGAAAGGCAACAATAAAATTATATCTAAACCCAAAACGGTTTCTTTTGTGTGTTGATATAAAGTTCTCAGACAACGGAAGTCGTAAAGACATTTTCTGTACAACTTTAAATATTTGGTGACTAACATAACTTTATAAAGCCGTAAAAAAAGTTTCATACGCTTGATGTGACGCGAGAAGCGCTCGGAACGTTTAATTTAAAAGAACCGACTCAAAAGAATGATTCATTAACGAATCCCATTGTTTGTTGAAGTGAGACGCTGTGAAGAATCAGAACCGCCGGAAGTGCTGTGCTCATGACGATTAGTGTCGTCACGATCTCAGATGGTGTTTTTAATGCTCTGTTATTGTTTGTAACATTTTTCTGCCTTAGCATGATTGTCAATTACAGTAGTAGCAGTTCTGAAGATGAATCTGAAAACTCTTCAAAAAATAATTTCTCACCTTCAAGGAAAAGAAGAAAAAGTGACAACGAAAGCAGGTTTGGTGCGTTTGATCTTCTGTGGTTTAGTTTCACTTTGATTTGCTTTTATCGGGATCTAAGTTCCTGTTTTACCCCAATAGCACCAGTGAACCTTTGAATCATGAATCTGTTAAAAGCAAAGCAGACAAACCAGCCCACGTGACACCTCGCTTGCCTGTTCCTGAGAGTGTAAAGGAGATGTTCAGAGAAGCAGAAGAACAGTGGACCGATAAAAGTGATGAGCATGGAGGGCGTCTGCGGTCCTTCCAGCACGAGCGGGGAAACTGGGCTACATACGTGTTCTTTCCTTGTAAGCATTTTGCCTGAGTGTATTTTGACCTTCAAATGACCTCTAAATGACCTTTAACCCTGTTTTAGATGACCCTGAGGAGGCGTTTCTGGAGGTGCTCAATGAAATGATGGTGGTTGCGTCCTCTCACGGCATCCCTCTGGCCCTACCGGAAGAGTTTCACCTCAGTCTCTCAAAGACAGTGGTTCTGCGGCATCACTGGATCCAGCCGTTCATCCAGTCCATTCGGACTGGGCTGACACATTTCCAGAAGTCTGTGCTACATAAAATTAACCCCTCATTCATTCATTACAACATATCACTTGATGGGTATCTAAGTCAGGTTGTTTCCTCAGGTTTTTCTGTTTGGCTGATAAACTGAGGGTGTATTCTAACGCTGAAAAGACTAGGTATTTCATTACTTTCGCTAATAATGCCCTAACTAAGCTGTGTACTTTTTATTTATACATTTTAATGCACCATTTTAACGGTATGAAGTTTATGCAGGACCTTCCTTGGTCTGGAAATCTCCACAGGAAAAACTCAGTTGCTTGAGCTCATCAAAATAGTGGATCAAACCATGAAGGAATTCAACCTCAGCACCTTTTATAAGGTAAAAACATGGCATTGATATCATATTTGTGAACAGATACGGTCAGGTTTACATCAAATTTCATGTGACTGCCTCCTTTGCTTATTATAGGATCCTTCTTTTCACATAAGCCTTGCTTGGTGTGTGGGAGACCACACCGAGAGACTGAAAAAGACCTGTTTGTCAGAATTGCAGGTAGGAACCCAAACAGATCTGCGTCACAAACTAAACGTGGATGAGAATTTATGAAAGGCAAAGGTGGATGAGTTGGAGTGTGTTTTGCCACTGCCATCTGAATTATAATAACCTATGATATTACTTTTCAGAGTCTCATTGACGCTCATGAAGATGGGCCGTCTCACGTACGGCTCAACTGCACAGAGCTGCGCTGCAAAACAGGAAATAAAGTCTTTCTTGTCGCTCTACAATGATCTTAAAACTATGGAAGCTAATTTCTGCCACAGAATAAAAATATATTTAAAAAGAAGGTAACTGCGACTTATATTATCATTATTCAGAATTTTTTCCTGTTTATAGCTCAATTTGAACAATATATATACACTCACAATTCTCAGAAAGTCACACTTGTGATTTAAACTCAAAACTGAGCAAAAAGCGAAAAATTCAGAATAAGGATTTTAATATTTTGATTCTGTCATGGAAAAAACCTCCGTATGAAGTACTGTTTAGTAGTGACGCAGATTTTGAGATTTGAAGAATATAATATAGCATTTGTGCTAAATAGTATGATGCATTAAATGTATTTTTGTCAAGTTATTAAAATGTTGGTAAAGTGTGTTTTATCGTACATAATTGCACTGCGATTTTTCACTAATCCAGGGCTTGTGCTCAACTGAGTCTGTTGTTTGAGCAAGAACAAGTGTGATGTATTTTTTTATCATCACACCTGTTAATGAGTTGTAAATATGTCAAAACCACATCCTGAAACTGAAAGACTAAGGTTCACTTTCCACAGTTAGTGTTGTACGTTTAAAATACAGTTTTTATATTAGGACTTAATCCTCAATTCAAAAGAAAAAGAAAAGGAATAAGTAAAAAGCGACAAATAAGTTGCTTCACAAATCATTGTTCATTATATTCCAGAGCAGACTTTGTTCACATGTAACATAGGTTAACCCACAAATGCAGTCATAGAGGTTAAACTAACATAAATTGTGCAACAATGAGATATCCAGCAGTCAGGTTTCACATTCTGCTTTCACAAGCATTTGATAAAAAAAATACAAATCAATACTGGTCACAGACAGCCTGATAAATAGCCACTTGGTTGTTAGTAAGATCGACAGAATCCAGCAATGTCTGTACAATTTGGATAGAGACGTTTTAAAAAAGCACTAGATGAAAGAGGTGGCTATAGGTTTAAAAAGGTTAAAAAACAGACCATGTTAACAATGAAACCGACATGGATTAACGGCAGACATTGCTTTTTCACGTTAAACAACTGGAAATTATTTATTTTAATATGTGCGGTCAAAATTTGAATCGAGGCCTGACAAACTTCACGATTAAGTTCTGTAAACGCTGATTCTGTCCAACACTAGACAACTACCGTATTTATTCGAGTATAACGCGCAAAATTTTCTACCAAAAAAATAAATCAAAGCTAGGGATGCGCGTTATGCACGAGGGCTGGGGTGGGGTTTGTTTTGACGGCCGGTCCTTTGAGGGCGCCGGCGAAGTAGCAATATATGCATAAAATAAAAGGCAGACTCATGAGTGCAATTCAGAAACTGTATTCAAACATGAACCGCGGCAACAACTGCAAGATAGCCCATAGCAATCGATTGCCGATTGCATGATACATTACATCCCGTAACACAGGCTGCAGCCTCTCACTGTACGTGAGGGCGAAGAAAAAAAAAACGTCCCCTCGCCGCTTCATTTCCTCACCCACACGTTACGGAGAAGACAGGCATCAGCAATAAAATGACACTGATGAAAAATTAACTCCAGAAGAATGGGAGCAACTCTTTTGTGTCTCTGATGAGGAATCTGACGTCGAAGGATTTTAAATAAATATTCTTACCGGTAATTCTCTTTCGATATTGTGTTCATTAGTTTATGTTGTCAATAAATATATGTTATATATGTTATATAAGTATATGTTATACAATAAATACGTTTTTTTTATCATGGCAACAACGTTTTTTGTCAATTACAATGCTTGGTGTGAAACAAAATTTTATACCGATTTTTAATCGAAAATTAGGGGTGCGCGTTATACACGTGTGCGCGATACTCGAATAAATACGGTATTTAACAGTGACGTCCTGCTGAAACTGAATTCCACAATAGGGAACATCCACCCAAAAAGCAGAACGCAGCCCTGTCTGTTTGGCAGACCAGACTCGTCAGGTCAAAGTTAGAGGGGGAAGTGTGACGCCTCACCGTCATCATGGAAACAGCACTTTATAGATGTAATTAATCGTGGTTATGTTCAACAGCATGGCGACGTGCTCGTTCCCGGGCAGCTCTACCATTTGGACAGGCTGTTTCTGCTGGCTCTGCCAGCGTTTGCATTGTGTGGCGCTCAACAGGTTGACTGTTCCGTCTCCGTCCCCGTTGATGACGGTGGGGTCTACATCTGGGAAGTTTGTGTAATTGTAGCCCTGAGGTGTGGGAATGCCGGTGCCATAAAAACAGTGAACGGGAACGCCTGGAGGCTGAAGAGCACTGACCAGCGGCTCTGTGTCCTCCCTCATGGCCCAGCCGTCCTCATAGTCAATATCTTTGAAGAAGTGCTGATAGTCTTGGACTGTATAGCTGGCGTTGGGGGTGGAGACCAGGACCATGTCCTTGGGCCAGGTGTGGGCGTAGGGTAAGAGCCAGACGGTGGAGACGGCCGTTCGCTGCTGGGCGCGGATTTTTAGAGGACTGATGACGGGAATGCGGTTGTTGTCGCCTGTGATGGAACCAAAAATCAAATGATTAAAAGGGGTTCAAATGGGTTTGCCAGACTGAAGACACGAACACAAACATGCGCAATTGACAATGGAAAGCGATAAGGCTTATACTGTAGCTTGATCAGTTAATGCAGGGGTCACCAAACTTTTCAGGTTTGGGGGGGTGGGGACATTTTTGCACGTTTTTATCCCTGCAAAAACGGTATGTCATCTCATTGACGGTGACCAGAAGTAGAAGTAAGAAGTAAGCAGCGAATAAGGTAGAAGTAAGCAGCGAATAAGGTTTTGTAATGTAGTGATCGGTTGGAAAACGTTTCCGTTTACTATCGTAACCTTGGTTATTTTTCCATATTCCGCTTAGAGAAGTGTGAAGGAAATATTCTGTTGCGTCACGCTTATGCTATTTATACGTCTGTCTGCCAGAGCCGCATCGCGCTACGATTGGCCAGTTATCAACTGGCGTTATCCTATAAGGTTTCGGAAATGACATGAAGGGGAGGAGTTCCCAAATGCATTTCATTGTAACATCTCATTCCCACTCTAGAAAGGGAACGCGCTCCTGCGCGCCTCTGTTTTAATTCGGTAAAAACATAACGTCCACGTAAGCGGCGGCTGATCTTGGCAGGATACACGTAAAATTATGTTTTTTTTCGTAGACAAAAAGGTCTCCGCAGGCCGGATGAGAGGGCTTCCCGGGCCGCAGTTTGGGACCCCTGAGCTAATGCATACTTTTGCAATGTTTTTATTAACAAGGCTTTTTAGATCAGGTAGTATTTGTGATCTATGACCCAGTTTGTTTGGTTGCAATACACCGTGTTTTCCACCATCTGGCAACTCAAGGTTGTCAATATACCGTATTTTCCCGCATATAACCCGCAGACGCAGATAATCCGGCCCCCTCATATAGCCCGCGGGGTTTGGGGTTTTGTGTAAAAAATAGTTGGCTTAACCCGCACCCTTATATAACCTATAAGTTCACATTTCAAATTTCAAATGTTGCTCACATGACGTCAATTATGATAACTGTTCAGGCTCGGTACACAGTGCTTGTGCGCGAAATTCACACAATAAGAAAACAAGCACAAGTCAGAATCAGAAGAAAAAGAAAGAGCAGCGTCTCCCGCTGTGCAGCAGCTCGTCCCTTAAGAAGCGATTCTACAGGTGTTGATCATCGGATGAGATGAGAAGAGCCCGCCCTCATGCAGCACAGCCAATCATGTCTTCTTGCATGATTGACAGGTCAGACAGCCTATCAGCGCCAGCTGTCAGAGTGACAGTACAAGCGCCAGAGACAACAACCCTCGCAAGAAAGAAAAACAAAGAAAATACCGCAAAAATAAAAACCCTTACATCCTTGGGGATGTAACAAATACACTGAAATATTATTAAGTGTAAAAAATGTGTGATATAGCCCGCACCATCATATAACCCGCACCCCCCCCCGCGGGGCTGGTAAAATCTGGTATAACCCGCAGGTTATATGCAGGAAAATACAGTACTATTAGGAAAATTCGCAGTGGGTGGGATTACACATTATTTTACAGTACATGCACTTACATTTACTTACAGCATACTTAAGAAAGTACTGGGTAATATAAGGTAACTACATGAGTTAAGGTTAGGTTTAGGGGTAGATTAATACCTGGTTATTACCCAGTTATTACAATTACATCGTATGCACATAGATAACAGTAAAATAAAGTGCTACCCAGAGCAAAACAAAAGCAATCATTCAGACATGCAAAGCACATTTCAAAGTAGAATAACTGGCTGTAAAATAGATTTTTGGAGAATCAAGTGTTTTGAACTTAACAGGTTTCCTAGACCTCAGCAAACATACTGCAATATTTGTATGCATTAGTACAGTTAAAATATTTTACATACAGCATCTTTAATTTAGCAACCTCTCCTTCGACAACAAACCGAGCCCATACCTGTTGCCATGACTCTCAGAGTTTTGACCACTCCAGCCCACGGAGGCCCTAGAGAAACAAATGCCTTGATGTAGCGGTCCTTCCACGCCTGTGGTTGGTGATTAAGGAAATAGAGCGTGTACATGTTCCCCATACTGTGTGCGATGAGGACCACAGGACCTCCAGCCTTATGAGCCATCTCCTCAATCATCTGCTGCAGATGCAAGAAGTACTCCTTATTCTCATCTATAGGTACAGATGAGATCGGGGGGTGGAAGGGTCAATTTTAGACATTAAAACAAGAATTAACATGTTTCTCAGAACTTTGTTTTTGTGTATAAGTAGAAGAATAAAGATACTCACTGGGTGCTTTACGCCAGTCATATGGGGCACCTCGAACATCGTCGTCTCTGACGTACCCCTTTTCAACCAGTGCTTGTACGATAGGGAAGAAGTACATGCCTGAAATAGAAAAAGCTCTCATCAAACAACAGTTACCAATTGATAATTAGCATAATGAGATAAACAGTTTCCACTCACCGACACTCTGTTTACTAGGATCCAGATATTCCAAACTATACGTCTTTCCAAACCCAGGCACTCTGACGTCCACCCCCGGAGGAGCTTCAGTGAGGTGGGTTGTACGGTTGTACAGTAGCCTTTAAACGAAATAGATGCTGATGATGTATTTGCATGTTTAAAGCAGACAGGATTAAAACAAAAGAAGAATAAGAAAAAACGTATATCATGGAATCTCACATTCGATGGAGTGCATTAGTGCATGTCCCTTTTTTTTCAGTGGCGGTGGTTCTGAAAGTATTTCATTTATTTTTTCCATAGAAAATTTGAAGAAAAAAATCAAATGAAAAAGACGAAGGGACAAGACTGTGAACTTGAGTGAAGGAAAAGACAACATCTCATGATGCGAATAACATAAACCACCTAAAAACGATGGAGAAATTTTAAAAACTATTCAAAAGTTGTTAATTATATATAGAAATTACCGTATTTTCCTGCATATAACCCGCGGGTTATACCAGATTTTACAAATCCCGCAGGGGGGTACGGGTTATATAAGGGTGCGGGCTATATCACAAATTTTTTACACGTAATAATATTTCAATATATTTGTTACGTCCCTAAGGACGTAAGTTTTTTTTTCACGCACAAGCACTGTGTACCGAGCCTGAACAGTTATGGATAATTGACGTCATGTGAGCAACTTTTGAAATTCGAAATGTGAACTTACACAAAAAAGTTAATCAATCTATGGGTGCGGGTTATACCAACGATTTTTTTACACAAACCCCCAAAAACCTGCGGGCTATATGAGGGTGCGGATTATCTGCGTTTGCAGATGATACTTGATTTTCTGTATAGCATCATGGGTAATGTAGCGTTTCACCACAAATTTGGCTGTTAAACATGCTTTAGCTCACAGTAGGTTTTAAAAAGGCTTATAAATTATCATTAATCTCTATGGAGAAAATGAAAGGAGCTTTTAATTCTGGAACCCGACGGTTACGCTCTAAAGGTTGCTGTAGAAGAAGGAAGCTTGTTTTGCAAAATAGTATGGATTTCATGTCTGCAATACATCACATGCACAACTTGCAGTTTCAGCCGCCCGTTTGCCCTTTACCTCATGTTATCAATCCAGCAGTCAATGGCCACCGGCACAAGCAGCTCCAGGTTAAGCCACAGCGTGAAGAAGTCATCGGTCTTCTTGTAGCAGATGTAGTGCACTACACTAGGTTTGTCCAGTTTCGCTTCAAGCTGATTCCCAAGATCTCCTGGAACTAAGAATAAATCATTTGACAAATCACATAGAATCATTTAGAATAAATAATGAAATATTCGTTAAAAATAAGAACGGTCATTTTATATTTTGTGGTAACAAGGTTATTGGCTAAAATCAAAAACCTTCACAAACAAGTTTTGATATGATCAAAGAATCACTGATTAAAAAGACTTGATCCCATCACCATTCAAAAGAGATTAGCTAGTTATCACCTACTGATTAAACATCTCTATCATCACTAATCTCTGCCGCTTTGGTCTAGTTTGAAGCATATTAAATCCCCGATATCGCTAAGTATAGCTTCCTGCAAAGCCTTTGTTGTCAGTCACCGCATTCGAGACATTTTTGTGCTCCTACTATCAGGTGCCATGTAAATATTGGCTTGTCAAATGGTGTGCATTAGATATTACTGTAGACATTGTAGTAGAAATAAGGTATTTAAGATAACATTTATGGCTGAATAATGATCTAGAGTAAATTTAGACATGAAGACAAACTTTTTTCTCCACAGAAAGTACCAGATACAGTCTCCACTAGTAGGTGTGTTTTGCAGCATTTTAGATGGTTTCTAACAAGTACAAGCGCTTTTTGGAACAGGACTACATTAAAACCATCTCAGAACAACTGAAAACCTGCAATCAAAGTATCTTAAAGTGTGGTATTACAACAGTACCATATAAAAAAAACATAGCACTTATAAAGAAAGAGGGTACATATCTTAATTAAAAGATTTTAAAAAGAAGTTCTTGTTTTTAAAACATTATTATGATTATTTACATTTATTTTATTGCATAACTTTACATAAATATAATACAAAATCAGGGAACAGACTCTAGATTGTATCTCTCATATTGAACAATCATAAGTACAAAATAGAGAGAGAGAGAAAAAAGGTTTGCATACTTTAAATTTGCAATAACATAGAAAAAGAAAAGTACGATAATAGGGTTAAATCACATTTTAAATACTTTTTCATACCACATCAAAAAGTTTATACCTTTTTTTTTTTACTATTAATAAGTTCAAGGGATTAAATGACAGAGTTTAGTTCAGCAAGAAACACAGCAAAGCATAAAGGAGAATTAAGCGACCTTTGTTTGTGAATGAAAAGTTTTACATACAGAATAAGGAAATTATCTTATTTGGGTTTTCATAATAAACGATAACCTCTTTGAGGACGAAGCTCTGGGTAACATTTATAGGGCTAAAAACACAAGAACCTAATTCGGTCCAAAATGTATTGGTTATATTACAATCATAAAATAAGTGGCCAGATGTTTCTTCAGCAAAACCACAAAAGGAACAAGTTTCATCAATATCAGAGAATTTATAAGTTATTTTCTTGCTTTCCCACGACAAGTTTTGCAACCAATGACACTGACTACGTCATGTTATTTTCCCCTCAGATCATATGACCGCGCATCATATGAGAAACTGCCGAACCGAACATAAACAAAGACGAAAATGGCCGTTAAAAACACAACACAAATCCAATATTTAAGAGTCAATCGCTTTATATGTTGCGTTTAATCTGCTGGAGCGGGTTTTGTTGCCTTTCACAGCTCTTCTGAAAAAATGACAAATATACATCGTCTTAACGCTCGCAGCTGTTGGTCACGTGCATTACAGGGTTATATAGACGTGTGAACCACTTCTGGTTATAAATGCATTACCTATTTAAAACTACAATACCCATGGATATTGCGAAATTGTTAAAGCACATCACTATATATACAGTACTGTCATAGTGGTATTAAATAACAAAACATAATGTTTATGCAATGTTTTCAGCGTGTGACAGTTCATCCTTCAGGAGGCAAGTGAACAACCGTCTTGTGTCAAGAACAGAAAAGGGACATTAAAGCAAGACAACAGGACATTACAACAAGACGGATGCGCTGTAATAACCGAACTTACTGAGAACAACAGGCGGTCGATCCGAGCACACTTTCCCCGGCGAGCATTTCAAACTTCTGCCGTCGGTTAAAGACGTTAACAAACACAGCTGGAGAATCGCGAGGTTCAACCGGCGACAGGGACGCATCTCTCACGCGATCACGGGCGCATTTGTGTCTATCTGTCCATCGTGAGGTCTAGGGATAATGTGGGAAGTGTCTCTCTTTTGACAGTGACTGTGATGACAGCCTGACGATCAAGCAATAGGTGTTTTTGGAGCTGCTCTAGACCGGAATAAACAATGGCAGAACGCATCGAGTCGGCGGGCGGAGTTTCCATTATCGCGAGGCTGCAAGAATTCAGCGATGTGATTTTCTGCATTATAAAATACATATAGTCAGTTAGGCTAATATATTGTCTGTCTGTGTGTAATTTATGTTTCTGAATAAAACGTGAAAACCTATTCAAATAAAATGTATGTGTAAGCCCGTTTCTGCCACAGTTAAGTAAACAAATGTATGATTCTTTAAGTCATAATAATGAGAAACTTTTTGAGATGAGAAAAATTCTCGCAATGACTTAGCATCTCGTGATAAAGAGAAACTTGCTCGTAATAATGAGAAACTTTCTTCAAATAAAGAGAAACACACTGACTTTAACAGCTGTTTTACAGAGCGTTACGTTTGCTGTGATCTCGCATTTACACGCTTTGACCAGCGGGTGTCGCTAGAGCGCCGCTCCCTTCTGCTATGCGCATGCGCACAAGTACGAGAAGTTAAGTCATTTCGAGAGTTACTCGTTATTTCGAGATACTAAGTCATTATTTCGAGAAAATATCTCATTAATAAAGATACTAAGTCATTATTTCAAGAAAGTTTCTTGTTATTTCGAGGAAGTTTTTCGTTATTTCGAGATACTAAGTCATTATTTCGATAAAGTTTCTTGTTATTTTGAGATACTAAGTCATTATCTCAAGAAAGTTTCTCGTTATTTCGAGAAAGTTTTTCATTATTTCGAGATACTAAGTTATCTAAAAAAAAGTTTCTCGTTATTTCGAGATACTAAGTCATTATTTCAAGAAAGTTTCTTGTTATTTCGAGGAAGTTTTTCATTATTTTGAGATACTAAGTCATTATTTCGATAAAGTTTCTTGTTATTTCGAGATACTAAGTCATTATCTCAAGAAAGTTTCTCATTATTATGATTTAAAGAATCATATTTTTTACTCAACTGTTGCGGAAACGGGTTTCCATAATTGTTTTTATCTTTTACAATTTTATTTTTCATAATAATAATAAACATCTGATCATCGATGCTAAGCGGTCAATTCCAGCCATGCTAAATTCATATTTTTCATATATTGAGAATAGCCTATTAATATTTTGAATGAGCTTTTATATTTTCAGTTTTCTATTCATTCTAGTTGAAGTTTTAGTAATGTTGTTATGTACTTTTGACATTTATTTATTTACATATTTCTCTATAGCTTTCATTGGTTTTTATTTAATTTTAGTCATTTTAACATTCAACTTTCATTCAAATTTCATTTAGTTGCCTAGTTTACGTTTTTCCATTTAATGTTATTTCTGTTTTGTTTTATTTCAGCTTTCAACTAAAAACATTAAAAAAAAAAAATCAAACATTTAAAAAAACCTCAATCTTAAAGTATTAAAATACTAAAACTTTATGGACATTCAAAAACATTTACAAAAATACACAACAGAATTGTGCACTTCGAATGGAAGTATGACAATACATTTTCCTAATAATATTTGAATGAAAATGTGTTTTTATTGTGTAGTCATTAAAATGTAAATTCAAGCAATAAAACAAAAAGCAGTACAAATTTGCTATATTGTGCATTTAGTCACAGCTGGAGAGGATGATTGTTGAATTGTTGTCATATTGCCTGTGACGGTTACTTTATTTCACTCTGTATGAGGATGATGATAATGATCAAAGATATATATTTATAGATATCTATATTTCAAAAGAAAGCAAGAAAGCAAGAAAGATTTTATGGCAGAATGACTGCTCGTTTCTCTGTGAACTCTGATCCTTTGTGTAACGTGTTTTAATTTGTTTGCAAAAAGCTGATGTTTGTCAGACTTAGAACTTTTAAACCAGTTCAAAGGTTACAACAAATTCACTTCAACAAATATTATCAGTACAGTGTACAGACAGGCGTACAAATAACAAGGACCTATACTCTGGTTAAACTTATTTTTTTATATTTATAGTAAGCAACTAGTTGTTTAACACAATCACAGCCTTAAAAAAATATGATCCTTTTTATAAATGAAATGTTATTAACATATTACAGTAGCATAGTTTAAGTTATGGTATGCTATACAAATATCTAGTACATTTTTACAGTTTAAGAGCTTTGCTGTATAATCTTTAATGTACAGATTAAATATATTTGATAAATTCTGTATAATACAAACACAGTTCTATACTGCCATAAAGAAGAAGAAAAAAAGACTATATCATGCCTATTAATATAAAGAGATCTTTAAGACAAATGTGTGATATGTGATTTATCACATTTAAGATTGATCCATCTTTAAGACACGTTCACATCATGTCGGAATTACTATAATCATGAGTTTCCGACTCATAAAAAAAAAACAATCACGTCCTTGTAGAACTTGTAATGACAACTTATAAACTCTGCATTTTCAGAGAGCTCTGACTTGTACCACGCAACCGCTTCAGATTCATTTTGGTTTTAAGAATTCAGAGTCTGAGGTCAGCTTCAACTAGAATGTCACGTGTTGCCATTTCGTAATTACGGTAATTACAACATGGCATAAACGCAGCAATACTTTTGAACATGATACCGGTGTCGCAGTGTGACTATAATGCAGTTGTGAATATGTCACACAAAACTATGGCTACGAGATGGTGACATGCTTTTCCTCATGGTACTTTCCCTCCAGAATTTGCTGGATTACCGTCAGCACCTTGTGATTAAAGACCATGTCCAAATGAGCCATGCCTCTGAACTCTGTCACATGCACGGGCTGTCCTTGCTTCCCTATCCACTGCTTACAGAGACTCAGGCTGCGGCCGTCAACGGTGTCATCGCCGTCATCATAGATCATATCTACGGGGTCGGCGTTTGGAAACTGCTCGTCGTACACGTAGGTCACGGGAGTCGGAAGCCCCACCCCGTAGAAGCAGTACACCTCGACTCCAGGTGTGGGCAGGCCGGCTGTGAGGTTTCTGGTGTCCTCCCACATGTGCCATCCGTCCTCAAAGCCAATGTCTCTGAAGAACTGCTTGTAGTCCTGGTTGGTGTAGTTGAAGAAGGGGGTGGAGATGAAGGTGTGGTCTTTGGGCCATCCCGCTTCGGAAGGGATCATCCACGGGTTCGTGGTCGTCATCCGTTGTTCCTCGCGGATTTTTATATTCGATACGAAGGGTATGCCATCATTTTCACCTAGAAAGGCATAAAATAAAGACCAGAACTTAAAGAGACCGGCCATATTATGCTGTTGTTCAAAGTCTTGATTTTGGTTTTGGGGTCTACTAAAATAGGTTTTCATGCTTGAATGTTAAAAAAGACACATTGTTTTTCACATACAGTACACGCCCGACGTAGGAAAATAATCCGTTCCGAGGTTGGCTTCGTAAGTCGATCTTTTCGTAAGTCGGTCCGGCTTTTACATGTAAATTGCCTAATCCGTTCCAAGCCCTACGAAAACACTAGGAGAGCAGGATGCTGCAGCGAAGAGACAGCCAATGGGAGAGCGGGACGATTGGTGCGAGTTTACGGGTCAGTGGTGTGCGAATTTCAAAACAAAACTCGGAAATCGTTGCCACGGCCGAGATTTCGTTTTTCGCATCTCGATCATTTTGTCGTTACTCGGGCGAAAAACCCCCGAAATCTTACGTTGAACTTTTCGTACGTACAGCGTTTCGTAAGTTGGGGTTCTACTGTATTTGACACTGTATTCCTGTCTCTATGAAGCCCCACTTTCTGAAAAGCACAATGTGCTCTGATTGGTCACATGTCACACCCTTTACCATAACCAGTTTCAACACACTACTAACTTACTCAACCAGGCTTCGTCCCTTTTTTGCATGTGTCTTGGGTGGGATTTATTTAAATGAGGATGGGGGGTTTGGTTTGAAAAGAATTCGTTCGTAAAGAAATTACGTAAATGATTTAAGGTATTTTCTTCACTATACCTGATGCTAAGACTCTGAGGGGCTTCACAGCGCCCCCCCAAGGTGCTCCCAGAGAGATGAAGCCCTTAATGTAATGGTCTTTCCAGTCCTGAGTCTGCTGGTTGAGGAAGTACAGGATGTAGTTGTTGCCCATGCTATGGCCCAGAAGGTAGACTGGTTGCTTGTACTCATCATGCATCTCTTCCACCAAGTTTTTCAGACGTGAAAAATACTCCTCCTGTTCATCTGTGTGGTACCAAACATAACAGATAGTTAGGGGAACACAGACTGAAAGTACACTGTGTTAGTGGTTGCTAGGGTGTTGCCAGGGTGTTCTGGGTGGTTTCTAGGTAGTTGCTGTGTGGTTGATAAGAATGGTTCCTCCAAAATGTGTAACATTATGAATGCCCTTTTATAATAATTATGATTGTTGTTATTTTATTGTGTGTTGTGGGGATGACTTCAGACTGTCTGCTCTTGTGTGGAAAATTACTAGTTTTGTTAATCTTATCAGAATAATTTAACCGTCATCATTGATGTAGTTAGCACCCTCTGTTAGAGTATAATTGATGTAACAATGTTATTGTATGTGGGGCGGCCTACGAACTCCTTGTGAGACCTGAAGCTTCTGCTGATGAAACTGCAAACTAAACTTCACTAAAATGTCTTCTATTGACTGCACTTCTGACTCCTGCTCTTCATTCAACATATCTGGTCCTCGGGTCTTAACTGCAAATCCCCTACAATGTATATATGTATTATTTATTAATATATGACTGTAGTGTATATTATATTTAACTTACTTGGAGCAATTCTCCAGTCATACGGAGCACCACGGACAGTCTCATTTCGCACATATCCAATGCTGACCAACTGTTGAACCATGGTATGAAAGTAACCTATAAAAAATGTTACATTAGGATGAAAATGCGGATGTAATATGAGAAGTTCAATTACTAGAAATGTTACACTCACCAGTCAGCTTGTTTAAGTCAAGAAACTCAATAGGGTGTGTCTGTCCAAATCCAGGGACCCTGACCTCCACCCCGGGTGCATTCGATGTCTTGCGACTTGTCCTGTTGTACACAATTCTGCACAAAAAAGAGCAACTGTTACAATCAAATCAAGTTCGAGCCAAAGCAAAACAAGAAATTGTATTTTAAATGTATTCTTTCAAGGTTACAAAGCAGGGAGGCTTTAGTTCAAGTACATCACAGCAACTGATAATAAACATAGTTAGAACAGTAGATTTCTTCTAATATTGTTTATGATACATTGCTCTGTCATTATGACTTCGGCCTTTGAGAACCAAACAAAAGCAACAGACAAAAAATCAATGATACAGAACTGAGGACGATTAGGAAACAGCAGTCAATAAATCACATGTACATAGAAAGAGTGCTACCACTGCTCGAAAGTTTGGGGTTGGTAAGATTTTTTATTGAAGAAAATAATATTTTTATACAGCAAAAGTTTTGTTAAAGTTTTCAAAAGTGACAGTAAATTATAATTTATAAACAAAAAAATTCTTCTTAAAGTTGCTTCCATAGTCGGTTTACCTTATGTTATCAATCCAGCAGTCAACTCCGATGGGCATGAACATGTTTAGGTCAATCCAGAGAGTAAACCAGTGCTCTGTTTTCTTGTAACACATCCAGTGCACCAGTGTGGGCTTGTCAATTTTGGCCTCCAGGCGATTCCCCAGATTTCCAGGTACTGTTACAAAGGGGTCAAAAATGTATACAGATAGGTCTACATGTGTCCACAAAATGCATACTTGTTTGTGTGTGTGTGTTTGTGTGTGTATATATGTATGTATGTATGTATGTGTGTGTATATATATATATATATATATATATTACCATACACACACACACACACACACACACACACACGTATGCATTTTGTTACCAAAGATGGACCTTACAATGCACTGCACATAATATGAATTTGAACAAAAAGTGAGGTAAATCTGTTATCTTGTCTATGTTGCCTTTAAAAAAACGAAATGAATTAACCAAACTCCTATAGAAAACACTTTAAACAAAACCCCTCAGCTCAAATATTCAAACTATGAATGTAAGATTCCTTACCTATGATAAGAGGAGGTGTGCTATTAGTTATGACGTCAGGTTTGGCTGTCGGAGGGAAGATAACGTTAAATAACCAGAATCCAGAGGTCTGGTGCAGTGCAATCAGAAGAAATGCAATGCATCTGAAGGAAGGCGAATATCCCATAGCGTTTGTGTCTGCGTTGTTCTGGCTGCCTCTGACTCCAGCGTTGTCTATTAATGCGTTGGTCGAGAGGGGGCGGTGAGAGGATCGGAACGGGAGGTCGCCCGCCGGACCGTGAACACTGTGTGTGATGATTACATCACAAGGATATATTTCAATGACAATAGGTTTATGTGCCAACATATTCGAAGAAACAAACTTGGGTCCATTAAAAGCACAACAAAAATAATTTAGTGTGCTGAAAAGATAACCACATAGGGGTTAGTCCATGAAATTGGTGCATTATATTTTTAATGACCAAAAAAAGATGCCGCCCACCCCTGAAAAAGTTTTTATTAATGCAGCAGGCTCGTTAGTTTTTTTTTTTGTTAAATAATGTTTTAAATATAGATTTTATAATTCCGATTTATTAAAATACTTTTATTTGTAAATATAATATTTTTTAGATATTAGAACAGTAGATTTCTACTAATATTGTTTATGATACATTGCCCTGTCATTATGACATCAGCCTTTGAGAGCCAAACAAAAGCAACAGACAAAAAAAAATCAATGATACAGAACTGAGGACGATTAGGAAACAGTAGTTTAAATCAATACATCACATGTACAGTACATAGAAAGAGTGCTACCACTGTTCAAAAGTTTGGGGTCGGTAAGATTTTTTATTAAAGAAAATAATATTTTTATTCAGCAAAGTTTCGTTAAAGTTTTCAAAAGTGACAGTAAATTTTAACTTTACAAAATTTTTCATTTTTGAATTAATAGTTAACTATTAATTAATAATAAATTAAATTAAATCGTTAATTAATTAATATGTATTCAATATAAACATTAAATCTAAAAATAATTCAAAATAATAATAAAAGCAATTTTATATACAGTATATGGCAAAAACGTCTGTTGACCTCGCCCCCTCGTTGTAACGTCAGCGTCACTATGGAAACCAAATTGCACGTCGTAAACAAGTAACAGGTTTTAACGTTACTGGGTCAATCTTCGCTCTTAAATTGTTTACGTACGTACGAACTTTGAAGAGACTCCTTTTATTGAACTGTAAGTATACTGTTATCAGCCTTAATTGTAACATAACGAATATACATTGTTCGTTTTTCGTTTAGAAGTAGTTTGTATACGTGTAAGGCTTGTTTCAGATGGAGGCGTTACCGGAGGCGGAGTGTGAAGAGGACGCAACTATAACAGATGATGAAGAAAGAGCACAGGAGACACAGAGTGTTCGAGAACTGGAGAGCAGGCTGTCTAACATACGAATAACCCCCGCTGTTACACACACGTGAGGTTACTAAAGTTCATAAACACGTGGTAAACTCATGAAAGCAGTGAGCAGTGAACACTCTGGATGTTTACATCGGCTTTAATTATTAGCCACAAACACTGGTGTACATCAGGTCACGTGGGATGTGGGCTAGCAGGTCAAGGTCAAACACCTCCAACTGTTCACCTTGAAACCCACGCCTCAATCGATAGTGGACTATATATTAACCTTAAAAGAATGAATGTCATGAAGCAGGTCAGGGTTTTTATAGCTAACAAAATCTAAAACCCTAAAAACAGACATTTTCGTAGACATTTTCGAATTTCAAAAAGTAGGAGATGATATCAATGCATGTGAGTAATGCACATAATTTTAAGGATAAAGCAATTAAACCTCTCTCTACACATTGGTATTTATTTTTAACTGCGACGACACGTCTGTGAAAACAAATTTCCCCAAATTTCCCGTTAAGGGACAATAAAATTCTATCTATCTATTCTATCTATCTATCTATCTATCTATCTATCTATCTATCTATCTAACTGTTTCAGAGCAAAGCCAAGTCCTCAAACAGACCTTTCCGAATGTCCGTCCTCATACAAGGAGAACTCCTCACAGGAGAAGCTCATGCTTGCGATGTCTGAAAACTTCTCTCAGCAGTATATGCTTCTATACCCGGATAGCAAACCGCTTCTTCTGTGCCCTGTGAATGAGTATGGAGTTCAGGTACACACAGAAATACGTTTTCCAGTCATGGCAACACTACCACAAATTACTTAAATGTTTTCTTATTTCACTTTATGTCAACAGAAGTTTGTAAGCACCACCCTGCGAAGCACCTTGCTGCCGTATCCTGAGCTGTACAACTGGGAGGGATGTGCCAGTTTTGTGTCTGATTATCTCTCGTTGGAGCTGTTGGATCCACCATTTGAACTTGTGAGAATTGTCCAACTGTATTCCTAATCGTTTAACTTGACTTATGAGGGTTGTTTTGCCTCTTGGACTCAAAAACATGTTTTTTAATGTCATTTCTGTTCTGTTTAGCCCAAGCAGCTGTCATCACCCACCTGGGTTGTGCAGACTCAGAGAGGCACGTGTTTTGATTTCTCCAGTGTGCTGTGTAGCCTGTTGTTGGGCGCGGGATACAACGCTTACTGCGTCAGTGGGTACGCTACAAAAGAGATGTGTGTTCTTGATCAGTCTCGGCAAGAATGTCCATTACTACATACTCAAATCCAAGTAAGTACAGAGTTAAAAACCATACACTAGATCACACATTGCCAAGATCACACATTTTTCATGTTGATGTACAAAAATATCTCAAACTAATACAAAAAATATATTAAAAATGACAAAAACAAAATACAATTACTAAAATTTTAAAGTGAACAGCGAAAATAATACAAAATGTTAATAAAAAGCTGTAATAATATCTCAATAATGCTAAAATGTTTAGAAGTGATACAGAACAGTAAATCAAATTGAAAGTAGTTTTTAAAACCTGTGACATGTATTTACATGCTTTCTGATGCCTAAGTTGCAAAACTATAATTATAAATAAATGGTAAATTAAGTTCATACAAATGTTTTTTACAAATTATCATACGTTTAAGTTAGTTTTGTAATTTATTGATGTAAAATGACCATATATTTTTTACATGACTTAATTTTACTTTTTAATATGACTTAATATTACTAACATACTTATTTTAATATGGTTTAATATGACAATGCAACCTTTAGCTGAACTTTTTTTAAGCTTAATATTGTATTTTTACATTTCCATACAATGTATATATAAAATACATAGTTACAATAAATTAGATAAAAAGAAAATACTATTTCAGTCTTCCTACTTTAATATTTTGTGTAATTTAAAGGTGAAGTAAGCGAAACACTGATATTTGAAACAACCCAAAGAAACGCAAAAATGCATGAACACCCAATGCAAGAGTGTATGTCTCTTTATCACAGCTGAAGCGAAACAAAGCACAGTAGTCCCGACATACGAGTATCCTGAGATACGAGCAAGCCTTCGAGCAACTTTTTGTTTTGAAATATAAGTAAAGATTTGAGATACGAGCAGCTTACAGACGCCGACTCTAGAGGTGGAGCACTCGTAGCAGTCCTTCAATCCTTCACTTCACACGTGAGCAGTGCTCCTCACTCCTTCACTTCACGTGTTCGTTGACTTCCTTAGGCATCTCCCACGAGTCTTCCTGTGGTGTATGTTATATACATTTATGGGGTAATTGCATATGATCTCCACTAGAGGCAGCTTGGTTTTACAGCGGAGGTTACCGGGGGCGACGAGTGATTCACGAGTATTAAGCTGAGAGCAGCACGAGTTATGAGTGTTCAATAATAATAAATATGAGGTCCAATACACTACACGGGAAGAAACACTACACTTCTGTATTGTGTTTGCGTTATATAGCAATTACAAACTTTTTTTTCTATTGTTATTGGCACTAATAAGGGAGTTTTTTAGAGGGCCGGAATGGATTAATTTTTTTTCTGTTATTTCTCATGGGGAAAAATGATTCGAGATACGAGCAATTTGAGTTAAGACCTCAGTCCTGGAACGGATTATGCTCGTATCACAAGGTATTACTGTAAAGCTTCTTGGAATAATAAAACGGACTTGACAAAGAACAAAAAGAACAGTACAGAAGAGTATACAAGCATCAATTTGTTAGTTTGTTAGTAGAGGTTGTTAGTCGCCAGCAGCACAGCAGCTCTAGACAAACAATGACACACAAAACTGTTCTGTTACTATAGCTAATATTATAACAGCAGCACATCTTGGTTCTGTGAAACAGCAAAACCATTGTTGCTCACATATGGAGCAGAAACAGTTCAACCTCAACGTCTGTTTTCAGTCCACTATCAACAGTGTTTCTCAGAAATCGCTTACTGCATCTTTAATGTGTTACTTTGTGAAATTTTCTAGCAATTTCAAATCAAAGATTGCTTCAAAGTAAATGTTTACAGTGTAGCTTGAGATACATTTTGGCAGGCTCTCTGAAGTATGTCTGGAGATACCTTAGACTCAGAGGTTGTAGACCATTTGTTGAAGACAACAGCTTTAACAGCAATTCTCTTCTGGATGGATTCATGTTATGGATAATTGTTTATGACCCGCTCAGGCGAAAACAGAGGAACCAAAGAAGACAGTTAAGAAATACTCGGTGAAACCCCCACGCGAGTTGCACAGCACCTTTGAAAAGCGTCAAGAGGAGAAACAGCACACAGAAGCTAAAGAAGCTGCACTGAAGGAGCAACTGGAAGCAGAGAGACTTCAGAAGGTTAGACAGAGAATGTTTCAGTGAAACTCAGTTTAGCTTTTGAATTGCATTTTCACCAGTTTCTTTTAAACAGGAGAAAGAACGTCCTCCTCCCGACCCACTTCTGGGATTGAGAGTTCACAGCTGGGTTCTGGTGCTTTCAGGGAACCGGGAGGTACCCGAGAACTTCTTCATTGACCCTCTGACAGGCAAGAGCTACTCCACCACCAATGAAAACTTTCTGGGCATAGAGAGCGTCTGGAACCATCAAAACTACTGGGTCAATAAGCAAGATTGCACTTTCGGTTGTAGGGTCAGTGTCTCTTTGGGTGAATGTGATATTAATGTGAAGATGACGAGCACTGGAGAGTTTAATGGGTCTGTTTGGGTCTGCAGGACATGACCTTTGACTTGGGAGATCTATCAAAGTGGGAGTATATGCTGTGTGGCCTTACTAGCCAATCTCTGTCAATCATTTCTGAGCCGAAGACACTCCAAGAGTCAGAAGATGAGGAGGAAGTACATAAAAACTATTCTTTATTTCTAATTTTCCTTCTAGTTTTCATGTAGTTATTGATTTAACTGTTGACGGGTTCATCCCACAATGAACCTGATATCATACACATATATACTTTCATCCCCCCTATTATTATTTTTGTCTGAAGGATGAAATGGATGGGAAGAAAGTGTTTGAAATGCCTCCATCTTGGGTGACTAAAATAGATATTTCACCACCAGGTTAAGTCTTTAACTCTCACCAATAGCCTTTTATCCATTGTCCACTATCTCTTGAGGTTAATTACTAAACTATATTCTGTTTTTATTTGCCATCTTTATAGATATGGAAATGCGTTATCCAGGGGGTATGAAGGCTATCCAGTACAGGAAAGCCAAGCTGGAGAAGTTTGCTCCATACCTTCTGAAAGACGGTCTGGTGACCAAACTCACCATTTATAAAGATCTTGATTGTAAGAACATATAAAACATACCCTGTCATGTTGATCATGTACATTTATATGAACAAAAAATCATGTTAAAGGCATAGTTCATACGTATTATTATTAAATATGTATATGTTGTCTCTTTAATCAGGCACACAAGTCAGCACTATTAAGCAATGGTTCAGTCACCGAAATGACTGTCTTGACGAGAGAGAACTGGACACAGACAGCAATGTGACATCTGAGCACTTCAGGCCTGGAAGAAGTGATGCTCTCAGATGTAATCTAACACATTTTCTATATATAACTAACGTCAATAAGTGTGACAAAAACAAACCTGGCATTTAAAAAGTTGAATTTGGTTTAGACCACAGGTATGTCACTTTAGTTCCCAAGACGGAGCGTCAGATGGACTTTTATAGTCATACTCGCACTGACGGTCTAGCCAGAAGAATCGAGAAGCCTTTCGAAATGACAGAAAGCTTTGATGATCGGACCGACTTCCTGTTTTATCGACATGTTGTTTATGGGACGCAAGTTCAAGTGATTCGGGCTGGAGAGACTTTTGAAAAATGGCCTCTAAGGGTAATGCTTTCTCAACAAACTTTGAATCTTTAAGCAGTTTAACTCAATATTATTAACCAACAGCTTGCTACTAGTGAATTTGCTAACAATAAAAACCCCAAATATGTGGGAAAATGGTCATGGACATTTTGTTTGGGGTCTCCAACAGAGGGTGGAGGAGCGGTTCCACAGAGATCCTTCTAAGCCGGCAAGTAAAGATGTGGCTGAGCGGATCTTTATGATATCTGACAGACGCATTCAGGTGACCTATCATCTAGAAGATGACCGGATCATCCCAGCTTGGCTCAACTTCATCAAACCCAAAGAACCGGCAGATTCACAGAAAGCACAAGCTTTTACTCCACAGATGGTTTCTGGCTTTCAGGTCTGATGTTACACGTAAAGAATTACTTCCATCAATATTATGGCTCATATTTTGTTGCGTTTGCTTTTAAGGCTTGTTTCATTTTCATCTTCAGGTGGATCGTTCTGCAAAGCCCTACAAGAACCTACAGTTGTATGAAATGCTTGTAGAATTGATGAGAGACGAGGAGGACGTTGAACTTCGAATTAGAGATTCGGAAAAAGAGGTATTACAGTTCACAAGCACCACGACAGAGGTTTTTGCTTAGCCGATTATATTGATGTTAGTATGCGTGTTTCAGGTTAAGTCCATTCTGTCTTCGAGAGAAAAGGAGGAAAATAATCCTGATCTCTTGATCTCCATATACAACACCATGAGGAACAAGACGGCCCATTTGCACATGGAGGAAATGGTGAATCACGGCTTTAAATGGTCAACCACTTTCATCACACTGATCCAAACTACCACCTACCTCTTCCTTCTGTTCCTCAGGAACGTATGGCTGAAGAAAAGAAGCAGCGGCAAAAAGAGAAAGAACTGGATGTGTTGGCACCTTTCCAGGCCCGACTGGGACAACAAGAAGCTCTCACGTGCCAGGAAGCACTTCAGTTGAAGACAGACTGTCTGACCGAGTTGAAACAGCTGCTTAATAACAAAACCAGACTCATCCAAAGCAGAATCGAGAAGGCAAGCTAGTTTAGTCAAGACGATATAGCTAACTAGCCATTTCAATGTGGGACAGAACGGATATAAACTATGGTTGGTCGTTTGATTTCTTTCTGGTTAAGCAGGCCAGAAAAAGCTTCTATTGAATTGAAATAATTTCAAACTTCTTTGTTCAGGAGGCAGAGGAGTTGCAGAAGAAGCAGCAGTGGTACCAGAAGAACCAGCTCTCATTGACCGCTGAGGACGAGGACGGTTACCTCGCCTACTGCACCGACGCCATGTTTAAGATTCACATTCTCAAACGGAGACTCAGTCGGTACGCAACTCAAATCATTTGCAGAGTACTGTGATGACAACACACAGTCTGACCTTTTTGCAGTATCTCATGTCGGTACATTTTGCTTTAAAAAACGATTCAGCTTTGTTGTTTTTGAAGGCACAAGGAGAGGGCGGTTCAGAAGTATCTGGCCCTGGAGGAGAAACTAAAGAGGCACCCAAAGTTGGTCAGTCACTCGTTGTGACAAGGCAAGTGCATCCTAGCGGTTGACCACACAATCTCACATGATCTGAGACACTGTCTTTCCGGACATAACTCTAACATCACAAATTACCTCAATAAAATTCTGTTGCATCGTTGTTTTGATTGTCAAGAAACAGACAAAACAACTGATAAACTGAGGAAAAGTTAAGTGTCAAGTGACTAAGCCGTAATTATGCACTTCTGTTTGGGGTCAGCAAGATTTTGAACTCTTATGCTCACCAAGACTGTTTATTTGATCAAAACTACAGTAAAAACTGCAATTGAGATTTCAGAATGTAGTTTATTTCTGTGAGTTTTAAGCATCCATTACTCCAGTCTTCAATGTCACATGATCCTTTATGTTTTTAATATGAAGAAATATTTACCAATGTTGAAAACAGTTGCTACTTAATGTTCTTGTGGAAACCATAAACCTTTTCAAAGCATCCTAGAAAACAAAATACAGCACAAGTTTGTTGTAACAATGAATGTCTTGATGCGGTTTTGTTTTTCTGTTGCATTACTCAATTTAATGCAATAAAATACTACTTAATATGGATTATATAAATCTATATTTTAATAGTATTGTATAGCCCTACAAACCAAGTTAATTAAAGAAAATAAATCAGAAGAACATTTTTTTGTTTGTTAAATTATATGTATTAAAAAAAAAATCTTTATTGCCATTTTCACTATAGATTATACACTTAAACGTAATAGCATCAATTCAACACAAATTCCAGTTGGATAATACAAAACAATGCATCAATAACCAACATCCTACAGAGAGCAAAATGTTGGGAATATTAAAAGAAACTGAATTAACAGCCTTTAGTAATGCAAACTTTATTTACATAAGAAAGATCCAGTACTTCATGCCATGCTCCTTAAAAGAAAGGAATCAATCCTTCAAGTTATGAGAGCTTCAGAGATGCTTGGAAGAGAGAGAAAAGGCAGAAAGAAAACAGCAAAAATGGCGAACAGTGTTGAGTGGATTAAGAGTTGAAACCAAGTGAAAGTGACATTAATTGATTTCTCTAAAACGTCTATTTAAAAAAAAAATAGAAAGCAAAACAAGCTTCAGTTACACATTACAGCATTCAGCACGAGAAAACTGTACACTAAAAACCCTAAATGACACGCAGAAGCCTGGTGTGGTTAGCCACCGTATTTACAAAAACAATTGTGCACAATACTAACATACAGAAAATGTTTACTTCATATTATACAATGTAGACAGACCGGGTTATTAACTTTTTCCATCCTATTTTGCATAACCGTAATCTATGCACGCATTTACCCTGAAAGACATTGGGATGGAGTTTAGGGGGTCGGGCGACTATCTAGTGCGTTAGCGTAAAATCTACTGCCGGTTGCTCTTGATCTTCTCCAGCCTCTTCTTGAGGTCGTCGAGGTTGGAGGCGGGGGAGGAGGAGCGGGAGGGGCTGTGGGAGTGGGACTGCTCCTGCTGGAAGTGCTCGCGGGACTCCTTCAGCTGGGAGAGCTTGCTGTGGAGCATGTCAGTGGAGGAGGCCACCATTGGTCTCAGGGAGCTCAGAGGAGGGCGCTCTTCCTCCGGCTGCAGGAAAACACACAAAAACGATTTACAACACACTCTTATATGGAAATAAAACTAAATCTTTATTAAAGTAGGAATGCATTGTGAGGACGATTCGAATTGATTGTTAATACATTAAATTGATTCTGTAATTAATCCGTTAAAGTGACAGAAAATCTAAACGTAATACTTTAATGCCTTACCAAATTTTTGGACTCAAATCCAGGCAAGGAGTTTTATTTGATATATTAATTACACTAACAACTTTGTCAAATAGTCAATAAGAAAATACTATTTACTTTGTTAGTTATTAATTTTACCGTTATATAAACTCTAGAATTGTTAAAAACAACAAATACGTCAGTTATCAATATTTGTTGGATTCACTGAAATTGATAACTACTTATTGAAACATTACAATAAAGGCATATTGTTACAATACAAGCAAAATAAATTAATTAAAAAAAGCTCACAAGGCAAAACATGTACCTTTGTATTGGATTTGCATAAAAAAAAAAAACTTATTTGCATATGACATCAGCTTCATAACCAAAGACTGTAGCAATAAGACCATTAAATGAGTCAATAACTGCAGTCTTGATTGAAGTAAAGAGACAAACCGTTGAGTTCTCAAGACCACGCCGTTGCCGTAAGATCTTCAGTCTCTCGTAGTACGCGGCGGCGTTGAGATCTCCATTGCTGCTGATGGGCACAGAGCTGGAGCTCGGCAGATAAGAGTCTGTGCCGTGCTGTGGGATTACTGAAAGAGAAGAACCACCAAAAAGAGATTAGGGCAGAGCCTACGGCAACAAGAGAACTTCAAGAGGTTTCATAAAGGTTGGTGTAAATCACCTGTGGAAGTCTGGATTAGGCCCTTTCCTTCACGCTCAGACTCGATCATCCGAAGTCCTCGCTCCACGTAGCTCTGGAAGAACTGGGACGTGTTCCTCAAGAAGGGCTCCAGGTCGGCATCCGAGTACTTTTGCTTGTATTCATACAGCTCCGTCAGACCCTGACAAACAACATGCTTGGATTGACTAACATTGAGTGGAAAACCACAAAATAAAATTGTTTTTTCCTAGAGCGGGGCATTGACATGCCACGATTCCATTCAACTTTGTTTTACAAGCTTGCGATTTAATCTCATTTGGATATCAGACGCGGTACATAAAACTGACAAGTTTAAAAACAGACGTTTCATATAAAAATTATGAAAGTACAAAACTTGCGCTACAAATATCAACAAAAAACCGCAAAGCCCTCAAAAAATTAATTCAAGTAGTCAAGTCTTAAGGATTGACATTGGTTCAAAACCGATCACTTCCCTTCCAAGCTGCAGTGTTACCTCTTTAGTGTTCTCCTTGGAGCCAATCTTTTTAAAGATCTCAGACAGGACGTCACTCACTTTGGCCTTGATCACTTTGTCATCCTATTCAAAGTGAAACAATTGAAGAATTCCAGATTAACCGCTGCAATTATCTTAAGACGGATGTTTCGGTTCAGACCCAGCAGAACATACCGATCTGAGGGCGCCCTTCTCTGTGCTCTTGTCCAACTTGAATCCAGACAGGTTTGCCGAATGCTTGACCACCCGCCTCAGGTGCGCCTCTAGCTCAGACTCATTGCGGTTCTCGATCATGGACATGTGATCTAATATCTGTGAGAAACATTGACCGATCACTTTCAGCCAAAGCCCAGTTTCACAACGTTTCATCAGGTTCTGGAGCGTACCTTTGCGCCGGTGAGCTTGCAGAGCGCGTGCAGCAGTGTCTTCAGCGTCCGGTGGGGAACGTCACTCTTGAGCTGTTTGAGCTTCTCTTTGGGGAAAACCTTCATGAAGTTGTGCACGTCCAGCAAAATGCGGTCCAGATTAATACTGTTGATGTTCTGAGGCAGGAAACGAATCATTCTCCATAGACACTGCAGAGAAATTAATGCGTGTTGTGAATATAAAAGCAAAACTGCCCGGACTTCAAGCACTTTGTATACACCAAAACAAATTTAGTATATTTTAGGATTATGTATACCATAAAAGCTAATGAAAATATAAAAATGAAAGCTATAAATGCATTCTCTTTCAGGTTTTAGTACTTTAAACCAATGTTTCCATCTAATATTTATACTACTAAAAAAGTCACTTTCATTTTTATGACAATACTGACTTGGAGACTCATTAGAAATAATTAGTGCTACCAAATATATAAAAAAAAAAAAAGCCATAGGGATGGCAGTCACCCTCAAAAACAAAATGAGTGTTGCATTCAGTGCAAATTAAGCATTCATGTTTAAATATTTTACATTCTCAACCTCTGAAATGACCTTTCTGGGTGTGTGCGTGGAATCAAGCATCTTCAACCAATTTATATTAATGATTCAATAAAAAATAAAAAAAGTATCCCAAATATCTTCCAATTAACTGACATGACCTCTGAAAACGCAAGCAAATGGCTAATTAAATTATTCTAGCCATCATTATTTGACAAGCATTTAGGAGGGGAAAAGCCAATATTTCTGTGAAGTCAATATTTAAAATGTCAAACTATACAACAAATTGGTAGTTGTACCTTCATGACAAGTTCAGAGAACATGGGGGAGCCGGCGGTGATAAGACTGTCCTGCAGCAGCACCAGCAAAGCACTGAAAAGAAAACAATGACCTTTAAGTCTACAGTCTGTTTTGTGTACTGTGCCCAAGACAGCAAAGCTTCCTGCGTCCCTGCAGAGCTGCTAACCTTAAAATGTTGGTCTGGTCGGATCTCTCCAGCACTTGAACTATAAGCAGGTTGACGGAACGAATGAGCTGTTGTCCGTCCTCAATATCTTCCACTCTGGAGTCCAACATCAGCGTGATCAGACCGTGCATCAGGTCCTTCAGGACGCCCATGGAGGCCTCCCGTGCTAGACTCTCCATCGAGAACAGCTGGAAACAGACAGTGACTCAGCACACCAACGAACTAGGACTTGTGTTTTACTCTGCAGACACTCAGTGCATTTTAAATGCAGATGATTTTTTGCAAACAAACAAATATATATATATATATATATATATATATATGGGTGCGGGCTATAGCGCCAATTTTTGCCCATATATTTTTCAGTATATTTGTTACGTCCCTAAGGACGCAAGGTTTTTCCTGTGGTATTTTCTTTGTTTTTCTTTCTTGCGAGGGTTGTTGTCTCTGACACTTGTACTATCACTCTGACAGCTGGTGCTGATAGGCTGTCTGACCTGTCAATCATGCAAGACGTGATTGGCTGTGCTGCATGAGGGCGGGCTCTTCTCATCTCATCCGATGATCAACACCTGTAGAATCGCTTCTTAAGGCAGGCCTCGATGAATTATTCCAGGGTCACTCGCCCTGCAGGACTAGTGACCCTAAAAACTTACTCGCCCTTCACATAAAGCACTCGCCCAGCATTTTAACAGACAAAAATAGTTATTAAAGTAAAAAACACGATATACTGCAAAACCAAATATTTATTGGTTGAATGCAACAAGAACCCAGAAACAATAAAATTAATCTGATAGTGAATCTGAAGATCATTTTTATGGAGATAAATTTAATAAATGTACTACATACAAACAATGGGATGCAGCCACGGAGGCGTTATTTACTGGATTTTATTTTCTATATTATAACACCGATGTCCCGCAAATCAGCCCATTTCAAATGATGGAAAAACAAAATACAATCCGCATGACGCTAAATCCAACGCCGATAACAGTAACATTCACTTCGTCCAGCTCAAAGTCAAACATGCTCGATTTCAAACACAATAAGTAATAATTCTATGACTGCTTTGACAAATGTGATGTTACACGAGCAGCTGTTTCTCTGTCTGCCTCAAGCCCGGCTGATGCCCCGCCCCCGGGAGTCATTTACTCCACTGTGATTGGCCCCCGGAGTCATTTACTCCACTATGATTGGCCCCCGGGAGTCATGTACTCCACTGTGATTGGTTGGCCTGTACAGCTGCAGCTCGCACGAAAAAGGAACCTTTCACACACACACACAACGCGGTAAAGCGCTATTCATTCAAAACTCGTGGGCCACACTTACATTAAACTTTCATATGGTCCCGCGGGCCACAAAATATCGTTTCGCGGGCCGCATGTTTGAGACCCCTGAGGTAAATACTACATTCGTGATTCGAGGTTCAAACTTTAGAACTGAATCCTATATCTGATCGCTACTAGCCCGTCGTCGATTTTCTGCTCTTGTTTGGCATATTTTACGAGTGTTATGCGGCCTGAAGTTTTTTCTATGTAGTAACAGTTGAATGATAGACAAACTGTATTGGAATCTGAAGAATCTAACTGTCATATGCTAACTAAAGTTTTATCAAATTTTTACTCGCCCGAGCCGAGCTTTCACTCGCAAATGCGAGCGAGTGGATTTGTCGAGCCCTGTAAGAGACGTGCTGCTGCACAGCGGGAGACGCTGCTCTTTCTTTTTGTTCTGATGGGGTTTGTTTTCTTATTGTGTGAATTTCGCACACAAGCACTGTGTACCGAGCCTGAACAGTTATGATAATTGACGTCATGCGAGCAACATTTGAAATGTGAACTTACACAAAAACGTTCATCAGTCTATGGGTGCGGGTTATACAAGGGTGCGGGTTATACACGGGCACAGGTTATACCAACGACATACACAAAACCCGCGGACTACATGAGGGTGTGGATTATCTGCGGGAACATACAGTACTCACAGAGAGCATGTTTCCTATGATACAGCTGTAGAGTTTGAATATGTCCTTCTTGTCCAGCCGATCGTCGGCCATGTGCGTGTTGTAAATGAGCCGCAGCTGCATTAAGGTGGCAATGAGGAACTGGTCGATGTGTCCAGACATGGCTTCCGCTTTGTCCGTCTGCCTCAAGACCTCGTCAATCTGCAGGACGTCACAGGGAAATGTCTTAAGCATATTCACTTTTGGCCAGTCATTTTATTGCTAGAAACATTGTTCCTGACTAGAACAAGTGTAATTAAAAGCATATAAACTGTAAATATGAAGATGGGATATCACAAAAAAAGGAGAACGCCCACCTGTACCAAGGCCTGGATACTAGTGTTAATGTCCCCACTGGCCACCTGTGAGACGACGAAGTTGATGGTGGAGGCAGTGCTATTGTGAATGTCGTCAAAATGAGGCGAGACTGGACGAATTCTGAAGAGAAAAAAAATGAATTTAAACCAATTTAATCAGTGATACACCACAGTGTTTCAGAAACCAACTCGAAACAAGGCCTCTTTAGTGCTAACGTCTTACTTGCGCTCAGGAATCATGACCGGCTCCATGATGTCATCTAGTTTGTGCTGCACCAGATCAGGGATGTCACTGACACACGTGTGGTTGTTCTCGAACACGTCCAGATCCAGTTGAAACTCTTTAGGTATGGATGGAGTCGACTGCTCTAAGTGAGCGTTCTGCGCCCGAGATTGACTGTTAAAAATGGAGGAAAACGTCATTTCTGCTATATTTTCAATTATCCCCCCCTCCAAATTCTAATTCAGTACCAGCAAAAAGAAAAGTATTAAAGCGTAGATTCACTTATAATTATTGTTTTTGATCTTTTGTGAAGTTCAAATGCGGGCCAATTAAACAATTCAAAACTGGTTCAGTGATTTATGGCCACACTCAAATTTATAAAACATTTCATATTTGCATTAAACGGTTTAAGGGTTTGAGTCAGTAAGCTGATCAAAAGTGACAGCAATGCGTTACAAAATATTTCCATTTCAATCAAATGCTGTTCTTTTGAACTTTCTATTCAAAGAATCATGAACAAAAGGTGTGCAGAAAAACCCCCCAGCAAAACCGTTTAACATTAATATGAAATGAGGATATTAGAATATTAATAACACTGGTATATAAAAATAAATAAATTAGTAATACTGTGAAATTACAATTTAAAATATTTTTAAGTGAACAACATTCTCTTTTAAACATGTATAACTTAAAGTGTATTAGTGCATACATCTTCACAAGTATTTTGGTGAATAAATTTCATATTTGTTAATTAATGTGAAAACATGCTTTGCGTAACTAATTTTGTACAGGTCTTTTTAAACTTGCGTTTCTATGCATTTGCGATTGATAAAATTGTTTAGTGTATTTTCTCAGACGAGGCTGGGAAATATTTAGCTATATTAAATCAACTGTATAACCCAATATTATCCCTTATATTTTAGTCCGTTTTTTGTAATCTAGACCTCCAGGATGTCAGATGCCTTATGAGCAATGGCTACGGCAGTACTTACATCCTGTAAGTGCGATACATTATTCTGTCCAAGGAGGGCAGCGAAGAAAAGAAAGGAATAGTAAGAGGAGAAGAGAAAGGCTCAGGATTAAGAAACTCCATGCAATGACAAAAGGAATGAACGAGACTGAGATTAAATTAGTCTATAGAAACTATTACACATGGGTCAAGAACTCCCATTTCGGTTAAATTGCTCATAATACCTTTGAATGTCAAATGATCATTTAAGAGTGTATGACTTTACAAAAAGTAGAAAGACCCAGCGGAACATACTTGAGCTTGTTGGGCACTTCCTCTTGAGCCGGTTTGCGGAGGAAGGTTGCATTGGGATTGGTGGGATGCTCTTTCTGGGGACGCTCCGGTTTGGTCGAGGGTGCAGGCGTCTTCTTGGCCGAACGTTTGATTCTCTCCTCAAGCATGCTCATTTCCTTCTCGGAGAGCTTAAAAAAAAAAGGAAACAATTAAAGCTGAGTTTAGCACCAAATCACATCCACCTTTCACTTTCATCAGCTTATATTTGCCATTTTATCCCTGGTTAGCCAGTAAGTTTCTGTTTGGCCGATGTGCCGGAAACCTTGTTGGTTTTGACAGCGCAGAGAAAACTAGTGTAGAGCGTTAGATCTCTCATCATTCTCATCCTCCATTTTACTGTCTTGGACGCCCAAGCAAATTCCTGAATAAACATGGCAGCCAACTGGATATAGCTCTTTTTTTTATTTGTGATACACTCGTGCTCTTATTGGTCGATGAACCAATCACGTGTCTTGTCTGAGTGCCGTGTGTGTGTACAAAGCCTCTGCGAGTTTCTCTTTGTCTGGCATCCTGGGAAACCGTTTCTCTTGCATCACAAAACAACGCTGCTTTCCACAATACGGCTGCCGATATGGCGGTATTTTAGAATTTTTATTTTGCGATTAATATTTTTGAAAAATCTGCAATGCACTGAGACCGCGAAGTGGCGAGGGATTACTGTACTACAGTTATTGCAATGTTATAGTTTGCAGACTTTTCATATTTGCAACTTCTTTTAGTGAAGCATACCATTATAGGATTATATTATGTAAAATAAACGTTTAATTTCAGCAATTGTTATGTATGAGTTTCTATGTTAAAACATGGAGGAAAAATTCTCTGGCTTTATTTTGGCCACCAAGCTCAACTTGTCCTAATATATATATATATATATATATATATATATATATATATATATATATATATATATATATATATATATATATATATATATATATATATATATATATATATATATATATATATATATATATATATATATATATATATATATATATATATATATATATATATATATATATATATATATATATATATATATATATATATATACACACACACACACATTTTATTCATTACAGTCTGAAACGCGTTTGAAGGTAACTGGCGTCTTACATTGCCAATGAGTTTGAAGACCTGGTCTCCACAGGCGTTGTAGGCAGCCACGACTGTATTGAGTGCAGCATTGCGGACCGTTGTGTCACGGTCACCGATGTGAATGGCGATTTCTTTAAGAGCCTTGGCCGGAGTCGGCTGGCACACATTCATACCGAAGTTCTCAATCAGGCACCCGAGCTCTTCCAGACACTCTAAAGAAAAACAGAAAATTAGTAAGAAACTTCGCAAGACACTTTCTACTGTAAAATGGCCGTTTTAGGTTTACGTTTGAGAAATTGCATTTACCAGATCTCTGCTTGGAGTTCTTTGACTTGGTTCCATCCATAAGGAAGGGGAAGACTTTACTGGCTGCATAGACTTTACACAGCATCGTCAGAATGGCACGGACATCTTTGCGCACCACATCTTTTGATTCTCCAACCTGCATTGAGGGCATGAAAACGAAAAGAATAACGTTAGATGCGTTTCAACTAGTTAGATGTCTTCGATGTCCAAAGACAATGATAATAAAGACGCACTTTGAGGATCAGGTAGGGGATGAAGGACGAGGCCTCGTAGTCACTGAGCTGGTAGTTCCTCCCGCTCAGCATGGTGAAGAGCAGCTTGAGGAACTCCAGTGCTTTCATCAGCACAGTGGTGTTGGTGTCAAAGAACCGCAGGGTAAACCACTTCAACACCAGGTCCAGACAGCTGATTATAGCGTCACACTCTGCCTCCATGTGCTGGAAAATAGTGAACAAGTCAGAAGTCTAGCACACTTTGAGATGACTGCAGATTCACCAATGGCTAGAACGCAACCAACCTCAATCATGGCTCCAATAGCTTTCACATGGCGCTGAAAGTCAAAGTGGAAGAGTTCATCTTGAAGCCACTTGGCAAGACTTGTCGACATTTGAGTCTTCAGCTGCTCCACGTACTCATCACGAGGAGTCATGAAGTTCCACTTCAGAATCTAGAGAAGAGTTAGGGTTTGGTAACCAACCATAGATGAGCCTAATGGCGCTACTTAATGCTGTTCACAAGGACGGTTCAAAGGCGCTCACCTTTAATGCCCTCTCTTCCTTGATCCTCTGCTCTTTGCCACTGGGAACGAGGATGAAGATGGGACCCGATCTATCCTCCTCATCCTTTGGCCCAACCTTAACCGGAGGTTTCTTACCCACAACACCCTAAAACATCAGGACAACAGTTAACCAGAGGCAGTAAGAACTCATGGATTAAACAAATGGTTAAGATAATTTGAAACATTGCTGCATGGTTAAATACGGCAGACATAATTTAAGTTCAAGAGAGAAAAATAAATAAAAGAAACAGCCACAATTAAGTTGCACTTTACCATTACATTCATGTAAAAATGCGAAGTGATTATAAACAAATAGCTATAGGCTATTCCCCTCACTCCACAACAAATCCTTAAATTAACGGAAGTAAGTTAATTGGACTTGTTTGATGTTTATATCAATTGTATATCGAAACTGGCGCTGGGCTCATGTACCCTGCCTACTACATGCCATTCAGCACTAATCAGCTTCAACATTTTGATGCCAAACTATTATTCATTAGGCCTGTGTAAACTAGGCTTTGTACTTCACTCACATTCTAACATGCACATCATTCAACTGCGCAAAATCTGCTGGGCATAACGGCACAGTAAGGTAGAGGTCACAGATTGTACTACAGACTATTTAAACTGAGCAGTGCAGCTTGTTACATGTGCGGATGAACAGGCTGTGATATAGAGTTAATAACGCTAGAACTGATATGTGCATGCAAGGCACCTCGTTTCCTTATAACAGCTCAAGCTTAAAATACTCTACGGTCATACAGATTAGAGTAAGACTTCATTTGAAACTGTAAAGGGTTTCCTTGTACACTCACAATAAAAATAAAACATTGTGCTTTTGTAAAACAGAAAAAATGACTGCTGAGGGTAGCAGCCTGTGAACTTGTTTTAGAAGAGCGTCACAAATGGACCAAAACTCAGCACAAGTCCAAGCATATTTTCTTTTGTTTTACTAATCTTAAGTATATATTTTGTGTAAAGGCATATTTATTCCATTTACATATCACTTTTGTGAATTTTCAGGAAAAACTGAATGCATGTCACGACATCCTGTTATTTGAGCATGCAACTAAACCAATGAAAACAAATTGCGATTTCTAATGGGCTACGGACAAGTATCCATTCAGCTCTAATTTAGCAATCTTGTTGGTTAAAGGTTAATGATAGAGAAACACAAAAGAAACTGAATTTCCCCATTATAAATTAGAAGCTGATTGCGTGTAAAGTTTTACTCTGAAACACCGAGCATAGCAATTTGAACAATTTATTGAAACGAAGTTGCTTGATAAGTTAGTCAACTTAAATTTCCACTGAATAGCAAAATCAGATTGGAGGATTGTGGCTGTATAATGAAAGTGGTAAGAAAGGTTGTGAATCAGTTAAAAACATTATGCAGTGCTTCACCACCAAACCGTGCCACAAATCACACCAACACCACAGGAGATTCTTATACCTTCTCGCCGCTAGTCCCTCTTGAGAGCCTGTTTTGTTTAGAATTATCTTTCTCTCCTTTCACCTTGAGCTCCATGCTCTCTCTCTAGTGCACAAAATGACACTTTAGAGCAACACGCATTTAAAATACAGACCCCAATTCATCTAAACACGTTAGGAAAACAGACATGTAATTTCACTTTTAATAGAGGCTTCTTTTGAGCTGTAAAAGAAAGTTGTCTTCCCATGAACAGTCCTTTGTGTATTACGGCCCTAGTGTTTGACGTCAGACTAGACAAGGTTTTAAATAGTTCATGAGCAGCAACTCCCAACAAAACAAAAGCAGAAACACTGAAATATGCCACACCTTTTTAGCTGCAGGACCTGCTGGTTTAGCTTTCTTAGAGTCTGGTTTGGGTTCTGGTTCACCGAGGTCTTCGCAGGGACTTTGGTTCCTGGCTGGAGCTGTAAAATAAAAATATTCAAGCTGAGCTTAATAGGTCTCAACTGTGTTCTAGTTTACCTTTTCAGAAGACCTGATTTTACAACATTTATCAAAAGCAGGGCTGGGAAAATCTGGCCCTCAGGATCCAGTCTTTCTGCAGGAAAGTGGATCTTAAGGGCCAGAGTTGCACCCAGTTGCAAAGTGGCTCAAACCAGCCAGTCTGTCAGTGGTGGTCGTGTTAACTGGGGTTAAAGGAAAAGCAAGTGAACCTGAAGCTGGTTTGGCAGCAGGACCACTGGAGGAGGGTTTGGAAGCTGCAGGTTTGGCTGGCATCAAGGCCCTGGCCTTCTCCAGCATGCCAACCACCTGGTCCTTTGAAGCCGGCTGTAGAAAAAGAGGCAAGAGTGACGTTACACAACTCCTTTACTCATCTTTTTAACGCTTCCATTCAACCTTTTGTAAGCAAGTTTAAAATACTTTGGCTGATCCCCTGTGTGATTTTTAGTTGACCTTTATTTTAGAACGTTTCCCCTTATTGCAGTGCTTCTCAATTATTTTCTGTTATGCCCCCCCCCCAGATATATTAGTTATTCTTTATTCAAAATATTCACTAACTTGTTGGCTGTCATCAACTACCTGAGATTCAGATTTTTAAATATGCAAAAATGAATGTTCTGTCGTTAAAAAAAACCTTTATAATGATCATGTTAATCTATGACGTGTGACGGACGCCGCCATGTTAGTTTGCCCCACAGTTCAGAGAATCTCACCTGTCTGATTTACAACAAGTAAATTAAGTCACTTCTCTCGAAATACACGTGTCCATTGAAGTGGGAAAAAGAGTAAAGTGAACTTTATAGTTACCAAAGCAATGTGTATCTGATATGAATAAGACACCAGCCAATTTATAATCTATTTCCGCTTCTATAGACCATGTGCATTTTTTCAAACTAAGGTATAAATGAATTGTTTTGCCAGTATTTCAATGTCTGAAACCTAAAATGAATCTTGGTTGAAAATACTGAATAGTTGTGATATGACAAACTCCGCCTCGAGCTCAGCATCAGTCAACGTGCAAAAAGATTTGAGTTTAGCGGTTGCTCATGCGACTCACTGAGCGTACTAAAAATCACACCGCAGTGATCGTACATGTCAAAGGGTTCAAATGAAAATGTTACAAAAATTGATTTCAGGATTCTTTTAATAGAGACCCCCCCCAAAAAAACTAACTTATTGATAAGTTTGAGCAAATCAGAATAATTCTCTAAGATCTCAGGAACCAGAAGACGGGAGTAACGGCTGCTCCAGTCAAAGTAAAACCAGCTCAGCACATCTTCCACTTGCCTTCAGTTTGCCAGTAGCTTTGACCATCTTCTCATAACCCAGGTGCATCATAAAGGTGGGAAGGGCATCCTGAGCTTTCTTGCGCACGTCGCCGCTGCGGTCCTCCAGGCAGGCGTACAGGTTAGGCACACACAGCATGAGGTCGGAGGGCACCGTACGCAGGGTGGGCAGCTTCTCAGCCAGCCAGCCCAGCAGCTGTAGCATATGAACATTGATCACAAAACCGATAAAAATAACCCTTCAAAAAAGGCTTTTTGACCTTGTTTATTAACTTTAAGACCATTTATGTGTTAGAACAAAAATAAGGCTATTATCACATCTAATACGCAAAAAAGGCCTACATCTTAATTAGACCAAAGCTTTAATAAAAATTAAAAGAATTGTTGCACAAAATACAGCATTCTTTTTATATAGGATTACAATAATCGTATTGCATGGTTTTACTCAAATATGCTAAAAACTAAGCTCTGATCATAAAACGAAGCATTTAAATGCCTCACATTACTGGGAGATAAAGCGACACCTGATATTTATATGCAAGTGGCATCTAATTAGATCAGATTTAAGATGGCAGAAATTCATATTTTCAGCAATATAAATATCTGCACCAAACAAGTGTTGTACCTCCTGTCTGAGGAAAGGGTTCTCCTTCTTGAGCTCCTCTGACAGGTCCTCTCCTTCAAGCCATTCCTTCATTCCAGTCTGCTCCACCCAAGCGTTCAGAGTAGTCATGGCAGCGGCACGGACGTTAGCCTGAGAGAGGCACATTAAGCAAATTAGGAACAGCACAAGTTTGCGATTCCACACCACAAGTGCAACACACAGATCCCCGATCAGTGCATATTTGAGTGCTTCATACCTTGCTGTCACCAAGAACAGTAATGACTGGTATTCCCAGGTTCTTCACATGCTGTTTGAGAGACGGACCCATGGCAGTGGCTATCTGCTGCAGAATATTTAGAGTCTGCTGGACCTACAGACACATTTCATGCCATTACAGCCATGCTTTTAATGCTACGACTGAAACGCCTGTGACAACAGGCAAAAATATCAAGAGTTCAATAGGAAGTTAACATTACCAGTAGCTTGTTAGAGTCGTTGAGACGGCCCTTCAGTGCGATCGGGAGCTCGCCGATGCTGGCCTTGATGAATTTGGCCTCAGAAATGACAGCCGCCACCTCATCAAGTCCCTCCTTTCTGACCTTCCAGTTCTTGTCGCTGATCTTTGACACCATCTCATATGTGATTTTATCACTGTGAATGAGAGAGGACCTCAATCAGACAATCTTTTAAACCAATCCTTTTTATTCCTACTAGCATGTCAAAAATGCCTGATCTATTATTTGAGAAGTGTTTTTGAAGCACTGGCATCCTCCCACTTACCTGATATCAGTTCTGGGCAGCAGGTCCATGATGTCTCCGACTCCACCGTCCACCTCTTCTTCAGCCACATCTCCCTCCTCTTCAGCACTTGCTTTTTTGGCACCACGAAATGGGGCGGGAGGAGACTGACCCTGCATCTATAAAAGATTGCATGACAAGGTGAAAACTCAGATTTAACAAATAAAAGAATTAAAAAAAAAAATGTAATGGATGTGGTCTTAATGAAAGACAGCAGCTGAAAAAGCCTCAAAATAATAAAGATCACTTATTTTGTGTTTATTTTAGGGCTGTCCCTAACAATTATTTAGGTACAGTAATCAGATATTTTTGGGGAGGTTGTAAAACCAGCCTTAAGCAAAGACCCAAGCCTATAAAAAAAAATTACTTGAAATGCATGTAAAAACAGTAAGGCAATGACACTTGGTTCAAATAAAGTACAAAAAGCAAGAAATCATATGGTTTTACAGAACAAAGTAAAAAATAATTTCACATCGCATACCAAAACAAACGTCTGCAGACGGGAACAAAAGGCCCGTTACACTTTACAGCAGGTCAAATCCCATCCTTTATATTAGCCAAATGACATTTAACTCAAATGTTTACTTTCGATCTTTAATATCTGGCCACTTATCGATAGAAATGCTACAGCCATTGCAATATATCTTGAACAAAAAAATAAGTGGCCATCAAAACATGCAAAATCAAGGCGAGGGTTTAAAGTCTTACTATGAAATTGTGATGAACAGTTCACATATTTAGTAACTTATTCTGCTGTGTTGGTGTAGGTTATTAATAGCTTTACTTGCAAATCTGATTTTAAAAAAAGGTGCACATTGTGTTGCCAAATGAACGTTATAAGCAATCTATACTTGCAAAATATAGAGAGATGGAGTTTGAGATGCGTAACCTACACGCATAACACTTCCAAGTGCATACATTAAACCAACAGGGTATATGTATTTAAAATGAATAGCATCCCCCATGAGTTCTCAATAGCAGAACAAAAAGGTCAATTTTCAATTGAGAGAGCCCTAGTCTATTTCCTTCTTGTTTTACTTTACTTAATTGTAAATTAGAGGAAGTATAGAGAAACAAAAGTCTAGAAAACAGATACTTTTGGAGAATTAGTTGCAAACATCTAAAAAAAAGGTGTGAAAATAAGATTGAGCTTATGAAACCATCTGCTTTGATAAACCCAGTGTTACTGTAATGGGCATTACAGACAATGAAAGAATAAGAATACACAAAACCACACCTCTATAGAAGCACTTGGCATAAGCTAGATAGGGAGGGACTGGCATAAAACATGAATAAACAGGTGTGGTTTACTTGACTATGCATTTAAAGCCGGTTTTAATGTGAGCATACTGTTTGAAAGGGTCACTTTCAATTTCTGCATTTCAAAAAGGTCATATTTACCTTCTCAAACTCCGCATCTATTTGTGAAAGGAGGGCTGGTTTTTCGTCTTCAAAGAACATGCGCAAGGGAGCGCCCATGTACAGGTACATGACTCCCAACAGAGCGATCGCTGACGTCCTCACAGCCTGAATTCAACACGAACAGCTCATTATACACAATTAAATAACAAATAGATTAAGTAATTTTAAATAAAGGGCAACATAATACTGTAATTATCCAGAAAAAATGTTTAATCACTATTAGCAACTGTCGCATATTAAACATGTCATTCCGCTTGAATGGCGTAACACAAGCATGTCATGTACTGAAACCATGACTCAAATTACTCACAGGATTTGTGGCACCCAGAGCAGTTTTGACATTGTTGATGAACGCCTTGACATTTATTCTGGATTATTGGGAAGAAGATTCAGAGTTATAAATGAGGAAGAGATTAACGGCATGAAGGAAAAAAAGTCCAGATATACTGCGCTCACCCTGCAAACCCAAACTCCTTCATGGCATTGGCCAACCAGCTCAAAGTCTCGGCTTGGTTTTTAGGATTCTTCTGAGCGAAAGCCATTGAGACGACCTGAAGATTAAGGAAAAAAAGGGCCAAAAAAAAAAAAAAAAGAGACATAAATAGTAATAACTGCTAGACAAGATTTATGCAAGTAGATCTAGTAGTTTGAGTAAGCTTTTTAAATTTTTATTATAAAACACTATTTTACTATAAATTTCATAAACAATTTAGACATTTAAGTTTATAATAAATTATAAATGTCATAAATATTCAAATAAACAATAGTTAGAGAAGTTTAGCAACTTAAATTTATTACTACATTTTATTACTATATAATAATAATAATAAATTAGCATATCATTAACCATCAAGTAAACTATTAGACTAGTATTAAGCTATTATTAGACAAGCAAAGTTAACAAATATTATCATTTAAAAACAACAACAACTGCAAAAGGGTCATTGAATAATTTTATTAATTTCTGCTAGATGAGAAACGGTTCTACATCACAAACCTGTTCAGCAATCCAGGGCAGAGAACAGGCCTCCCCGATGGCAGTGAGAGCCTCTTTGGCTTTACTTCCACACTTCACGTCACCAATCTTATCAACCAGGCCATCCAGAACCACCAACGCAGATGTCTTTGAGAACAATCCTTTTTGTGCAATTAGACCCACAATGTGGAGCTTCATTTGCATCACCTACGGAAGAAAAACAGCAGAAACTAGCATCTGATCGAATGCCAAACCCTGAGCGCTATAAAGAGCCTCACGTGTTAAAGAGGACTACCTGAAAGTTGGTCTCTTTCCATCCAGGTTTCTTGGCCAGCATCCTGACTAAAGCCTGACACGGCATTTCAGATTTGTCCATCTGCTCCACAGCCTGAGCAGAATGCAATCAAGCGAAGTTTAGCACATGTTCCTCAAGTTCAAATCATTGCAAACGTTCTTAAAACGGTACAAAAAGTCACCCTCTGAAACTCCTCCATGCTAGCGAGTCTCTCCTTCCAGTTACCGCTGTCCAGCAGCTGCATACAGGAGTCTGGGAGCACAGCAGCCGCCTTCTCTTCACACACTTCCAGCTGACGAACAAAACATTCACAAGACAGTTATTTTTTGGTCAAGCTCAGTTCAATGAAAGTATTAAAATGCAGACATACAGATAACTCAGTCTCAACAACTTCCTTCGTGTCTTGAGCTTTCTTTGACTTCGCACTTGGAGCAGAGGCAGGTTTGCCCTTCTTAGGAGGTCCTGCAGACTGTTCACGAGGACCAAGGAGAGAAGGAAAAAAAAAACCTTAAATTCTTTGGTCTCGTTTAACAACAACCACCTAAAAAACTGATGATACCTTTGCTGGAGCAGCTTTCTTAGAAGGCCCAGATGGTTTGGCAGGTGCCTCAACAGGTGGAGGTGCTTTCGCAGGTTTCTCTTTTTTCTCTCCTCCACCACTTCCTTTCTTACCAACAATCTCCACTTTATCAGCACATTCTTTTATCTATGAAACATGAAAGGAAGAGTCATGAACTTCTGCACTAGCTCCACTCAGTCATATTACATGTAAATATTGATTTCCCAAATTTCTCCATTTTGTACCCAATACCTACAAATCTGTAAAACATTTAGCAGATTTCAAAATTAATATCCATAATTAAGTGGTGTAGCATTTAATATGACTGATTAGAGTTCCATTTTTAAATTCAGACAAACAGTAAAGAACTAAAACCAAATGCAAAGCCAAACGTTTTTACCTTGTCCAACTTGAGTTTGTCCACATCAGTTAGGAATGGGTTGACTGCCTTCTCCCCGACCACCTTCATGGCTGTCCCCAAAGCCTCAAAAGCAGCATCTCTGACCTCCGGCGCAGAATCATTCACTTGCTGTACAAATAGAAGAGGGACAACTTCCTAAACCAGACCCCCAGACCCCAGTAACAGTATTCAGAAAGCACTGACTGGAGAGGAACCTGTACCTTGAGGAACGCTGCACAGAAGGGCTTCAGAACGCTTTTTGGCAATGTGCTCGGGGTGCAGTGACAGAAGCTTCTGGCGAGGAACAGTGAAGCCTGCTGCTTGATGGAGGGGTTCTTGTTGTCCATCACTGCCAGAACATCTTCACTGATGTTCTGCAAGGTTGTCTGCAATATGGTTATACCAAGTTAATATTGGTAGAATTACAGGTCATCATCTGCAATTGCCACCAGGCATTTTGAATACTCACAGTAAGGAAGACTGCATCAATAGCCTCCTGCAAGGCCTGAACCACCTGAGGTTTCTTCTCCTTGAACTTCTCCAAGATGGTTGGCACCACCTTAAAGCAAGTGGAACAAATCACGAAATTGCTGTTTGTTTAATCAAAACGCCTCAGGAACAAAAAAGGGGGGAAAAAAAGAGAAAGTTTGTGACCATTTAAGTCATGGAGAGCACTTACAAGACATGCATATGTCCCGAACTTCTTCCTCAGTCCTGCTGCCAGTCCAGCCAAGCACTTGGCTGCCATGGCCACTAGCATCACATTGGCATCTTTCCCAACAACCTAAAACAAAAAAAAAGCGGTAATGGCTTTGCTCACAGAGAATACTCCATTACCCAGAATTCCACTAGAACTCCTACCTTTTTTAATGCTCGGACCAGGTCCCCATAGTCCCCATTCTCCAGCTTTGGATTCTTAGTCAAAGCCTCCACTGCCTCCAATGCTTCCTTCCTTTCCTGCCATTTTTTTGCTTCCTGTGACAACGAGGTAAAATGATGCAATAGTTAAAATAGACACAAAAGCCAACAACAATTAATACATTTACATTGTTGTTCTGACTTACGATTTTTTCATAGAAATCTTTGGGAAGCTTTGAAAGGATCTCGACGGCTTCCAGGAGCTCATAAGGATCCACTTGAACAGCTTCAGCCTCCTCATCATTGTCCCCTATGGTCACAAATTAATTTATATTAAGGCATTTTACTCAACACAAATATGAATAAACTAGTAAAAATATACCAATATTCATCCATCCATCTAATCCAAAATACATATTATATTGCTATATATTAAATTCAGTACTTTGTCCTCTTTTCTACACTGACAGCTATTCTGTTGTTAGAATCTCTTGGCTTTGTGCTGGCAACTAATTCATTCACTATGACAACAGATGTCGATATAGCAGTCAGATATCGACTGCAAGGTCTGAACAAACAGATCTGATTTCATTAGATCCAAAAATTGTAGTGCAGGCAATCAACTATAAATACTGGATTTGAAAAAACAAATCTGAAGGACTATAAAAACAATAGCAATATTTGCAGGTTTACATGCACACTTATATGATGATAGCTACCAAAAATCTGTTTATTGAAATTACCTGATTTACATGTATATTGAGTTTACAAGACTTTTTAAAGTTTAAAAGAATAATCCCTTTTACAAGAACCCATGCATTTCACCGTTTATTATGCGAGAGGTGATTAAGTATTATTAACTACAAAATGTCAGTGGGAAGCTTGTACAGACTCATTCTCCACAATTGTAGAAATTTCCCTTTGGCTGCATAAGAGAACATTTTTCACATTTCTTGGGGTCAAGATAAAGTCAGAGTATACAATATATTTCTCCTCCCCTAGCTGAGGCTGGATGTGCTTAAATCTGCCGTATAAGGATGCTTTCCCGTCACATCGTACACCCCGGGAGAAATAAGGGTAATGAGCAAAAATCTAGCTTTGTCGATTGGTTTATGACCATATGGTGATTAAGGAAAGCAGTTTAACATTCGCACGAACACACACGCATTGTCGGATTAAGCATTATCGGTTTAAGAACACATCTTGGTGAGAGTTTAAATTTAATGCTGGGTTTTCACTACTGTCTTGTCTCTTGATAAACTGACTACTTTGATATATTCTCACCGTCCGCTTCATCTCCTCCTGCAGCTTTCTGCTGCTCAAACTTGGCCTTCAGGTCTTGTTGCGAGCGCAAGAACCTGCTCTGTTTAGGAGCTGTAGTTGGGAGTTTCACCCATTCTTCCTCCAAATCTTTCAACTGAAAGAAAGGGGTTATTAAGTAATATTACAACCTGTATTAACCATTAAACATGTCACAACCTACACCAATTAGGAAACATCAAACATTCAAGTATAATGACTGCTAACGATGCATTTAAAGGTATAATTTTGCATTTGAAAACATCATAGAGAACGGAAGACTGACCTGTACGGAGTTAATATTCTGGAGGGGAGCACGCAGAGCGTCACGGATCCATCTATAGATCTCCACCGCAAGCAATTTGGCCTCGTCTCGAACTGCCTTTTCTCGAGACTCAAACAGTTTTGGCAACACTTTCACAACAGGCTTGAGCGTTATGATCTTCGATCCAAATTCACTGAAAGAGGAAAAATAAACAACGTTTTTATGCTGAATAAGTGTCAGAAAGTAAGTGACGATTTGACAAACCACATTTCCTACAGTGATGTTAACCGGTGAAAAAGAAAAAGCACTCACCAAAGTGCCTTCCTTAACGTCTCAATGCAAGCAACTACAATCTTGGGGTTCTTGTTATCCAGTCCTTTGATCAGCTCATCTTGAACCACTTCTGCCCTCTCAATCTCGATGTACATGAGGCAGATCTCAGTGCCCAGCTCCTTGGCTCGAGCTTTGGGCTGGTTGAAGACTTTGCCAACTACTCCAGAAACCACTTCGCCTGCTGTCCTGCAATGCAAAACTCATTTCCATTAGATCCCATTAAGATACTAGGCGCAACAAATCAACATTTAGCAGCAAATTCTTCATTTTGTGCCAAGCGTGTTCTTATTTAGCGCACCAACTTGAAGACCATTCTGGTAGCAAAAATAAAGAAAAACGAAAACTAAAATATTTTCCGTTGTAAGTGTTCTCTCTCGATTACAGACTGTATTCCTAAATTAAACTGAGAAAATACCAAAACACAAACAGCATGAAAGAGAAGTTACCGTATTTTTCGCCGCATTAGACGCACTTTTTCTTCCCCAAAACTGGGGGGGAAAAAAAGTTGGTGCGTCCTATCCGACGAATATAAAGAATCCGCGGAGTGCGGCCACGGCCGTAGCCGTGGCGATAACGAGTGGGGGGGGGGGGCAATGGTGGACTTTACAGTGATGACTGTAGCAAGGGGGTCGTGGTTCAGTGAGGTCTGCAGCGGGAGACGAGCAGTGCGTAAGAGAAAAGTGAAACGAAACCGAGAGAAAGAGGCGTGACTCACAGAGAGCAGAGCGTGAGCGCCGAACGCCCATGTTTTGGTTGTTTTGTTTTTGTTCAAGTCTGAGGAAATAAAAGAGCCCGTGCCTGCCTCCTTTCCCTGTGACAAAAGAATATTACCACACTGCTGCCGAAACCCGGAAGAAAGGAGGCAGGGTCAACAACAACCAAAACATGCGCGTTCGACGCTCACGCTTCACTCTCTGTGAGTCACGCCTCTTTCTCTGTTGCACTTGTGAGCCTCGCGGTGACTCGCCAGGTGTTGTACCGAAATCTGACTCCCCGGACAAATCTCACTCCCCTACACGCGTACGCATTAATACGCGCTGCATCGAGGTGAACGCACTTCCTTGAGCATATTCGCCTACAAACCGACTTGTCCGCTTACATAAATAAGCAGAAAAAGAAATTATATTACAGTTATAATGAATTATAGTAGGCCTATGGGTTTACCAGGGGGAGTCAGACCACCATATTTATCTTATCATATGGTGAGTCTGTGAGCTTTTAAACCAGAGTTAGTGAGGGGAGTGAGATTTTCACAGGTGTATTTTTCTGCTGCAGAATAATCCAGATGTTAGTGAGGGGAGTGAGATTCCGGTGAGTCAGATTGAGGTACAACACCCCACTTCCCGGTTTACACACAAAATATTGGAGTTCGAATAAATACATTACAGCCTTATTTTTGTTACTTTCACCGTTTACTGACTGATAATGAGAGTAAAGATAGTTCTTAATGTTACATGGTTGGCATACATTTTTTTTATTTTTTTTGTGCTGTTAACTTTATACAGTTGATAAATATTTTACTACAGTATTTGGTTCAGAATCTTTTTCTAGATTTTCCTCCTTTAAAATTGGGTGCGTCTTATATGGCGAAAAATACGGTATTTGTTTCACTCCTTTACCCAAAATCAATGAAAGCAATACATTTTCAATGAAAGTTTATTGAACCTTTAACAATGACTAACCGATTCCACCTGGCTATATTTAGACAGTTAAAGACATCAGCTCAATGAAAGGCAGCATACGTTTTGTTCTTTTCTTAGATGCTCGCTTAAAAATAAGGACTTGCAATCATCATAATGAAGATCGGATTATGCCTCAACTGAAAAAAATAGCTATATTTCTATAGTTTTCTAAATAAAATCATGATTACTACTGCACTCCTACTTTGCCTGATGATTCTCAGTCCAGAAATAGACTGTCACCAGGTATCACATTTCTGCTTTGTTCCAAAACACAGTTGTAAACAAAGTTCTCTCGAAAAGGTTTTATGTATGGGATAACATTTAAGGAAAATAAAGAGCTTCTCAGGGATCAAAGAAAATGTTACCATTAGTCCTCCAAGAACAAAATCAGCGGTTTATGAAACTACCGTGTTTTCCTGCATATAATCCGCGGGAAGCAAGACGACGTGATTGGCTGTGCTGTCATGAGGGCGGGCTCTTCTCCTCTCATGATCAACACCTGTAGAATTGCTTAAGGCAGTGGTCCCCAACTCCCGGTCCGCGGCCCGAGAGCAGCTGTAACGCTGCAGCTTTGGCGGTGAGGAGGTGTATTTAAACAAACCCCCCCAAACTCGTGGGCTATATGAGGGTGCGGATTATCTGCATCCGCGGGTTATATGCAGGAAAATACAGTAGTTTAAAACTCAGCAACTAGTGTTATATTCAGACTTCTGTTGCGACTAGTTGTCCAAAAAGCACCAAAAGTAAAGCTACTTACTTTCCAGCCACGTGTGCATTCTCGATATAAGCCAGCGCAGCCTCCAGTCCTTTGAGTTGGGCGACAGCATTGGAATCTGTTACGAATTTCTTGACAAGTCCAAGGTATTTGCCCCATTCTGGGCTCTTCTCGTCTTCTATCCTCTGGAAGAGCTTCAATGCTTCCTCGTATCCATTTAATCTCGCTTTCCAAATCTAAGGGAAACCAGAAGATCCTTCATGACAAACAACCAAATAAATGAGCTCGTGACTTGAGGTAACTGGCCCACTTTCCTTAGAGACCGACATGCGTTTGACAGCCATTACTCATAATACACAACTACACGACATGCTTTATCAAGGAACAATGTGCAGTACATGCATTAAACTCCAAGGTTGATAAAAATATACAGTGTAATAAACGGAGTCTTATCAAAACATGTGATGCTATTTAATATGGCGTGACCAATGTATACATTTACTAATCTGTCAAAACAAACTAGGACAGGGTTTCACAGACAGGGCTTAGATTAAGCCAGGATTAGGCCTTACTTCAATTAGGACATTTAAGTAGCCGTTATAAACATGCCTTAGAAAAAGAACAATAGTTGTGCATACGGAGACAAAACTAGAGCACTAACATTAAGATGAGTCACTTTCAGTTAAAATAGCTTAATCCTAGTCTGGGACTGGATTTAAGCCTTGACTGAATCCAGAGGTAGAAGATTCAAACAAAAGTGCTGCACACGACTCAACTCCTAAACATCCCGCCCCTTCACGTCAAGTATCAGCAAGAATAGAAAAAAACCCTGAATGAACGTCAAAAGGCATGTTGAAAGACACGATGCAACTGGTTGAAATCTTACGTAATCGTCCAATCAGTTTAAACTGCGAGAAGACGTCATATGTAAACAACTTGTCATGCAAGAACACCTTCACCCAAGGAAAGTTATTCAACATCCACAGTAAAATATAGATTTTGAGCATGAGGATTTCTAATGTTCAAAATGTAAATGCATCTTAGTGTTTTGGAGTAGAAACATTATATACATACTGAAACTTGACAATTTCAATTTAAAAAAATAAATAATCTTTGCATCTCTGGGTTGAAGTGAAGCAAAATGACTTGGCACTTTCACTTACTGATATGATCAGCAAAAAAACATTCAGCCAAGGAGTTGTTCACCTAAATGTACTATAAATGAGATTTATAATATCAAGGCGTAAGATTTCCATAATGAATTTCCACAGTTATTTCACTGCTTTGCATTCATTCATCTATAAAAAGAAATAATTAGGGCGAGCGAACCGCTGACAGTTCAGTTCTTCGGCCACAAGCTGGTCTTCCAACGGCATTAGTGGATTCTGGATGGGCCGAAACATAAAAGCCGGCGGGATCACTAACCTTGTGTTCACATTTCTGGTCGACGGGTAACTTCATCCATTCACTGTCATCCCCCATGGCTGTATTCTGTCCGTCTTATCTATTCAACTAAACAAAAGAAGAAACTTTGGTTGCTCACACACCACAAAGCAGAACAAAAAGGTATATTGCAATCAAGCCAACTTTTACACAAAGTTTAAAAACAAAGCATTTCATATAATTTGAGGATATTCAATATGTTTGAACTCATCTGATGCATGCAACAAACATCTCGATCATCTAAAGTATTAAGAACCAATATAACAAGCATGGCATGGGAAACTAGACTAGCTTGACAGTAAACAAAGTCCTGTGCACTTTGTATATAATCCACATGCACTTAAACAACAATCTCCAGCCAGACAGAAGAAATGCCCTGAATCCCATTCACATCATCCAGATCTGCAGCATCCATTAATGCATCTCTCAGAAGAGCCTAGTTTCACATTACATATCGATCCCGGTCCAAAAGTATCGCGTTAAACACGAAAGCCCAGTCTTTAAGTGGGGTAAATATCATTTAAAAGCATATATGCCAAAGAAACGTGCAAGAAAAATAACCCATGTAGAAAGTACCGCCAATTCAGCCCGCCCAAAACAAACATAAAAGCAAACACTGAGTGTTTACTGTCATAACATCCGTTTTAAAGGTTTATTGACAGAAAATATTAATAAATAATGTAGTATTGTGGATTTATAAACGTTAGCGTGGTCTGCAGCGCATCACATGTGAAAACACTGTCGGGGCGCAGCACAGCCGTTACTGACCCACAGCTACTGCGAGACACACGGAGCTTTTTGCACAATAAAACGTTCAAACATGGACTTAATTCAAACATGATACTGCAAATATAATCCTCATGGCTGTCTCAAGCAATACCCGTGTATGGTTAGTTTAGTTTCAGGGTGTAAATAGGGCTAAATTTAAATATACCGGTTAGCTGTTAGCTGCACATACGCGGGCCTGACTGACTGTCTGTCTGTTAGTCCTGCAACAGCTTAAACCGTCACGAGATTCAAACAAACATCGACATTTCCACAGCTTCCCACAACGACAGCGTTTATCCTTATCTCGTCTATCTTGACGTGTGACAATAAAATGAAAACCCCGACTCACACTATTGTTTGTCACAGATATGAAAGGCTTGATATTATTCAGTCCGTCACTAAAACTGAGGCCCTCAAATAAAACACAGCAACGGCTAATGATGCAGCCCGCACTTAAGACGTCTTTCGAGCAATAATCTCCGATCACAACCACATATATGGGTTTTGGTTACCTGCTTTTAAAGAGGGAAGACAGGGCGATCTTCATCAGCTGGGACCGATATTTGGTCATTACTCTCCGGGCTTTGAAACGCCTCCGAGGGCGGGGAGAGAGAGGGAGGAGACGCCTTTTCATTCAAACCACCACTTCATTTCTTATAGGCTGTAATAGTGCAAGTTTGTGCGGTTTATACATGGTTTTATTGGATATTTAGTGTTGTGATACGTTTGTGCATCAATAAAGTGCATGCAATTACAAAATGCTCGTTTAACATTTTTATTGTCTTATCACTTTTTTAGTAAAGAATACGCTTAGAGACATTGGCAAACAAAATAAAAGCTAATATAATATAGCTAATATATATTCGCTTTTATTTTGTAAAATATAATATGTAATGTTAATATAATATATGTGTAGTATATATATAATTTTTATGTTGTTTATCAATACATATGTGTATGTATCTCGACACATAATATATAAAATATGTACACACGCACACACACATTGCATGTTTACTCAAATTGTGCTTGTTTTTAAGGTGTTTTGTCAAAAGGTGTTCGGGGTTAAAGCGTCACAGATTGAAGCAATTCATAACATTTTGTAATAAATGACATTGCATATCTGTTAGAAATGAAAACTAGGTTTTTTATGAACTAAATACCTCTTTAGCGCGCATTTGAGTATTTACGTATATAGTTACGTAGTTCAGTGGCAGATCTAAACAATAAAATGTCTTTCAAGATCCTTAATTCTTAAATGGATTCCAGTGCTTTGGAAATTGATATGTGCGCCAACTGTGTCAGCACAAAAATACAGATCCTCTTGGATTAGTATTTAAATGGCAAGCCATATGGGCGCAGTAAAACAGAAGTGCTGCGCATGCGCTGGTTTCCATAGCCGCGGCTGCATCAACACAAACTGACGAAACACAGCCGAGCATTTTTCAAAAAAGAGGGCAAGACTCCACTCAGCGTTCACTTCCGTGTTGTGTCACGTGCTGCTCGACCGCGTCGTCTATTGGTTGTTTATGCCCCTGGATGAAATTAAACCAAGGTGCCGTGATAATTACACAAATTCAAAATAAGTGTTCAGGGAAAACACGCAAATATCGAATTCCAGTCATCCTATATTTTTTAAAGAAGATAATAAAATTGTACTTAAATAGATTAATTTAAAGTTTTACCTTCAATTTTATCTCTGAATCCTAAGAAACTGTACGCATGAATATTGCTATCAGCGGAGAGTGGGCACACTGACTCCTAAAGCATCTTTACGGTTACCAACAGAGTCATGAACCGCATCCCAGCCAATCGTTTAAAACCTTAAAATATCATGAAAATGAATACGGATCGTTTCAGTCTCACTGTCGACGAGTATTTAGGTATGTTGCGGTTATTAATATCGACTGTAGTTGTTTTAATGGTGCGTTGAGTGATAATCTCCAAGATGCCTGCTTGCAGAATGATGGACAGCTGCATAATAAAGTACTAACACACACTACTGTCATGTCATTGCCTTTTCTTTTTACTTTCCAGCTGAAACGAACGTCCTCTTCTATCTCAATGATGCAGTCACACAGCTACTTGAACATAAAGAGGAATACACTCAATTTGGTGTGGTCCGATATTTTGCAGAATAGTAAGTTGTTATTATTTCTTATTTGAGGACTCTTTATCGCAGGGACTCCAAGGTACATGTCCTAAAGTGCAATATAATTTAATAATAATCATTTTGCAGTTTTACTAGTGTGAAGAATGGGAATCACGTGCTCTTCAGGGAATTCAGTTACATAAAAGCAACACCTCATAACAGAGAGTCCTTCATCCATATCTTCTGGAAATGCTTCAGACAGATCGGAAAGAATGGAGGTAAACAGAGGCAGATGTGCCATTTATCGTTTTTCTAAGTCATGTCGCTACACTTCAGTTGTTCGCATTGTTATGTGTGCAGAAAACAAATACAGCTGTGTTTTTGTTTCTGCAGATCTGCTGGCAATGTCAGAATACAGTTCACTTTTACAGCTATTATGTCCTGATTTTCCCACTGAGATGGTGCAAAACACTGCCAGGTAATTTTATATTTGCCGTTTGATGATTCTTTAACCTTTCCCTCTTTTCACGTTGATGTTTAACCGATTAACTTTAATATTTTCTTATTATCGTAGGATTGTCCTGATAGACGACGCCACTGACTCTCTAATGTCATTCTCGGATTTTATTTATTCACTCCAAATCCAGTTCTATTATGAAGGTATTTATCTAAGAATATACAGTATACTATAATACTAAGCTGTAGTTTCTTTGTGACGGCTTAAATATCTGTACATCACAGAATCTACTTTAAGGTAATACATTTAAGTAAATTCATAGAAATACCACTTTAAATACCACTTAAAGTATACAATTTTGGCTATATATTCAAATAAAATGAAAAGTAAAATCTTCATGTTTAAAAAGTAGATTTGGTGTTAATTCTGCACCCAAACGCAAAAGCACTGGTGACATATAAAGGTCTTGCTTACACAAAAGCTGCACTGACCTTGAGAGTTTAACAGCGATGTAATAAAAGGCTAGTGACATCATCACCACACGTAACTATGGTTACTCGAGGCGAATGAGCTAATCCTCATCCACTTTCACAGAGTTTGTGGAGAGTGTGTCTGTGATTTACCAAGACCTGCTCTCTGGGAAGAACCCAAACACCGTCATCGTCCCGACCTCCACCTCGGTGGAGCAGTTAACCAGCGCAGGAAATGAGGAGCCAGACGCTCAAGAAGGCGTAGACTCCTCCATATTTTGTGAATGTATAGAGGGACTTTGTGAGAGGTTCAAACACAAGTAAGACAGAAGAGTTTTACAGAAAATTAATTCATTATTTATGTACTATTATAGCATTTATTCATATTTTGACTGAGCTTTTATTTTATATATTTTTAGTTTTCATTTTGATTTAAGTTTAAGTCATTTTGACATTTATAGTATTATTTTTTACATTTAAATACATTTTTTACATTTTTAAATTTAATCATTTTTTTGTTTAAATTTTCATTTGAATAGTTTCAGGACTTCAACTTAAAATTATTTATGTCAATTTATTGCCAGGGATGTAATGTTTTGTTAAAATTATTTAATATTTACATTTAATTTAAGATTTATTTAAATTATAAAAAATAATTTCAATTAATCTGATTACATAATTCGCGTTACTTGTAATGTGCGTGACCCACTATCTCTAGAACATGATATTGATCTTTCCTGTAGCTCAAACAGTAGAGAGTGGCGCTTGCAACCCCAAGGTCATGGGTTCGTTTCCCAGGGAAAGCAAGAACTGATTAGAATGTCAATGCGTTTCTTGAATGCAATGTACATCGCTTTGGATAAAAGCATCTGCCAAATGCATAAATGTAAATGATCTCATATTTCCCCAGGTTTCCCTCCATTGTTGCCATTAAGGAGATATTAGAGAGCAGTCAGCGAGTGTCTTTCTATAGCTTCCTGATGGCCTTGGCCAAGCATGAGGGAGTAAACCAAGACATCAGTGAGTATTAGCTCATATAAAATGCTTACTTGTATTTCTGAATGCATGTCATTGTTGTTCTTATGATAGTTGTAAATCATATAGTCATATATTTCTCAGGTGCTCTTCCCAATAAATCGGACCTGCTTATTGATCCAGAGATGGACCAGGAGCTGGAGAGACTGTGAGAGAGACAGACTTGCTTCAAAGAGTATATTACAGTCGCTGGCTGGTTAATTATAAAACATATTTTATTAAAAGAAGCAAATGTGTTTATATTTAACAGATTTTGTGTTAAACTAATGTGCTACAGGGGAGATTTGAGACGTATATTTGACACTATGTTTCTGTGAATCTTCCAGAATAGCTCAAGTTGCCATCAGCCCGACGTCCAACAACAACAGCAGCAGCAGCGCTGCGGGACAGAGGGAGACGTCCAAGAAGGCCTCGCCACGCAAGTCCCTGCACCAACGCAAGAGGATTGAAATGGAGAGCGACGGTTCCACGGAGGAGACAGACTCTTCTGAGAATTAACATGAACAGACCTGCTTGCTTGCATCTTTATGATTTTTTTAGACTGCAGTTATGCCAGGTCACTAATGTGATTAGACAAGTGCTGATGCATTTCTCTGCCTGTCTGTGTTCACTATTTAGATTTCCGGCACGTACTTCCACTGCCGAAGCCAAAAAATAATAAATTAGCCACCCATTTTTTGTCTGAAATGTCAATTACTTAATATTACCTTCTTGTTTCAGAACTGTTGCATATAGGAAACTCATGTGTGTGTATGTGTGTATATATATATATATATATATATACACACCATATTTTTCCTTGTATAACCCGCAGACGCAGATTTATTAACTTTTTTGTGTAAGTTCACATTTTGAATGTTGCTCGCATGACGTCAATAATTCATAACTGTTCAGGCTCGATACACAGTGCTTGTGCGCGAAATTCATTCAATAAGAAAACAAACACAAGTCAGAATCAGAAGAAAAAGAAAAAGAAAAAGCAGTGTCTCCCGCTGTGCAGCAGCACGTCCTTTAAGAAGTGATTCTACAGGTGTTGATCATCGGATGAGATGAGAAGAGCCCGCCCTCATGCAGCACAGCCAATCACGTCTTCTTGCATGATTGACAGGTCAGACAGTCTATCAGCGCCAGCTGTCAGAGTGATAGTATAAGCGCCAGAGACAACAACCCTCACAAGAAAGAAAAACAGAAAGAAAATACCGCAAAAAAAACCTTACGTCCTTAGGGACGTAACAACTACAGTGGTACCTCGAGATACGAAATTAATCTGTTTCGAGGCGGCCTTCGTATAATGAGTTTTTCGTATCTTGGAACACATTTTACATGTAAAATGGCTAATCCGTTCCAAGTCCTCCAAAAACACCCCATTAAATTTCATAATAAAGCTAAATTGACCTATAAACAATGAAATAACGTAAAATGTCGAAGCTTACCATTCGAGTGAGGCTATCTCCGAAAGTGGCGGCAGAGGAGGAGGAGGACAAACGGCAGATAACGTACGTACACTTAACTTTACAAAAACACATAAAAAATGTAAAGTTTCGGGTGCGGAGTGGCTGAACTAAAGCACGCCAGCACGTACGTATAGAAGATGCATGATGGGAGGGATGCTGTCCAATTAGAGAGAAGGATCTCATGGCTTGGCTAGCATCAGGAACCAATGGGAGAGCAGGAGGATGGTGGCGAGTCTACTATAACTAAGATGGCGGCGCGAGTTTCAAAATTGTTATGGGGCGAATCTCGGACTTTCAGAAACCTTTCGTATCTTGAAAACTTTTCGTATGTAGAGCAGTAAAAATTTTCGTCTTTGCCTTCGTAACTTGGATTTTTCGTAAGTTGAGCCTTTCGTATCTTGAGGTACCACTGTATATTGAAATAGTATTACGCATAAAAAAATTGTGATATAGCCCGCACCTCTATATAACCCGCACCCCAAGCGGGATTTGTAAAATCTGGTATAACCCGCAGTTTATATGCGGGAAAATAAGGTATATATATATATATATATATATATATATATATATATGTTTGTGTGTATATATTTACACACAAATATACTGTTAGCAATAACACACCAGGACAATCGATTTACAAATAGGATTTAATTGTATGGGTTCCACAGAACAGATATGATCATTCAAAAAAACAAAACAATGTACAGTGATAACAGATGAAATAGGCACAACTTGTGATTTTGCAGGATCGGTTCGCAGATATTTTTTGCAGACACAAATGGTCCTAATAACTGAATACCACCTTTCAAAATGGCCGTACCAAGCAAAATATCTTCACGCACAGTGAGACAAACTGTTCTGCAGATTATTCAATTAAGACTTTGCTTATTCTGTGAATATTGCATATTAGGTAAGCGCATGCTGTGAGGACGGGCCATTTTGAAAGGACTGGTGAAGATGGGTCCATTTTAGGCCTTGGCTTTAAAATCTTTCTTTTTGTACCAGAAAAAAAAAAAGCAAGCACAAACGTTTCACTACCAGACAGCAGAATTCCTCAGCACCATTTACACAGGCCTTTCTGTCATCACGACAGTGTTGCATCCTCTCCTTATATATATTTCATGTGCCAGAATAATATATACTTTAAGATCTTTCCATTTCATTATAATTATAAATAAGATATCTAATATAATATGTAAAAAGAAAATACAATTATTTGGTTTTCACAGCTACATACGTCAGGGATTCTGAGATTGAACCAGAATGCAAATAGGCCCAGTCTACACTCTGTTTAACAGAGCAACATATGGGAATATAAGCACACATAAACATTGAATACGAGAACCAAGAAGAAAGCATTCACAGAAGTAAGCACGGATGCTGTATTGGATTTGTGAGACTATGAAGTGTGCAGATAAGTACCCAGTTGAACCTAGAACACTTGAAACTGTGGCATTGGGGCTGTAAGCATTAGAAAACAATAGAAAAGTAGTGCAGTGGAATGGAAAACGTGGAACGGAATAGAAAAACGCGGTAAGGGTCATTCACAAAGAATGTGCTTTCCATTCCACTGTGCTACCAGTGTTGCCAGATTGGGCGGGTTCCCGCCCAATTGGGCTCCTTTTGATCACGTCCAACCGGAAAAAAATGCATTGGGCTGGTCGATAAAAATTGGGCTGGTTTTTGATGAAAACCCCGCCCAAATTTCATATATAAATGAATATAAATTCCATTAACACAAGCTTACCATTAACAATCATTTCCCCCCCGTCAACAATCTTGCTGTAGTTGGGCTGGAAATCGTCAGTCCAATCTGGCAACACTGTGCGCTACTTTACCATGGATTTTCAATGTAAACAAGTGCTAGATGGACGCCGCTAACCATTTGGCTTGCGTCTTGCGCGTGACATCGTATCTACACTGGTAGCTGTCCACACTGAACATTCACTGAATATTCAAAACCAAATATTACTGACAGCAATCTGACGCCGCGGTCTATTTCTGATGTACTCCAATCGTTCGCACTACTTCTGATGAAATAGACTGCGGTGTCAGATTGCTGTCAGGAATATTTGGTGACGTGTCGCGCCGCATCCATTGTAGACAGCATCACTGATTGTAATAAGTTTTCACATCTGGAAACGGCCTTCTTTGAATTGATCAGAGCTCTAGACCTTCGCACTTGTCTCACGTTTTTAACAGCAAATACACATTCTGTGCAAACCATCTCCAGCGATAAATGCGACTGCACTTTTATGGTCTGGATATCTTCAAAGCGATGTGGGAAATGTTGGAAAGTGGTCTTAACCTGTGGTGCAAAGAGGTCTGAACTGAACTGAATTTAATTACATGCTTCACATCCATTCTGAGTGAAGAAGGACGTGCCCTTAGCTTTGGTTTCTGATAAAAACTTGATTTTGGATCAGGTCTAGCTTTAAGATCTCTTTTCTGTCTTGTCGTTTCATCCATCATTAATGCATTAAACATTGTGCTTCGAATGAATTCAAATGAAAGCAAACTTCGCACAGAAATGATTTTTTACAAGTTACATCTAACATATTTTTTGTTTTGTTATTAAAGTCCGTAAGGCTTTAAACCAGTCAGTAATACTCAAGATGTACGAGGTGAAAGTAGTTGCGGTGTGGCCGATATCTGTTTTGAATTTAACATTTGTCTAAAATAGACATCAACATTATATCATCAACATGACACGTTACAAAGAGGATCAAAACCACCATCATGCGACACCTCATATAGTATGTGATAATGCAAAAAAACAAACAGACTGAAGGTCATTCGAGGAAGATGTCTTCTGTCGGACAGGAGTATTCCATGTGTTCTTTGTAGAATTGCTGAAAGGCTTTCCTGTTAAAGTAAAGAAAAAATATTCATTTACATATACAGTAATACCTCGGTTTACGAGTTTAATTCATTCCAAGAGCGAGCTCGTAAACAAAAATGCTCTTATACCAAAACAAATGTCCCCATAGGAATGCACTAAAAATCAATTAATTCGTTCCACATGACCACAAATGACCATTTTAAATATTTTTTTGGTTTTACCCTATTAATTGCAGTTAAAATTATAACCATTAAGATCTTATTTAAATACTAATTAATAATTGACAATTAAACAAAAAATCCTTGACAATTTACTGTAATGCACTTCAGCTGAGGAGAGGGGGGAGCGGGGAAAGCAAGGATTCAAGTGCAAATGAGTGACTTTATTATAATAGTGCAGAAAACAAATGAAGTGATAATCCAGAGTGAAGTGGAACATGGGAGACGGGGAGCTACGAACGAATGCACAGAAGCCGCGAACGAACGAACGTGCGGGAGCCGCGAACGAACGAATAAAAGTATGCAAACCAAGTGACGCTTAGAGTAAAGGGGTGATAAAGGGGTTGGAACCGCGTGACTGTTTTATGAGAGGCTGCGTTTAGGATATTTCCAGTAAAAATGTGTGTGAAGATGCTGAGCGTTAGGACTTTTCCACACAAAAATGCGCGTGGGTGAGGGAAAAATTTTCTGGTACTCCGACACAATGCCCGTACACCACTTTGCTCGTATACCAAGTCGCTCGTAAACCGAGGTATTGCTGTATATTATATGTCTTTTAACTGTTTTTTTTGGGAATTCTAGAAACTTATCCATCAATCTTTCTATCTATCTATCTATCTATCTATCTATCTATCTATCTATCTATCTATCTATCTATCTATCTATCTGTCATTGTCTGTCATAGAACTGTTCTTTGAATTCAATGTAAGTCGCTTTGGATAAAAGCATCTGCCAAATGCATGAATGTAAATGTATAAGTTTAAAGGGATCTTGAAGTGACGGGAGAACTCACCCTACAGATTCTGCCAGTTTTGTGGTTGAATCATCACAGAAGAACACATGACAGGCGAATCTCTGGTATGCTGGATGTTTCGTTATAAGTCCAAAATACCTGAAAGAAACAGAGTATTTACTGTCAATCACCTGAATCTATTGTCACATTTGTGTGTTCCCTTGTTTTCCTGGAGGGGGCGATGTAGCTCGATAAAAATAGGGTTATTGTATTTACAGTTTTATATAAGTGACGGCAAGCTCTCAGTCCTAGATTAAAAATCTTATAGTTCCTGCATCTAACCTACTATTCAAATTTGGAAAGAAATGAATGCATGCAATAGTGACAGTAAAGACATTTATAATGTTACAAGATATGCTGCTTTAAAAAAATCTATTCATTCTATTTTGATCAAACAAATTCAACCTTTTAAAAAATCTTTGAAGTTATTAATTAGTTATCAATTTCCTTAAACATGGTTTCAATTATTTTGTTTTATTTAAGCCTTAATTCACACTTATTTTCACTTCATGTCTGGTCTGGACGGAAAGGCTCTATTAATAGCATGATGAGAAAAAACATGCATTTGATCAAACTCACTTGTTATTCTTTGGATGGCATCCGCAGAAGGAGATGTTTTTCAACTGAAAGAAGTGAAAGCACTTTTCACCCTGTATGAAATGGAAAGAAAGACTGAGTGGTCTAATCAGCAGCAGGGATTGGAATACATTAGTGTAAGCAGCAATCACATGATGTCATTGCAGTGTAAGGTCGTCTCAGTGTGTGCGCTTTACTCCTGAACCCTGTGATTAACATCACTGAGCGCGCTCACAAATTCACTCAGAGGGGCTTAGGGGGTGAGTGAGACCTGCCCACCCATTCTTAAGACGCTTCATTGCGTAACTGTGGATCCGTAAATGTTGCGTCACAGAGTGCAGTCGAGTGGAAAATCCTTTTGGTAGCAACATCTAAGAAGACGCCTCCATGGCAGGAACAATCATTTCCAAATCACAAATTAATATTGAGAGCGCTTTAACCAGTGGCATGTAGTTCATGCATTCTATGCTATTTCATGTCATCATCAATATTTTATATATATAAATTATATTATTATTATTTAAATATTTAAATTGAACTTCTAGTATTTTCTCATTAATACTGTACCATTTAATTTTATAAATAACTACTTTAATATTCATTTATTCAAGATGTTTCTTCTAATGCAATACTTCAAAAAAAGTCTTGTGATTCTTTTGTTAAATTAATTACTATTTCACAGCTAATATCGCAAAAGGACATTCATCCTTAATGACATCATCTTATAGGAAGTGGCATCATTTTGGTAGGACAACAGTAAAATTAAAATTAAAATGTATTTTTTAAAATTAAAAATAAATACATTAAAATGCAAAGTATTTGCAATAGTTTTTATGACTTTTGTGAGGTTTTGTATTAGTCGGTGTCTAAAAATATTCCATCCACTGATAAAATGATAGAAATTTGTGTCAGAATATTTCAATATCATAATTTTTCAAAATTCAAAGGATTTAGAAATATAAAATACTGAAAATATAAGTTGAAACATCAAATAAAACATCCTAAATAATAAAAACATATTCATTTTGAAAACTATTTGAAAAGGTACAACATGACTGCTTAAAGTGAGTAATTTTTAGGAGAATTATTATAGTTATTTTGAGATATACAAACCCTTCCAGAAGTCCGACAGTCATCCTGAACAACGATTTTCACTCCTCTTGTGTTGATTTCCAGAATGCAAGGCGAAGGGGCGCTGAACTGCATTGTTGTTCTTCTGTTTGATGCTATCTATTAACATAATCAGATAGCGAATGAACATCAGATTACATACGAATAACAACATAACACGTAATTATTATGCAAATATATGGAAATCCAGGGCAGAATTACAATACACAAATGGATTAGTATACCTTGTGCATGGCGGCACAAAGCACATCGTTCCCTTTGTGATACGGCACTTGAACAGAACCAAGGAATTTCACCCAGAATTTGTCCATCCAGTCACCTTTGACCTCTGAATAAATCACAACGAACAGAGGAGGGCATTATTGAACAATATACAAAACTCATATGATCAAAATGCCATAGCAAAGCCAAGGTTTACCTTTAACAAGTTCATCCTTTGTCACCTTGATGGCGTAGAATGCAGGAAAGATGCCTCTGGATCCAGTGCGCATGTTGTAGCCCTCGCACCACAGATCCTCGGCCTGCACCTCCACCAGTAAGGGGTCATCCGCCTCCAACTCCAACTCATCATCATGGCGAGGAATAAACCTGTGAACGAGACAAAATTATGAATGCTCAGGTCAAATGTGGTATGAATGGGCGATATCCATCCATGAGTAGAGTGTGGCTTTAAAATAAATATATATTTGCTTGCATAGATATGTCTTATTACTCATGGTATGTTTTTTGTGCTGTCATCTTGTTTTGCTGTAGTTCGTTTGTGGGTGAATTTCACAGAATAAACCTATTTTTAGTTCAATTACTTTGCACTGTGACATTTTCATGAAAAAATAATAATGAAAATAATAATAACAACAATAAAAACACAGTAATATTTGTTCTTGTTACTTTATACATTATATTAGTGTTGGGGTAACTTAAGTTACACAATCAGATTACTTTTTTCAAGAAACTAGTAATGCATTACTTGATGCATTTATTTCCCATTTATTGACTGACAGCTCTCATATCCTCATGATGAGAGAAAGCGAGAGTTGTTGTGTGAACATGATGATTGATCTAGATCTAGATTAAATGTGAGAATTTTCTAATCTCATTTGAAAAAAAACAGCTTTGTTATTCCTCAAAATGAATAAAATCATTGAAATGCAAAATCAGAAAACTACACAAACCTCCATTAATTAAATGTTAAATAAAATAAATATTTGTACACATTTAATCTCACTTTATTGGCTGATGCACTCGCCGCTGACCTTTGATGATTCAGAAAAACCATAAGCAAAAATGACTTTCGGTTTTTATTGGTGAAGTAAGAACTGTTAAACTTTCTTCTTCTGCGATTCAGAATGGCAGCAGCTGAAAGGTTTGTTTGAGCTCGAGTGCACATGCATGAATTTGCATTTTCTTTAGCCTTCTTATTTAAATATTGGTGTGAAAGGGGCTTTAAATTTGCTCAAAAATAGAACTTTTTTTTGTTACTAAAAAACGATCAAACAAACAAGCCCAGCCCAGATAAGAGAAAAGGTAACGCAAAAGTAACGTAACACATTACTTTTCTTAAAAAGGAACCAAGTAACGCAATTAGATACTTTTTAAGGGAGTAAAGCAATATTATAATGCATTACTTTTCAAAGTATTTAATAAAAAATTTGAATTACTGTCTATTATATTATAGAGATGTTTATTATAATAAAATAATGAAGAAAATGACAAAAGCTTTTATGGTCATCAAAATAAGCTTACAAATATGCCTGAAACATGGAAAATGGGTATGTTTCAGTATCCCTTTAAAGTCATTCGGTTATTTATTTTTGTGCTTTTTAAATAAATGCATGAAGTCTTTGGTTGAATCTTTACCTGAACACTGCTCTGTGGCTCTGCTCTCTTTCCTCTCCATTAATAACACAGGAGAAGAATCCAAACTCAGCCCCTAAGTGGGAGAACAATCGTTCATTGTCACAACTAGAACAACAAGAGAAAGAGACATTTCAGCAGGTAATGCTGGCTGAATTTCATCGTCTTGATCCTGGCTGGTGAAAGGCGGGTCTGGTATTAGATAACCCGTTAATGAGGAAAATCTGTGAAGTTCTTGTGAGGTTTTGGCAAATACATGAGGAGAATTACGGAAGGGGTGCCACAAGGTTCAATCATTGGACCTTTGACATTCTTTCTGGGCTTTATTTTATTCAGCAACCGCATTTGTTTAGTGAAACCACTGCACATAGGCTGTTAATGGATGGTTAGCTTCACATGAAGAGCTTGTTTTTATGAATGTAGGAGCCATTTATTCTCTCTGAATTATATGGCATGGTCAACCCTACAGGACAGGTTAAAACATAAAGCCATCATCTACTGGGAGTACAGAGCTTTTGAGCTTGTGCTACACAACTACCACTTTTAATGGATTTTAGATGTTAACACAGAGATCTGTGCACATTTACAACAAACCCCCAAGTGTTTTAATCTAAATTAACAAATTTTCAATACTCATACTACTCACCAGAGAAACGTGATCGTCCATTCACAAAGACGTTCATGAACTTGCGGGAACGGGGCATGTCTGAGGTGGTATCTGTGGTGGAGTCCGCAGACAAACAGGAAGTGTCTCTCCTCATGCTCCTTGCTCCCGACTCTTCCTCCTCTTCCTCCTCATCATCGTCGATGGCAGACTCATAAACTGTATTGTCACTGTCACTTTCGTAACCTTTGTAGCAGTCCTTAATGCTCACTAGCTCGAGCTTAGCATGCTCATCCACCACCAGGGTGTACTTAACCGAGTCATACGTCAGTCCTGAAGCATCCGTGCTGACCGCCACCGTCTTTAAGGTCCCTGTGTCCTCCTTCGCCACTTTGGGCTTGCAGGTTTCTGCCCACTGACTAGCATCCCCCGGAGCGCTGAGGCTGACAGTCCGGCATGGGGGTGTGGGTGGGTACACCTCATCCTCCTCACTAATGGAGGGGTTCGGACAACCCGCTGAAGGGTAGTAGTGATGGGGAGGAAGCTCTGTGTCCGAACTAATGGACATGCGATTGCTATCGCTGCTCTGGGACAGAAACGGTCGCTCCTGCTCACCGTTAACCGGTGTGAGGTGGATCTCCTCAGTGGCATTTCCTTCTGAAATGCGATAGTCCTTGTTTTTGTCGACTGACTGGTCACACGTACCTTCATTCTCCACAGGATACTGCACTTGTTCCCGATAGCCGTTGACGGTGTGATAGCGGGCTTTTTCCTTGCAAATGATAGGGATGTCGAGGACACCTTCTATGAGGGTCACTTCTGTGGATTTTTCCCTCATGACTGCCTGTGTGAGAGGCACTACCACTTTAGGGTTGTTCAAAGACTCTGACAACTTGTCCTGCTGCTTGCAGCGAAAGGCTGAGGCTTTATTCGTGGAGGAGGCAGGACCTCGTGGTTTGGTGTCAGCCCTGACCTGAGCTTTGTCCCCATCGGTCAGGCTAACCTGCTCAGACTTGGCCGCCGGATCTCCTGTTTCACACACGCAGAAGATTATACATTAGGCAATAAGACTAACGGAGAAAAACATTTGAAGAGGATTAGGTAAAAATGTAAGTTAACGCCTCATAAACACAAAATGCTACGTTTCACTCAGCACAGGAAGTAATGAATCCTGATGATTTTTAAACCAGTATAGACATTCTGTTTCAGTATAATTAATTTCGTCAACTGAAGAAATGAAATACAATGTCAATCCATTTTTAATGTACAAATGGAAATAATTAATGAAACGATGAGACGAATGTAGCGACAGATCGTTTCTTCTGTATTGTGATCCACGTTAGAGTGAAACATTCTCAAAAAGAAGAAAATGCAGGGCGGCTCTTTGATCAGTCCATTAGTTGTTGATTGGATAAAGGCAGATCTGAATGCAAGCTTACAGTTGATTGTAAGAAAGGGTGGGGCTTAAGCAGATTACACTGTAAACCCTTACGCTCAAAATAATGAATTGGTTTGAGTAGAGCCAACTCAAATTAAACAAATTAGTTCAATCAAATGAACTTTTTGAGTATTTTGAACTTTCTTTTTCTTTCTTATTGTTTTGAGTTTTATGAATGTTTCTTTTAATTTATACAAACTTAAATTGAACTGAAACTGGGCTAGGATTTCTATTTCCCAGCATGCTTTGCCATGATACCCAAAAGGGAGAGGAAATGCTTAAAATGAAGTGTAAGTAATTAAGAGAGTAAAATTAAGTGTTATACAATATTTTTGTGAAATATTAATGTTGCGTGGGAGATTTAGCAGTGTATAATGTTTTTGTAATGTCAGGTTGTTTTGTAGGGTTACCATCATTGTGACGAGTGGAGCATGAGATTAGTTTGAGAAGAGATAAATATTAAATATGTCATGTCACTGTACTCATTCAACAAGTGCTATGCTTTTCGAAAGCAATCAAAACATAGTTTTACCTGATAAATAAGTCAAATCTATGATTTATCTCAAAGTATTTTTTACTTTTTTACAAAGAAGAAATGTGTAAGTTCTACTTACTTAAATTTTAAATTAAACAACTTAAAAAATTTTATGTAACTGATTACCTCAAATTCTTTTTCTCAAAGAGTTTTGCCAACTTATTTGTGTTTACAGTGTATATGATTGGAGAAATGTACCATACGTCAGCAGAGAAAAATGTTCGGTTTCTCTGGAAGATCCAAAAAGGCCCAAAAATGAAACAAAAAAATATGAATGAAGATGAATCATGGATGAATTGTTCACAATAAGATAATTGAACATGCTTTTAGAAAATTATGATTTTTTTATTTTTATTCTAAGGTAATGCATTTAAGTAGATGCTAATAGCATCGTCAGCAAAGTATAAAATTTTAGGATATAGTAAAAGCATGACAATTAGGATATATAGCAAGTTAGCTTTACACTCCTTGATGAATTGTACTGGGACAGGAAAAAGTATTTTATCATAGACAACATTTAAACACATCGGCTTTACAGTGATCAAAACATTTTTGAGTCAGACACAAGTGACATCCGATGAACTCTCTGGGTAAGTAGATTGACAAAAAAATCCCATTAAGTTAATTACAGGACGTAAACACATTATGATATATAGTAATACCTTGAGATACGAGCGTCCCGACATACGAGTATTCCGAGATACGAGCAAGCGTTCTAGTACATTTTTGCTTTGAGATATGAGTAAATATTTGAGATACGAGCAGCTTACAGACGCCGACGCTAGAGGTGTTCAGCACTCGGAGCAGCTCAAAGCCTCATTTATGGAGTAATTGCATATGATCTCCACTAGAGGCAGCTTGGTTTTACAGCGGGAGGTTACCGGGGGCAACGAGTGATTCAGGAGTATTAAGCTGAGAGCAGCACGAGTTATGAGTGTTCAATAATAATAAATATGAGGTTCTGAGTCTATCCAATACACAACACGGGAAGAAACACTACACTTCTGTATTGTGTTTGTTATCTACGTCATCTCTCCCTCCTCCTCCTCCTCCTCCTCCTCCATCCTCCTCCTCCGCACATACCACTATTAGCCGCTACTGTATCGTCTGTCTCGAAGGTAAGAACTTTTATTTGATATCACAGGAATCCTTATATACTATCATTTTCTGTCTATAGCAATTAAAAACATGTTTTTCCATTGTTATTAGCAGTAATAAGAGAGATTTTTTAGAGGGCCGGAAAGAATAAAAAAACTTTATTCGAGTTACGAGCTCAGTCCTGGAATGGATTATGCTCGTATCTCAAGGTATTACTGTATTGTATTTCTTTCATTTACCTCATGGTAATTCCTCTAATCTAATGCATAGAAATGAGTCTGAAAAATGACTTGTTTGGAAAAATGTAAGTCTCAGCATTCATCAGACGTGTTCATTTGTGTGGTGCGCGTGGTCATTACTCACCCTTAATGTGTGGCGATGAAGAGCGGGTTTTCTTTTCTTTCCTCCGTTCTTTCTCACCAAAGGAATTGTTATTTATTGTGTCCTGCAATTAAAGTAGAGAAAAAGAATGAAGGATAGATTTTTCAATATACAAAGTGCTGGACGGCTCAGATCAATATTGGTGAGATTAATCCTTACAAAATATATACCAAAATAAAAATCCATATTTTTCTGGACACAAAAATTGTAAAACAATGATTGATTTTGTCTGCATTACTACATTTTAGGTACTTTTCTAACATATAGTGAATCCAAATAGTGACCACAACCCATAAAGCCAGAGAGTTACAGGAAGAGCAGCCGACAGATTGATTTACTGCTTGTTCCTATCGCTGACTCACCAATTGACCACACTGCTATAATGCACCTTTAACACTGACATTATTATGTTGCCATAGCAATGCGCCCATTTATGATGCAGGATCGGCATGCGTGAGAGTGTGTCAGTGTGTGCGTAACTGTGGGGGAAGATAGGAACACACAGTAGTGTTCGTGACGGAGGAAGAAGACACAGATGGCTGAAATGAGGCTCTTATCCAGTGACTCTAAAAACGGCATCAGGAAAGAAAGCAGATGGGAGAAACTCTATCCCGACAGTTTATTGATATCTAGTTTAATAATCAAAGCCAAGCCTGTGTCAATCTATTACTAGATCTGCTAATATCAGACTATAATTAAGTAATCTGTAAAAATAAGTCTATTGAATGTCTATATGTAGAGTTATTTTATTATAGAGTTATTTATATATATGCAAATGTTGGCAAAAAAGGCAAAGTGACATGTGAAGGCCAAGTATGGTAACCCATATGGTAAGTCATTTTTGCTTTGGCGCCCGGGGAGTGATTGGGGGTTCGGTTCTTTGCTCAAGGACACCTGTCATTTCCTGCCGGTACTGAGAATCGAACAATCAACCTTTGGTTTACCAGTCAGACTCTCTAACCATAAGGCCACAACTACATTAGGTCATTTTATTACACTCACACACAAAAAAAACACTAACTACAATATAATCAGCTGTTAATATTTCATCAGTTTGCTCTTGTTTTTGCATGTGCTCATAATTGTTTTGTACGAAAGCCTGGCCAAAGACGATCCAAAACTCGACTCACGGTTAACTTGTCAATCCTATTATGTCGACGTTTTTGAAGTGGAACCGCCAAACTCCCTATTTGTCTTATCATTCTCTTATTGGTTATGTCGATTATTTTATGTTGCCGTACCCGGATATCTCGAGCACAAAAGAGGGACAAATTCGCCACTTCACATGGTTATCTCGTGACCGAGTTCACTGCGCATGCGCTGAGTTTGCTTTGGACGAGGGAGCGTGCGAACGAGCGAGAGCCGCCGTGGGTCCCACCCCCATCCCAAAGCCTCATCCACTCATCCACTTAGCACATAAAGCCCACCTTCTCTGATTTGATTGGTTTTCTCAAATATTTTGACATAGGTCAGTAACGAGCGCTTAGATGAACAAACACACACACACCCTGTTTCTGTTCTGAAGTGCGCTCTGCTCAGCGCCGCTGCGAATTGAAGAACCCGGTTATTAAAAGACGGGACGAAGCCGAATTTGTTGAGAAAGCACATTTGACAGGCAGAACGCAAGAAAGTATGCAATCTAGTGCAGCGTGATGACCTCACGAATATGTTATGACTGTTTACGCTGTGAGCGAAATTGTGTTTGCAATGTTGGAGAATATAATTAAAGGTTTGTATGAAGAATTGAAGCTGTTTTTTATTGTATTCTGGTAAATCTCTGCTGTTAGTTGGTGCACATATGCCTTTTGTTGTTAGCAAACATGTACAGTGTATGTACATTTTTATAGCATGCCGATCGCTTCATCAAATAAATCGCCATATTGGCTGTTGGTTTTCTCGATCATCAGTTATCTCTAGGCTTTTTTGCAATCCCCGAGACCGTCAACATAACCGAAATCCACTGTATTTGCCTCCAAGCACAACTACGCCATATGCTTTAAAAATTTTAAACTAATTTTTAATAATATTTGAATAAAGGGAGATGATGTCAGTTTTCCTGGGCCAGATGTGACCTTTGGCTGCAAGTTCCTTTAGCAGTGTATGCATTTAAAATGGAGCTGAAATATTGATGACTCATTCTGTACTACATGGTTTCATCCAATCAGATGCTTTCTAAAGCAAAAATGGATCTCCAATGAAAACCATAAGCAAACAGCAAATCATGTTTTACATCTGTGACAAACCAATTGGCTATTTGTTTGGTTTAAAAAAAAGGGAACACTTTGATATGTCCCATCCAAACATCCTGTTTCAACAGGAAATGCATCCAACAAAAGAGAAGGATGCACGTCATTTGATTAAATAAAGTCTTTACATATTCAAAAGTCCAGTATGTTTTAATACTTTTCTACAACATGACCTTAGTTTGTGTCTTAATGCACATTCCTGATGTTATTGTGAACAAATCCCATATATATATATATATATATATTGTCAATTATTTCCTGAAAACATCAAGTTGTGATCAATATTTTAAATTGTTGAATATCCCATTTCGCTCAGAAATATGTCAGATTACAGAGGGTTGTCAACAGCGCTTCACATCTATTCTAAGGGTTTCAGCCAAAATTCAGGCCTCTAGTTTGCCAGCTGAAATATTTTCGTCACAATGTAGATATTTTTAGAGCAGACTTTTTCACAGTTTTACTTGTATTACCCAATAACTCTATTCACTTTCTGTAGAAAAGCTCTTTGCTAATTCCTCAAATGCCCTTTGAGCCCAGCGGCTGTGCCAATGCTGCAGACGGGGAGAGATTTGACAAGCCAAGATTACGAGATTAAAGACAGGGAAGCACATTTACAGTCATCCACCATCTTCTCTGGTTGTAGAATAGTCTGCTGACCTGGATATGATTTAGTGCGATCAAACATTCAAACAAAAGCCTGTTTAAATACAATTGCATATCAAGTTCATAAACATAAATCATAAGAAATCATACAAGTGGGCTTTTATATATATATCCGGTGATTTAGATATATACGACATCGGACTAGCCAACACTAATGCTATAAAATAGTAATATTACTGGTAATATTAATGGTAATATTGTTATGCAATTACTGCAGACTAAACTGATTTTCAGCTCAGGTTTACAGGTTAGTTAAACCCTCATTATTCACTATATTAAATTGATTCTTGAGTTTTTGTATTACTTCATTAGATCTGTAATAAAGTATTTTTGAGACTTTCAATGTTTGTAATAGAGCAGCTGGAGTTTTCAGTAAAGAATTGTGCTTTAATAAAAGAAAGAAATTTGGATTGGCACAAGGGTGAGTTAATAATTACATAATGTTCATTTATCTTTATGCAGACTCTTTATCTTTATCATATAGCTTTTTATAATACTCTGGACAACATCAGAAATAACAGAAAGCAGCTTAACTAAACACTATTTGGTAACAGAGAAAACTGAAAAGGTGGATTTGAGTTCAGTACGTCTGGGTGAGAAGTCCTTTCAGGAGATAGCAGTGCTGGGCCATTAGTTAAATCATTTAGTTCCTTTTGCTTCATTACCCACAATGCACTTCAAAACTGAGAGAGGGAAAGGACGGCTGCTGATGAGTTACCTTAAAAACTGAGGTTAGATCAGTGTTATTTTAGTATTATACCTATATACTATGGACTCATTTCACATTTCCAGTGTTCTCAGAAGCAGAAGTCATCATAGAAACTTCCACAGTGGTCAACAGGAGATGACCGCAATTATAAGCGCTGTAAATGTGTATATTAAATGGTGACAAAATGAAAATATTGAAAACTTCACTAGATTTGCTATGTTGAAGATTGTGGAAATGTGTCATATAAAAAGGATCCATTATAGTACTTATTTTACTTATACATATATATTATATATATATATATTTTTATAAATATTTCAATTTTACATATTTAAATTTTAGATTGGTTTAGTGATTTTGGTATTTTTTTAAATGTATTTCAGCTTTATTTCTATGACTAAAATCTTTTTTTCCCTTTTTTAACATAGTTTTCCTTTTAGTTCACAATAACAACACTGGGTAAGATTGTGCGCAATAGTAAGAAAGAGAGAACACTTCATTTATACAGTGTGTGATATGACAGGGTGATGTTTAAAATGATTACGTTATATATAATATAACATAAGATAGTCAATTTACACACCCTCAAGTTGTTTCAAACTTGTATGTATTTGTTTCTTTCTACAAAACATTTTTTTGGGTAATCTTAGTTACCAACATCCTTCAAAATATCTTATTTCTGTTCAACAGAAGAAAGAAACTCATACAGGTTTGAAACAACTTGAGGGTGAGTAAATGATGACAGAATTTTCATTTTTGGGTGAACTATCCCTTTAAGGTCAATGCTTGGGAAATGTAATGGAGATCTTTTAATTTTTAAAATTAAAAACAAAAATTCTGATATCATCATATTTTTGCTGAAGTTCACAAGTGAACATAATAAAACCAACTAGATTTTCACAATAAATTCTTTTTCATAAATGTCAGATCAGAGTATGTTAAATTTCTATCGGGGCATGTTGTCACACAATGGTCCTGGACAATAACAGTGAAAACATTCATTATATTTTATGAAACCAAGAAATATTGGAGTAAAAAGTGACATCTTGCCCCAGAGATGATCTAGATCAACAAGTTCCACAATAGCTAACAGGAAAATGTAAATCTATTCCAATTTACACTACACCGAACACAAGACGGTCATAGACATATGACATCCAAAAAAACAGGGGTTGTACTCCCACCGTGTAACATTTTGTTCAAATCGTCCCATTAAAGTGCCGCCCCCTGCTGTTTGACCCTCACAGGTCAACAGTAATGATCCACTCACGCTCTTTCTTGTCGGATTGCATTACGCACGGAGGGCGGACAGCAGTGATTCATAGCAGGTGGGCCGAGCGGGAGCTCACAAACAGGAAACGTCATCAGCATGGCTTGAGACGACATTATTGCTCAAGATCAATATGAAAATCATCACTTTTACAGTAAAACAATTTCTAATCTGCCTGGGATGTAAATCAAAGCCTCTTACACACCAAAACTGTCCGCCTCACCTGAGTCCTTGGCACTTGAGGGAAAAGATTCAGGGTGGTGGGTCTCTTGGGCCGGTAGGTATCCATGGCGACGGCAGGGATGAAATCCTTTAGCTGAGGCTGAGTGACAGGCGGCCCTGCGCCCTGCTCTTCCTTGTGGTTGTCATCGACGGCATCAACCGGCCGCCTCTCGTCCTCCTCTTCCTCCTCTTCTTCCTGGATTCCTCCCTCTGCATCAATCAGGTCCAAGTGGAGCATCTCCGTCTGCAGCTCCACCACCCCCCTCCTCCGGCCGCTCCTTGGAGTGCCATTGGTCGGCTGGCTCATGTGATCCTGGGAAGAGCAGGCAGCAGAGCTTTAGAGTCAGGAGCAAAGGAGCTGCAGTCAGACGAGGCTGGCCAATCAGAGAGCGGCGATGACATCAGCCTGTGGCTCCCTTCCTGCCTGGCTGCTGGAAGGAAAGCTAATTCAATCCCAGGGAACAATGAGGCGTGTCACACGACAAAAGCAAAATAAACACACCCAGAAATGACACAGAGGGAATTTATAACACGTCTAATTACACTAAACGGCCCTATTGTCTTTAAATGCAGCAAAAACACTTATGCTAAGATGCTAACTACTGTAAACAAAAGGTTGGGAGATCATAGATCAGGGACTTTTGCTTAAACTGAAGAGGTTAGATGATGCTATCCATGATAGAGTCAGATAATTAACTTAATTAACAATCAACTTTGATATCTCCCCTCACTGTCAATTTCTACAATGCTAAATTATTGCTATGCTAATTGGCTAGGAACACAACAGCCTCTTGTGAGCTTACACACACTCATACTCACTCATTTTAATATGAATACTGAACATACACTCACATTCAAGACATGGAAACTAATGCCGTGCCTGTTGACCTAGAAATCTATTTTTGCTGTGGTGGGGTAAACGTCTCGCCAAGCTCTGCACCTTCAAATGATTCCCCATTGAGCTCCAGACTATAAAGATAAGTGACTGTTTGGTTTTAGGGTGGAGAGATATAAACCACACATACACGGTTTACATTGATGTGGAGACGGACTGTTGACATCTGCTGTTATTGAATTAAGATGACTGTGATTACTATAGTCTAACAGTAATCATACTCTGTAGTTACAGACCGTCTCTGACATTTTAATGATGTTTAATTCATGGGAATCACGAGGAAGGTGAACAATTGAAGGGATAGATCGTGCAAAAGTGACTTTGGTCATCCTTTACTCACTCGTATAACTGTTATTTACAGGACGCTAAAGAAGAAGTTGTCAATCTGCTCTTTTCTATAAACTGAAAGCTAATGGTAACCAATGTCTGCCTAGCATCTTTTGTTTTTCACATAGTTATACAGTTATAGTAATACTAGTAATACAGTTTTAGAACGATATGAGGGTGAGTAAATAAACATTTGGATGAATTAACTTTTTTTTAAAGGTAAAATTTGTTGTCTGATACGAAACATGCAATTATCATCCTTTAAATGTAAAATACTTTAAGAATTTAGCAAATACAATCCCATCAGCTAATTAAATCAGTGGATATCTGCTATCTTCTAGAAAAAATTAAGAAAGGATGCTACATTTATTGTGCCTCACATATAACACAACAGAAGTGTAATTTCAGATGAAATAGGTAAATACTAGGGCTGTAAATACTTGGTATGTTACTTTAATATTAGGTTAATATTACCTGATTTGAATGGGCTACTTACATTTAAATGACAAAAAGGGTGTTTTTATAATGACATTATAATAAAAGCCTTTCAATGACTATTCAATTTGTTTTTGAAATACAAATATTTAAATGGTGGCGGTCACGAAAACATGATGGACTTAAATCCTTAAACATATATTAAACATTTAAGGTTAAAAATGCGATGAATGTGCAACATAGTATTCACATTTAGCAGAATTTAATTTTTCAAGCTAATAAGTTATGGCTTTTCTAAAACAAATGTATGTAACATTAGGTTGTTTACAAGCTGTTTTATTTACGTCTTTCTGCGGTTGAAACACAGATTGATCCAAAACATGATACAGATTTCGGTAAGTTGTACTGTATCTTTCAACATAACTTCTGATGTTCATCCATGTTTATTTTGTGCTGTAAATCGGGAGAGAATGTCAGTTCACGATACAGTGATCTGTCACTCCACATAAAAGAGCGGCAAAATGGTAGTTATTATTTGACTTTTGTAATAAAACGGATATAATTTGAAGGTTTGAGGCTTTGTCTCATATCAAAAGCAACAAAGCGCAGTGCTTATTGCGATTTATTGGATGGGCATGGGCTGCATTTTTTGTACTTTTCTTAATGCAAACCAAAAAACAGTAAAAATATAAAGTTAAGTGGCATTTTTGATTCCTGAAGTAGTCTTGTAATGAGCTGTATTCATACTTGGATTAGCTCACTGAAGATTACCACAGGCTCAGAGCAGATGTTCATTAACCCTTATAGGCATGTACAGGTGGTGCTTTGGCACACCTCCATAAACTAAAATAAAACTGACTCTACAAGATTTATAAAATATATATAAATACATAAATGATTGGGCCTAACTTTAATATTAATTAAAATATAAATAAATTAGTTTTAAAAAAAACTTTCAACTTTAACAATATAAACTGTGGACATTAGATATACATATTTTACCAAAAATAATATGTTGCATGAATTAAAGATAGAAGTAAATATATTGATAATTATAAATAACATGGGGTACCATACTTGGCCTTCACATGTAACTTATATAACAAATAAATTATATTAAAAAGTATGCAGTTTACCCCAAAATGCCAGCTTATATGCAAACAGAGTATTTGTATTTGAGGGTATAGACTTACTTTAGGGTCGAGGTCGAGGTGGTTGAGAGTGATTCCGTTCACATCTGTGATTTCTGTTACTTCTGACAGGTCATCATCCTCGTATTCATTCAGGCTGATGTCATGCGTTAACCTGAAAAGTGTCAGCACACCCACATGCACAGGGACACACACTACGTCAATCCTCCACGAGACTATTGCTAAACAATCCCAAAGAGGGCACGGCTTGCAGTGATCTGATAACTTCAGGAAAACTGCAATGACACAAACACACGCGCACACACACACACACACGCACGCACGCACGCACGCGCGCACACACACACACACAGGTTTTCATGTTTCATGGGGACTACCCACTGACATAATTTTATATAGAACAAGCTGTACATCCTGTCCCTCTACTGTACACTAACCCCACTCCTAAACCTACCCATAATACCTCGACCTACCCACATTTTTTAATTTTCAAAACACTTCATGTAGCATGATAAGCTGTTTTTCTCATGGGATTCAAAACATTTCCCCATGAGGTCAAAATGTACTGGTATTTTTGGGATATTTGGTCTTCATAAGGCAGGGAATACCAAACAAACACACACACACACACACACACACACAGACACATATGTAGTGTATACAAAGTTACGCACACAGAAATCTGATGTAAGAAAGGATTAGCAAAAACCCATTTCAATTATTTTTTCAAATGAACTTTCTTAAGCAATGACAGTTACGCTCTTCTTCAGCTGATGTTTAGAAAGTGGCTGTTGTTAAGTGTCCTTACCTCAAAATCTTTTAGTCATTTACGTATAAAGCAAGCTATAAAAAGCACTCAGACATACTAACTCTCAACATTTCTTTTTTATATACCTGTAATTATGCAGCCACCCACATTTCAAGACAATTGAACAAGTTAATTGATTAAGATTCAGTCAAGCAAACAATACAGAGACCAGTGTGGAACTACAAATGCCAGTCTACTTTTTGATGGTTATATAGCATGCAAAACACTCAAAGCAAGCCTAATTTTAGATTATAAATATTATACATGTATTAAAGTACAAATATCTTTGTATCTCCTTCCTTTGCACCCTACATTTATGTTCTTGCATGCACACAAAATGAGCATTCTGGCCCATTTCAGAGCACATAAGCTGATCCAAGGTCAGTTAAGTGCAGCATAAAAGGCCCCATCACTACTGTACCATTTCTCCCACTGTTCCTCCATCCAGCTGTCCCCATCCTCTCTGGAGTCCATGGCCAGGCTGAGCACCATCTGCGGGGCAGGGCGGGTGCCACTGGACCCTTCTTGGGGGGAAATCGATGGAGCCAACAATTATGCCACTTTCTTTCTCAACCTCCCGTCCAGAAACGTCCTCCGTGAGGGTCCTCAGGGGGGGTTACATCAGCCACGGGAAGCTGTAGTGCCTGTGGATGTCCTCACTTCCCCTGGATAACATCCTGCTGCACACCCCTGACACTCCTTGCTCTGCTCTGCGTGTGTCCTTCAGTGGAACCATTAAAGTCAGTGGCGGATAACTGAGGGAGAGAGAGAGAGAGAGAGAGAGGCGTAGTCTCCTCTAAAAGGGTCTGCCACCCTAGTGATTGATGGCCTGGATCAATGCGGCTCAAGTTGCCACCTCCACACAAGTGCAGGCCGGCAGCGGCGCAGGAGATGCCTGCTCAGAATCGATGGCATTGATAACAGATGAAAATATCTGGAAGGCTGCCGGTGATGGATATTGTATCATTAAAGTTAATTATTAACTCCTCCTAAATCCTGTTAATTAGATTCGGATCTTCATGCGTTTCATTAACAAGCATATGCGTCATCTTATTTTACATTGTGGAGTGAGACACGTGTTATTGACTTGCAGGAGATCTGTTTCATTGCAGGACTCAGCATAATATGGAGCACGAAGAAAGAGAAACAGCAATAAGTGTCTCTCTATGGTCATTATGCTGTATAAGAGCCAGACATTAGCTGACCTGGACAGGAGCTGAGAGCTCTTCCCTCATTAGTGCAGCTCCCACGGGACGCCCTTCACATCAGCTCTGCTCGATCGCATTACTGCAATAAAGACCAGCACACTGCTGGATGATGTTCAGTTCACTCAGACGTCCACTGATCAAACAATCACAGATGTCATTTCAATTATTTACTTTATCTGTGACTTTAATGTAAAGGTTGGGCGATTACCTTTTTAAAAAAGCAACAATAAATAAATAGAGAACACAACAAAGAAAAGAAAAACAATAATGATAAAGTAACAGAACAAATAGAAAACAGATAAGAAACAAAAAACTCAAAACAAACACAACAAAAAAAGAACATAAAATTTTTTTTTTTTATAAAGAAACAAAACAAATAAAAACAGAACCATAACAAAAAAGAACAAAGAAATAAAAACAAAAAATTTATAAAAATAAAATACAGTACAGCAACAAAACCTAAAAAAAGGTAATACTTTATTTTTAAATGATGCAGTTACATGTTATTACATGTACTTACTATAGTAATAAGAGTAAATTATGGATAATTACAAGTAAGTCAATTAAACTTCAGGGATGCCAGTCTGTCCAGTTATGAAGCATAAGTGATTGTGGTGCAAATTAAAGTGTCAACAGATGCAAAAAGATGATTTTACAGCTAGTGGCCATAGACAATTGTTCTCTCTTATTCTTCCTGACTGGTTTGTCTTTAGTTTTGAGTTTGTTAGGCTCCTTGTCACTGTCTGTATCATAAGGCAGTACCTGGACCTCAGACAGGTTGCACAGGCGGTCCTGCTCCTCCAGGAGGGCACATCCATACGTGCTGTCACAGTTTTGGTGTTTCTAGAGCATTGCGGGCGATACTGGCAGACAGGACAGAGATGGAGAGGGCAACAACCCAGAAGCAGCTTTGTGCGAGGAGGAACAGGAGGAGACTGCCAGAGCCTTACAGAATGACTCCAGCAGGAGACTGGTGTGCATGTTTCTGACCAAACTGTCAGAAACCAACTTAATGAGGGTGGCATGAGGGCCCGATGTCTCCTACTTTGTCCTGTTCTCACAGCTCGATTGGCATTTGCCCTTCACAATGAGAACATGTGACAGATGTGGAGAGTCTGGAGATGCTATGGGGAACGTTATCCTGAATTACCAATTCGGCGGTGGATGAGTGATGCTCTGGGGAGGAATATCGCACAGACCACCACATGCTAGCAAATGGTTCCCTTACTGCTGTTCGGTACCGGAATGAAATTGTCAGATCTTCTGCTGGTGCAGCGGCTCTGGGATCCTCCTGGTGTGTGATGATGCCCGTCCTCGTGAGGTTTGAGTGTGTAGGCAGTTTTTAGATGACAAAGGCATTGATGCCATTGACTGACCCTCACGTTTCGCAGACCTGAATCCAATTGAGAACCTCCAAGATATTATGTATCAGAGCATCTGAAGCTGCCGAGTAGAACCACAGACGGTCCAGGATCTCACTGATGCAGGTTTGGGAGGAGATCCTCCAGGATACCATCCTCCATCAGGAGCACAGACGCTGATGCACAAAGTCACATGGTGGCCATACACACACTACTGAGCTTCATGCAAGTTGGATAACACATGCAGCCTGTGACCTTTTTTTTTTACTTTGATTTTGACTGAGCGTACTAACTGTAACTTTACATTTATGCATTTGGCAGACGCTTTTATCCAAAGCAACTTACATTGCTTTCAAGGAATACACTGAATCAGGTCTTGCTTTCCCTGGGATCGAACCCATGACCTTGATGTTGCAAACACCAATGCTCTACTGTTTGAGCTACAGAAACTTAAAATTTATATACACTTGTAATTGAGGAACGTATATTGTTCATTTAATATTGCCTTCATTGAGATTCAATGTGTGATTTAAGTGATTTTTTTAGCAGTATATATAAATAAATAAACATACACACACAATGTGAAACAAAAATGGTTCATATGACGCCCTCTAGTGGTTATTGAAGTCAATGTTTCTCAAAACTGCAGGATTTTCCATCACTAGGTTCACAGAAGACTACTAAATGGTTGCTTGTGTTCATGGTGGTTACTTACCAAGTCAAAAGATCCCTCAAACAAGTGTAAATGATATGCTGATACCTCAATACGGCTCATGTCCCTCTTTCAACGTCCACCAGGAAAACATCTGACCACTTAGAAAAGTAAAAGCACGCCTCTCTTCAACAAGCTGGATGCAATGTTTCATGTTTGTAAAACAATGTGTGCTCGATGAGCAGGTAGACGGCAAACAAAGTCAAACGAGTTTCAAATAGATTCAAGAAATTTATTTGATATATTGTAGTCTACAGAGAAACATCGTAGATGCAATATATCGCAGAAACATCGTCGCTGACAGAAGCATGCAGTGAAAAGGCTTAAATAAATTACAGCCTACAAACAGAACAGTTTAACAATCCCGTCAGCCTTTTAATGAAAATAAACTCTTTTATACAATACAAAAAAGAAAAAAAGGGAGGAAAAATAAATAAAGCTGTTCCACATCGCCGGAGAGAACATCTTAAATTGTTAAATTATAGTGAATAAACATTTAGTGGAATGTACAATTAATCGTTGTTAACTGTTAGAAAGCCTCAAAACGTTGTAATGAATGACTCTGTAAATAAATCAAGCTTATTGAATTAATCTGAGGATTGGATGCTGTTAAATTCAGAAAACTTTAGTGCAGCCAGAGGCAATGAAATGTTTGCATTACATACACAAAGCGTATATTTATAGGGAGATATTATTGTAAAATACTTCATTGCTTGTGCGAACTAGTTGCTTGTAGCTGGCAAACAATTATAGAGTTCAACTATGTCAGACTTCATACAAAAAGTACAATTCTCAATTCAGATGGTCAGAACACCGTAGACCACATCTCCAGAAGTTCCCTCTTCATTTTTATTACATGCCATTAACCAGAGTTGCATAAAATTTAGCTAGACATTTTCACGAATACTTATTTCGGCGAATCGCTCATTACCCTAAATGGTCAACGGAGACGCATCTGAAACATATCTGCAGCTGTTAATGAAGGATGTTTGGGGAAGAAGCCCTGGATCTACGGTAAAACACGCCTTGACGGAACTGCAGCGGTATTTTTTTATTAGTGCAGTTTCTGTTCTTCTGCGAAAGGTGGCGCCATTTCGCGCTTTTCTCCTGCAGTTTCTGTCTGTTGGATGGTTCGGGGAGGGAGATTCCTCCGAGTCCGACTCCCTTCGGACATGGGACTGCAAATGAAGTCTCAACCTGAAAAAGGCAGATAAATAAATCATGATAATCAACAATGTCGGCTGGTACATTTTGCTCTCTGCTGAATACACAATCTACAGTTGGGAAATAAATAAACATATGAAATGGCTCGCATACCCTTCAAATTCAATCAACTGGAGCTGTTAGCAAATTAAAAGACTTGAAATAGCTTAAAAACTACAATACTCTATACAGTAATACCTCACTTTACAAGTGACTTAGTATACGAGCAAATCGGTGTTCGAGCATTATATCGGAGTGCGAGAAAAATATTCCCTCGCCCACGCGCATTTTTGTGTGGAAAAGTCCTAACGCTCAGCATCTTTGCGTGCATTTTTACTGGAAATATCCGAACGACAGCCTCTCATAAAGCCTCTCATCCCTTCACTCGTTCATTCTCTCAGCGTCGCTCGGTTTGGTTCATCATTCACCACAGTGATACTTTTATAAGTGATTTACAGCGGTTTTACCTCGTGTTGTTAACATGAATTGTGATCGCTATTGTTCACGTAGTGAAATATATACGTACAGTACAGCATATAGACAATGACCTCAAGATGAGTAAGAAGGGATGAGATTCTCCCTGTAAGCAGTAAAACCCTCCTCTCGTCTCCTTCACGCCAGCAGCGACGCGACTCAAAGATAAAGTGTGTTACAGTAAATTATCAAGTATTTTTAGAGTTTAATTGTCAATTATTAATTTGTATTTATATGAGATCTTAATGGTTATAATTGTAACTGTAATTACTAGGGTAAAACCAAAAAAATATTTAAAATGGGCATTTATGGTCGTGTGGAACGAATCGAGTGATTTTTAGTGCATTCTTATGAGGAAACTTGGTGTACGAGCATTTTGAGTTACGAGCTCTTGGAACGAATTAAACTCGTAAACCGAAGTATTACTGTATGTATGTGTGTGTGTATGTGTATATATACACACACACACACAGGTTTGTTCCTGGCTCAAAATGAGGCAAAGGTGATAAAATCATGATCATGACTGAAGAAAAACCTTTTTACAAACATTTTAGATATATGCGGGTAAAAAAAAACAAAAAAAACACGCTGGTGGGTAACGCATATGAACGTAATGATTACGATTCATAAACTATGTTCTATCACTTTAATGGTATTGCTATCAGGGCCCCTAAAAACAGCCTCAAACATTAGCAAAATGCATAGAGGGTCGCAGAATGAGAAATATGTTGGTCTGCAATCTCGAACCTGAGAACACGAGTACAGAATGTTGCGTAGCCTGCCTGTGATTGCATGGGTGTTTGAATCGCAACTGCAATCTTTTAAATGATACAAACACACAGTGATTTAACATAAGGAATCGGTACAAACACTGGGCTTCATAACTCTGGCCTGTACCTGTGGTCAGTGCTTGTTGTCAATCTTCTGCTCGACTCCTTTGACTGTGTTGGTGTGCTGCACTTTTGATTTCTGTTTGCTCATTAGCTCAGAGGGTCTCTTCCTCTGGCTGTGAGTGCCGGGGGCCGCTGCTGTCGGGCTGGAGGGCTCAGAGGTGGGTGAGGAGGCTTGACCTGTCGGAAAAAACACATGACGCCGCTTTAGCAAATGTAAAGAAGAATTGTTAGTCTGGTCATAGTAGTGATGGTATGATTAGTTATTAACAGTAAGAATGAATCTGGTTCTTTGGCTTTGTAAAAATGGAGTTGTGCGCGATTAGGGAGTGTAGAGTCACATTTTGCTTCACAGAGAAAAACAAATCTTAGCTGAGAGAAAAGAAAGCCGTTCATGCGATGATTGACGGGTCTCACCGGCAGTGCTGCTGCTGGCCTGAGAGTCATCTGACATGGGAGGCTCCGCCTCTTCCTGGATCGTAGGGACCGAGGCGAGCAAGCCTGCCACAAAAAGAGAAGAAGAGCCCGTTACAAACTTTTGTAAATGCTGATCAAGTCATCATCCACAACAAATATCATATAGAAATAATCATTATCCATCACTTTGATGGACTGGCTTATACATTTAAATTTATATACTAAATCACAAGGACTGGTCTTTTAGTCTACCACACATACATGCTTGTTGTTTTCTAAATTCTGATATTAAATGACAACTAACAGTAATCTAAAACTAGCAATCAGTGCAAGACCAGATATAATGTTTTATCTGTAAAAGAAGAAAAAGGCAGCTTTGAAAAGCTTAAAATTATTGAATCATTGAGGTAATGCAACCTCTGCAAACGTACTAAGATTTTAGGAGTTTTACCGTAAGTTGCCACCTAGGATCACATAAACTGCTAAATTATTTGTCCATTACTAATTGTATTGTGCAAGGCCCTTTTGAAAGAGTTGGTTGCTCAGTTATTCATGATCCTCACCTTAACCTGTAGTTCTGCTGATTTCCTTCTAAGCTACTAACATGCATTTGGATTTAAAGTCCCATTTACCTCCACTGAAAGAGCAAAATCATCTATAAACTCCATTGGGTCAAAAGCAAATGGTGCTTTGAGCTACTGGGTCAAAGAAATGTAGTGATAAATGATTGTATTGAAGTTACTGCTTAAATAACCCCTTACATAAGCTCTCAATATCACCAGAACAATCTTTCAGCTGGTCATTTCCCCTTTCCTCCATTAGAGGGCTGTACGTCGCCTGTGAAAGATCGAGTGCGTTACTCACTAAGGCCTCTGTAGTGTGACAGCTGCTGGTAAACTTGCTTCATCCGTTCGATGTTCAGCCGGCTGCTCTCGGCATGATTGATGATCGGTTTGGGATAGTCCACACCCACAATGCAGTTGGCCGCTTTCTGCACCGCTTCTGGAGCATTCCATGGCTCGTAGATGTAGCGGTTAGGATAGTCTTTTAATTTCGGGATGTACCTCCTGCAAGTGAGAAAGTATAAGAAGGTTTAATAACTGACATTTTTTGTACATTTTTATTACAAATTAAATAGTAAGTATAATAAAATGCATTTCATAATTTCATAGTATTTGTTATGGCATCCTGTACGCCCACAAACATGACTCAGCTTGTTATTTTCCAAGGTGTTCTTATGATATTCTTAATTTAGAAAGCTTCACAATGTCACACAGCAGCTCCTTTGAATATGCACAGTGGAGGGATCTGAACCGGTTGCAGTTTACATAATCCTTCATTCAACACAAACCTACAAAACTCAGTTTCTAGCACCTGCCAGTAAGGCTTGTTGTTCAGCCGCAACACTGGTTACATCACTTGCCTACCGCTGCACCATCTCAAAAAAATGTTTTTTAGTGTTTCATGACCCTTTAAACCCAATGCTAATAGGGAGGTAATACTGGCAAGTTTGTCATTGTACTGTTTTGTTGCCGTTTTTCGTTAAGAATAATAATGAACCCACCATTCCAGCAAGCCGCCCGCAAATAGTCGCTAATCTGAAAGCGAAAGTAGAATTCATAAGCGATGTAAAGCGCGCATTCATAAGCGATTTAAAAGAGGAAAAAAAACTCCAAACCCCCGGTGATGCCGCTATTAACGTTGTTGTCGCATGTCGATTAACCGGCGGGAAAATGTCCTCCCTACTGCCAGCGATGAGAGACGTGAGCTGTACCTGATGTAGTCACCACTGGGATCCGTCCTGCGGCCAAAGCCCACGGGACAGTAACAGTGAAAGAACTGCTGGAAGAACGCACTGCAGGACAGCCACATCCAGCTGCCCGCATTCACGCTCCAATCGGCATCCAACAACAACTCCTCAAACACCTGAGATAAAGAAAGAGACAGAGATTTAGACAGAACTATAAGAAACAAAAAGTAGAAAGGCAAAGTTGCACCATCTTATTTACTTTCATTCCACTTTCCCAGCTGATCCACAGGTCTCCTCGAGTGAGGAAACAGGCAACGGCGTGCCGGGCCAGGTGGTGGATCCAGCCCTCCTGTCTGAGCTGGGTCATGATGGCATCGATCCAAGGGAACCCTGTTCGACCTTCAGCCCATTTAGCCAGCGCCTCGGGGTTGTGATCCCAGGGAATCTGCACACAGATGGGGTTTCCCTCCATACGGTCAAAGTTGGGGTTGTTGGTGGCCGCCGTGTAGAAAAACTCTCGCCACAGGAGCTGGCCAAAGAGCGAAAGGGGTGGACTGGAGCGTCTCCGCAGCTGGGCAAGCACAAGAGGTCATGAAAATGGTTACAAAATATAATTTTTATAACCACACATGCATACTTAACAAGACACACCAATAGTTATTCTACTTTATTATTGCTGACCCATTTTAAATAAATACAAAACCTCAAAAAAGTAGACAATTTATATTCATCTCTATAATTAAATTCAAGGTTTTTTAAGACAATGAGAACAAAACATTAGCTGCATAGTGTATATTTCACAAGTTTTATTGTGGTGTCCCCCAAGGCTCGATTTTGGGGCCCTCTATTATTAAAGTTAAATGCATCTATTAGAAAGTGTAATTATTCAAATTGAACTTCCACTTTCATCCTTTCTATGCCACCTACCACTCAATATTAAACTACAATTCTAATTCTCTAGATGACTACGAATAATAGCATAAAATAACAACCTGGTATACTTTACCTTTATATAAAGTTCCCGCAGATTGTAGTAAAAAACACGACATGACAGACAGCCGAATCGCAAGTAAGGACTAAGTCCAGTTGGGCTTGCAAATAATGTTTGAGCTGTTATTCTAGGCCTCTCGAAATTCGCTACCCAGGCCTGCATCAAAACATAAAAACTTGAGTTACTCAAAAAAACAATTGTATTTCTTGTTAATAATTAGTTAGTCATCAGTCATTATACATAAAATGTATAACTTAATGAAGTAAATCCATGTCTCACCTTTCTGTCTAAGTGTTTATTTAATCTCTCCAGGGCTTCTGACTCCCCACCCGTCCATACATGTGGGCTGTCACCCTCCGACTTAAAACCCAACTCCTCGAGAGAGGGCACACCATAGCGTTCGTCATGGTTGTCCGAGATCTGCGTCCGACACCTGGACATCTGCTCTTGAGTGATGGTCGGTAACGGTTTCCTGGGAAGTTCAAGTCGGTTCACAATGGCTTGAAACCTCTTGAAAGTGAGAGGGGGGCTGTGGTTGTTCATTTCTATGATCCTGCGGGAAAAGCAAAAACATGTCTCTGATTTCACTGTCTAAAAGAAGCTATTTTCTCTCAAAGCTTGAATATTAATAGAACTTAGAAATGAAACTAGTTTCATTTGATTTTGTTGACTGACTGTCAAAAGGTTTAGCGTAGAAAAAAATAATCAAGGCTAAATAAATGTTAAGAAGGTTTGCTGTCGTCACATGCCCGAGGCTGTACAACAACAACAATTTCCTGAAAAATAAATACATTTTATCCGAGTGCATAAACATGATGCAATTTTAAAAAATTGAAAAAGTTCAAAGTTTGAGGTTAGTTTTTTAAGGAGTACTTTTATTCAGCAAGGACACTTATTTATCAAGACGTTTGTAATGTTAATTTTATATTCAACAAAGAATGGTGAAAAAACATTTCATGGTTTTCACAAAAGTGCAAATAATCTGCAATGTTTCTTAAGCATCAAATCATCATATTAGAATGACTTGTGAAAGATCATGTGACACTAAAGACTGGAGTAATGATGCTGAAAATTCAGCTTTGCATCACAAGGAATAAATTACAATAAACAATAACATTATATTATACAATTATTATATAATAAATAAACTTTAATATATTTATTGAAAGAGAAAACTGTTCATTTAAAAATTATATATATATATATATATATATATATAAATAAAATTATAAAAATTTATATAAAAAAATAAAACAATTTAGATTATTAAAATAAAAAATTTGCACATGTGCGTGTGTATATATGTGTGTGTATGTATATGTGAAAGCATAAGAGTGTTTTCAAAAACATCAGAATTTTACCAACCACAAAATATTTAAGTTTTTAAAAACACACATATATATGATAAAGTGGTAGTAGTACTTGTTTGTGGTATATTCCCCTTCTAGCTCATTGTACTACACTCAGTTTCAAACAGCCTGAGACGACCTTCCAAAAAGCCCAGTTTTATTCTTTAGGAAACAAGGTCACTAAAGCAAAGTCATCCTCGATCAAATAGGAAAGATTTCCAGACAAGAAACACACTTCCCCACATTCTCTAAACGCAAGCACTCGTGTCCCTGGCTGCTTCTGAAAAGAGTTAATAGTCTTAGTCTCTTCTAAATGCGAACCAGCAGTCTTAACACATTAACAGGCTGTCCCTTATTTATAGTCCTGATCTTATACAACTGTCTATATCCGTCAGGGGCGGAGCCTCTCGGCACGGTGCAGAATCAGAGGGCACCCGCGCGCTCGTTAGGAAAAGCCCGGCGCTCGGCTCGCACATGTTTGCAGAGGTGACTTGCATGCTGAGCTATTTCACCCTCCCTCCGCCCACAGCACATGTTTCTCAGTGTGACCATCAGCGTCGCTTTCAGTCGCCAGATGGCGGCAGAGAGTCTCGCTTCTTCTGTCCGTACAGACGTCACAGCAACACCCTCACATGCATTCACACACTCTTGTGCTGGCAAGCTCATTCTCTTCCCCTGTGAATGAGAGAGAGATAGAGTCCGGGCATATAATCCCATTTATGTAACCTACGCAAAAGGCCACTTGTTTTACGTTACACATCCGGAGTAGTGGTATCTGCACAATAATCTGAGAAGGAGAGAGTCATTCTCTCATGTTCGGTAATCGTTCTCTCAGGAAAGGCATGAGAGAGAAAACGTGAGTTGCACACAAAGATAAGTGCAGCCCAGAGTCACGATACCGCAACGCAAAACATTATGTCACGTAATGTGAATCACATTAAGTGCTGGCAAAGTTTACAGAGTAATCTAGTCAATGATTAGGGAACGTTGCACCATGACGGGCATTAAACACGGAGGTTTTACATTCGACCTGTCCTAATGACAACATTTTCACTGACCGTAATGCAAGATTTTCTTTTAAATGCGATAAATTGTATCAGTTTCAATGGAGAATTGACACATACCAGTCCCCGAAAAGCCATTTATTGTTCAAATTTAATGATAAAATGGATAGAATCTGAAAGCTGAGAGTTTGTTTCTTAGCAGATCCTGTAATTATTGGATGGTGGGTGCACAGAAAGTAATGTTTGGTGTATGGAATAACCGAGGACCTGGCAAACCTGTCTTGAACTATGGGAGACTCATAGGATCTGCTTTTTTAAAACTGTTAATGCATTGTCACTTTCACTTCACCAGCTCTAAACTCAACACAAGAGATGTTCTTCTCACACACACACAATATGAGTTGCAGTCCGACACGTTTTTCCGCCCTCTTTTGATTAGAATAATTGGCCTAGAAAGATCATCACCTGTTTTTAAACAATCGCTTTTAGCGGCCGATACCGATTACATACCGATGCATTCCTACTGCAAACCAATGACATCACCGAGTGAGTGAGACGCTTCTCTCATTACATGTCAAATGAGGAAAACTACATATTCAGTGTTTCAGTAAAACAACGCAGCAAAACATTATGCATTTGGTCGACGCTTTTATCCAAAGTGACTTACATTGCATTCAAGAAACACATTGAATCAGTTCCTGCTTTGCATGGGATCGAACCCATGACTTTGGCGTTGCAAACACCAATGCTCTACCGATTGGGCTACAAAACATTTTTAAAAAGAGTGCCAGTCGTCCACACATAACATTTTGTTTGGCTAGCCTGATGGATGAAAGGTGCTTGAGTAACGACTGAAGTATGGTTCTGAAATTAAAGAAATAACTGCTCTTATACAGAATGGTAATGAAACGTTTCTATGATAAATCACATATCGGCTGAACATTAACAGGCCAAAAGTTTGAGTAGATGAGGAATGTAGGCGTCGTGTCAAACCCGTTTACTTTGAAATAATGTAAAACAGACTCTCTATGATGGAAATTGAGACCAGAGTGAGTTTGGAGAACTGTGTCATTTGATAAAGCATTTTTAATACAGCGAAAGAATAAATTGGCATTTCAAAATATTGCAGTATTTTTACCTCACATTTTCATTTTCGAAAAACGACACACCAAAAAAATATTTGTAAAATCATTGTATATGTATTGTGACATTAATGAAATCAATGTAATCTCACGTCGGTTTTGACTCCGTCCCTCTATCATTATTTCCACAAAACTCTGACAACAATAAGAACATTTCTTGAGCATCAAACCAGCACATTAAAATGATTTCTGAAGGATTATGTGACACTGAAAACTGAAACTTTTTATATGACTGAAATGTATTATAATACAAGACAGCAAAACAAGCTCATAAAATCACTACCCCTCAAAAATGTCAGTTTAATATTCATCGAGCCTATAAACGAATTTCTTTACAAAACCAAACTTTATTAAGTGTGTGTGGGAATAAGAGTGTGTGTGTGTGTGTGTGCAGTTCATCACTCACTTGTCTGGACTGTAGAGCGTGTGAGTGTTTCGTACCACGGTTTCCACACCGTATTCATGAGCCATTTTAATGATGGCTGCGTCTCTTTCCTTCCCATAAGGCTCGGAGTCATACTCAAACGTGAGACGTGTGACATTCCACTCCTGAAAGACACAGAGATCAAATACGCATGTTAAAGAAGGACAAAAACGGTCAAACTAACTCCAACACGGGGCATCGTTTCACCTTTTTCCTACCCATGAATAAAGCAATATATAAAACCTGTTACATAAAGTTGAGGTCAATGACGTCCTCGAGCTAACATCATTAACCAGCTGCTTCTTTTGACATCAGGTACATCTGGTATAATCATTTGGTGTTTGATTACCAAACAAGGCCTAAAAAGGTGAGCCATTACTAATAATGCCAATTTAGTCTTCACACATGGACAAAGTGCCCTTCAGTTGCTCTGCAGTAGTTAAACTGCAGGTCATTCTGTGACATCTGGGTTACACAAGCTCACTTGAAGAGCTCACTTTGCCCTCGCCCCCTCAGATGAAGAGCACTATTAACCTGCCAAAAGGATCATACATCCCACTTGCCAATGTCTGAAAGATGTACTGCTGTGCGAGAGATGGAGAGATAGAGAGAGAGAGAGAGAGAGTGCTCCGACTGCATGAAAATGAGATCGTTTATAAACTACCGTGAGACACTGGTGTAAATCAAATCACTTACAAGACGTGGATGTTTAGCTGAATAGGGAATTACTGGAGAGTATAATTGAGAAGTTTAGGAGCTGGCTAACTTTAATACTTCAATCCACGTATGCACAATGTTAAGTGATGATTTCCTTAGAAAGTATAGCTGATAAACATATACAATACTCATTGTTCCTACACCTTTCAAGCAAAGCATTTCAAAATTATTAGGAAAAGGAAAATAAGGATTTGAAAGATTTTATAGCGATTTTCTATGAAATTGGATTTTAAAACAAACTACTTTGATCATATTAATAATAATAATTCATTTCATTTATATAGCGCTTTATCATAAACACTCAAAGTGCTTTACATGGAAGGGGGATATTGGCTGGAAATGAATTGAATGTCACCGGAATTCTTAGATTAAAGTGTAAAATTATATGAGAGAACGTGATACTGAATGTGCAAAGATGCATTATGTTGATCAAACATGACAGTAATACATATACAATAACCAATTGTAAATGCATACGACTACCACTCTAAAAATGCTGTTCTTGAACTTTCTTTTTTGATTATATACTATATTCATCAATGAATCCTGAACAAAATTCCACAAAAATATTAAGCAGCAGCAACTGGTTTTTATTTTTATTATTTAAATCAATATTGATGAGAAATATTTATTGAGCAGCAAATCGTCATATTAGAATGATTTGTGAAGGATCATGTGACACTAAAGATTATAGAGTAATGATGGTGAAAATACAGCTGTGATCACAGGAAGAAATTACATTTTAAAATATATTCAAACTGAAAATGGTTATATTAAATTGTAATAATATTTAACAATTTAACTGTCAAATAAATGCAGCCTTGGTGAGCAGAAGACTTTTCACAAATTTTTAGAAACTCTTTTAAACGGTAGAGTATTTGTTAATAAATTATTAAACTGTAAATTTTTCACATTAGGTTACCTGCTCATTTTTTAAAATAAAAAATGATATACGTATAGACATATATACACACACACACACACGTAACAACCTAAAACACATACTAAATAAATTCAAGACACAAAGCAACACAAATGACATCTCAAACTGTACTTTCCACTCAACAACGTCCTTGTGATTTTCCATCCATCCAGCACAACTATCATTAACATAATTTTGATTAATTCATTACCTGGAGGATGTTCAATACAGGAGCAGCAGAACAAGTGCACTGTGCATAATACTGAGCCATAGCAATCAGCCACGAGATAACGGTTACTAAGCTTACTAGCCAGAGGTTGATATTTAGCAATGTTTTAAATCAGTGTTTAAGCTTGTTATTGGGGTTTAAAACAGGGGTGCTGACAAAAAGATAAAAGAAAAGAAAAAAAGAGAAGCATTTTAACAATTTAATGAGTTTCTCCATAGTTTCCAGTAAGAATAAAAGAGTGATCTCGGACTAAACCATGACAAAACTACATCATCTAAAACAATACATCACTTGCAAAAACCTCTACTAATGATAACCGAATCTGTGAATACATTACAAATGAGCTGATGTTAAAATATGCTAAATCAAATACAGTAACTATAAAAACTTAGACATACCTAAAAACTCAAGATAGCATTATGCACCAGTATTTTCCATGTTTCAAGTTATCAGACATAAAAGTTGTGACACCAAAAGCCAAAGAGAGACAAAAAGACACAAGACAAATGACTTGAGACAAATACTGACCTTGAAGACTCTTGGAAAAACATCTGTCGGTTGTCCCCGCACCACAAAAAGCCTTGAATTCAGTTTCCTCAAGCTTGTGTCCAGATCCTCCAAAGACTCCAGTAAAAATCTGCAGGACAGAAATGTGAAATATTACTTGCAAAACTATGCATTAATATGCTGTGGCCTTGCAAGTAGTGCTAGTTACACACAACAAGTAAAAGTCATCAGGTATTTTAAGTAAAGCACTCTTAATGTCACATATCAAAGAATTAAACAGCACATTTACACATTTTTCCTCACTCAACATCTGAGATAAATGCAAATAAATCATTTTGACAACAAATCAGAATATTTGACTGCAAATTGCGTAACACCACCCTGCACTGATCACGCAAATCTTCAATTAGTTTGCATTGGATGACTGTATCTGTGCACCAAAATACTAATCGCTTGTTTTACACACACTCGAGCTCCTACTCCTAACACACTATTTAAGGCCTAGTCTGTTTTAAAATAGCTATCAGAACGGGTTCAAAAGATTAGAGTCATTGTGATGAATCAAAATCCCCACTACTACTACTAATACATTTGAACTAAAACACCGAATAAAACTCATACTGTATGATTCAGCACGCGCCATGTTTATTATTATTACCATTACATAAACACAAATGGACGCATACTGAAACCGCCGTTAATAAAATCCTAACGCTTAACCGCATTTTGACACATTTCACTACAATGCTCTGGTTTACATTACATAAACATATTTTTATGGCATTGTTATTTGTTCACACAGCACATCTCCCAGCATGTGGTAAAGACGGCGCGCGTGAAAATCACGTGACTCGCACTATTACACTTAGAATCTTTTTAAACTACACGAACGTTCTAATTTCTGTCTCCAAAACCAACGGTTTTTATTTATTTTTACTTCATCTACACTCACATTCAATGACGCATCAATCAAATTGTAATTTTAGCGGTTATATAAAACCAAAGTGGGCGTGAGCAAAAGACTAGCTGTTAGCTTATAGCTAAACGTCATCACCACAGTTATATATACTGTGATATATTACATGTGATTAAAAAATAATAATTTACCGTATTCGTTTAAATTAAAATAACACACAAAGATATGTTGAGCTGAATTGCCCAGCTAACTTGTAAAGTTTATTCCCCTTTCGCGAGTGAGTCATTTACGTTTTTATATTAATGTTTTTATTTTATTTTATAATAGTGGGCAATGAAAAGTCAGTATTTATGTTATTAAACAAGATACTGTCACAAGTACATTTCAAGCCACCAGATGCCAAATCCACTCGGTCGGCGCGTGTCAGGGCCAAAACATTGCCAAAGATCTGCGCAGTTACGCGCACCAAACCTGCCCTTCACACAGCACTCAAACTGCCCCGTGAGCGCCTGTCCGGATAGAAACCCCTCAAATAAACGCCACTGACCTCCATCTGTTGACTCCCACGTTGGCGGAACCTGCAAACCACGGGTCCAAAATATAAACACAGCGCACAGTATCCGCGCCATTGAGCGCCTCCTGCAAAGCCGGATTATCGTGAAGCCGCAGTCCTTTGCGAAACCAGTGCACGGAATTCACTCCCATAGTTGCGCTTTTAGTCCATCCTAAAGGGCCAGAGTAGTCCAGAAGCGTAAACAAGCCCGGGTTTCAGTGGTTCAGGGTCCACAGCATGCCTCTCTGTGAAGTTTGGGCGGAGGAGCGGTCAGAGTAGATGTGTTTTCCGCCTCTGCGCGCGTCCATTGGGTGACGGAGCGACACGTGTACGGATTAGCGGGATGAGTGACTCGGGCTCCCCGGCGCCGATTGGCTCCTCCGCACGTTGGAGGTTCAGCCCAGTCACGTTTCTCTCGTGTGTTGTTCGCCGTGGTCGTGGGAAATAATCGTCAACTTATGACATCAGCCCATTGCCCGCGACTGGTAATAACACGTAGCGCACGTACAAAGCAAAACAGATGGGAAATGCATATAATGTGCACAGGTATAGCAGTTATGGGTAGCTTTTGAGTCTGTCTGTGTGTGTTTTATAAGCATCAGTGTCCACTGGAGAAAAGCACGTGAATTAACGTGTTTGCATTCTCTGGTGTTTCGCGTCCCCTCGTGGCAGTTCTTCAAATTGCTACAATTATATAAAACAAGGTTCAGATTATGGTCAGTGAACTTTAAAAGGGTTTTGAACTTTTGGGGTTTCTACCCCAAAATAATGTCATTAATTACTCACCATCAACTCGTAAGACTTTTGTTCATCTTCAGAACACAAATGAAGATCTTTCTGATCAAATCTGGGAGATTTCTGTACCACTTTGACCCTTCAGAAAGTTCATAATTGAACGTTAAACTAATCCATAAGAATTGAGCAATTCAGTCCAAATTTGAATTTACAGATGAACATATTGAATTTAGGCTTTTATTCGCATATAAACATTCATCAAGATCAGTTATGGTAAATGGAAGCTCAATTATGTTTGGTTGAATTAAATCTGTTCATCATACAAAGCAATCGTGTCTCTTCAAAAAATGTGTACAAAACTCCTCAATTCATATGGGTTATGAACCTTATTGAGCTTTTCTATGCATGGAACAAAATTCATCAAAAAGATCTTCATGTTTTCTGAAAATCTTACAGGTTTGGAACAACATGAGGGCGAGTAAATAATGACAGCATTTACTATCCCTTTAATGATATTGTGGCTGTAAGACTCATCAAGTGTGGCTCATGTTTTTAAACTGACTGTTTCTGAAAATAATATGACTAAAAAAGCAAAAGCAACCCCCCCCCCAAAAAAAACTAAAATTAAAATAAATAAATAAAAACAGGTATGGTGGTAAAAATGTTTTTTATACCAAATAATAATAATAATAATAATAATATTTATGTATATCAGTAATGTATAATCTATACTGTAATTTAATATTATTATTATGAATGGTAATAATCAGAATAATATTGTGTAGGCAGTGCTGAGCAGGTTACTTGTAGTGTTACTGATTTCAAATTACATGACGAAAATTGTAGTTAGTGGCTCATTTTAGGTAATGTACTCTGACTACTTTTCACCTAACTCATTTAAAATCTCAAGGGTCTTCGGGTAAATATTTTAGGTCAAAGGGATTTGTCGGGAAAAAAAAGTTTGGGAATCCCAACATAACATGAACAAACAATAAAGCATGATTATTATAGTTAATAGGTGTTATAGATAATAATCATATTGTATAGTAATTCATATATTTGTATATACAGTAATACCTCGGTTTACGAGTGACTTTCTATATGAGCAAATCGGTGCACGAGCATTGTATCGGAGTACGAGAACATTTTTCCCTCACCCACGCGCATTTTTGTGTGGAAAAAGTCCTAACGCTCAGCATCGCATTTTTACTGGAAATATCCTAATGACTGCCTCTCATAAAACAGTCATGCGGTTCCAACCCCTTTATCACCCCCTCACTCGTTCATTCTCTCAGCGTCGCTCGGTTTGGCTGCATCATTCACCAACTTTTATAAGTGATTTAGAGCGGTTTTACCTCCTGTTGTTAACATTAATTGTGATCGCTATTTTCACGAAGTGAAATAGACACGTACAGTACAGCATATAGAATGAAGGTACGAAATCCTCCCTCTAAGCTAGTGGAGCGATCGATCTGTCGACCGGGGAGTGGTGCGATCTACCTGTTGTCCGAGGGCGGAAGTAGCGGCGCGATCGAGCGAGCCATATGCAGCTATCAAAAGAGCCATATATGGCTTGTGAACTATAGGTTCCCGACCCCTGCTCTAAGCAGTAACTGTCATGGTTCATGAATTCATTGTCTCCTAGTTCTGCCTGTGTGTGTGTGTGAAAGAGGCCGTGGTCACTGAGCACTGACACACCTGATTCTCATATCATCTCCCTATCTCCCGTGCGTTCGTTCGCGGCTTCCGTGTGTTCATTCGTGGCTCCCCGTCTCCCGTCTTCTATGTTCCATGACCTTCACTCTGAATTATCACTTTGTTTGTTTTCTTTACTATTATGATAAAGTAACTAATTTGCACTTGAGTCCTTGCTTTCCCCGCTCTCCCCTCCTTCCTCCTCTCGTCTCCTCCACGCACGCTGCTCAAAGCTGAAGTGCGTTACAGTAAATTGTCAAGTATATTTAGAGTTTAATTGTCAATCATTAATTAGTATTTATATGAGATCTTAATGGTTATAATTGTAACTGCAATTAATAGGGTAAAACCAAAAAAATACTTAAAATGGGCATTTGTGGTCATGTGGAACGAATAGATTGATTTTTAGTGCATTCTTATGGGGAAATTTGTTTTGGTGTACGAGCATTTTGGTTTACAAGCTCGCTCTTGGAACGAATTAAACTTGTAAACCGAGGTATTACTGTACAGTAATTCCTCGCCACTTCGCGGTTCAAGTTTCGCTGTCTCAGTGTATCTGAAATATTTATTGAAAAATAAAAATGTAAAGATATCGCCATATCGGCAGCTGTATTGAGGAAAGCAGCGTTGCTTCATTGTAATGCGAGAGAAACGGTTTCCCAGGACGCCAGACAAAGAGAGAAACTCTCTCAGAGGCTTTGTACACGCCCACGGCACTCAGACAAGACACGTGATTGGTTCCCGGTGCGAGATCGACCAATGAGAGCACGAGTGGAGTGGGAGCCTCTTCGCCTCTCTCAGAAGCAAATGTTGATGATCCAGCGCCGATATCTGAACGGCATCTGAAGGCGCTTCCCGAACTAATTTAAAGACCTCATTATACCAGTGCAGTAACACCATCATCATCATCATCATCATCATCATCTATCACCGTCGTCATTACTGGAGTCTCAAGATGTCATTGATGAGTGTAGAGCACCATAATACGTATCGTATGAGAGAGAGAGTAAATGTATAATATTATGGTTTTATAATTAAATAGATTGATTAAAAATATATATAAAGTATAAATATACATATTTTAAACATTCTGGTACGTACACACACATATATACAGAAATACACTTCGCGGGGGGTTCCGGTCCACATTAACCGTGATAAACAAGGGATCACTGTATATAACTTATTTGACCATTTCTAGACCCCGAATTATGTAACCTATTATGAATATTATAATATAACTTATATGTTAGGGATTATATAAGAAATATAACCGTCATCATATGATTTATTATAAATATTAATTACAATAATACAAAAGTGCTTGTCCCCTAAACCCAATAACTGGTTGGGCCCTCAGCAGCAACCACTGCAGTCAAGCGTTGGAGATAACTCGCAATGAGTCTTCTACAGCTTTACAGAATGGTTGTAATTCAGCCACACTGGAGGGATTCAAGCATGAAAACCTTTTTAAGGTCATGCCACAGCATCTCAACAGGATTCAGGTCAGGACTTTAACTGGGCCACTCCAAAGTCTTCATTTTGTTTTTCTTCAGCCATTCTGAGGTGGATTTGCTGGTGTGTACATTTCTTACAATAACAATAATAACTGGGACTTTCCTGTAGCTAAAACAGTAGAGAGTGGCGCCAAGGTCATGGGTTCGATCCCCAGAGAAAGCAAGAACTGATTAGAATGTCAATGTGTATCTTGAATGCAATGCAAGTTACTTTGAATAAAAGCATCTGCCAAATGCATGAATGTAAATGGGACTGTTTTTATCATTTTACCGTAGTATATATTTAACATTTGGAATGTTTTTCAGATATTCTGTGGCCCCTTTGGAAGTTTACTGAGGCCCTCTAGTGGCCTTCCAGCTGAGAACTACCATCCTACAGTGTGTAGAGTCCGTCTCTGCTAAGAATATGCCTTCACCCTAATAGGTGAATTCATTCTCAGAAAAAAGGCTTGGTCTTTGACTTATATATACAAAGAATATATATATATTTTAAATGATATAAAAATATTTTTTTATAATATTGTGAATTATAATATTAAGTTAATAGAGTGTAGTATAATATAAATTAATTTATAGAAATATGGAAAAATGTCAAATAATGCATTGTCCTTTAGAGGGCGCTGTAAGCTCACATTTTAAACTAACCTCCACACTGTCTATTAATCTATCATTCATGCCACTATGGATTTCTGGAGTTAAAATGTTATGGTTTAAAATTCTAAAATTCTTTAAAATTTAAAAGAAAGATTCTTTCTTTTGTCTACGAAAATTACGATTTTATACAATGGTTTCAAATACACCACAACTGCTTGAAAATTGAGCAAATCACATAAAACATTGTCTCAGTCTTATCTGTTATATTGACGACTAATCCAATTTCAGATGTGCCATGTGTTTTGATCAATAATGGTAAGTCTACATTGAACTTGGGGACGTTCCAGACGTTTGTTATGAATGGCCTGATAAAATTCTGGGTGTTAAAGGCTCCAAATTCAATCACTGACAAAGCGGAGGCAAAGCCGCTGACAAGCAGGAACCTGCACTGCAATAAGCCTTCAAAACTCCTGCTGTACGCAGTGATATCAGAGAAATATCTCTTAGAATAATGCTTTTTTATCACCAAAAATCAGCCAAGGACAAATAAAACTGAATGCTTTTAAAAAAAATGACCCTTAAGCTGTCCCTTGCTACCAATAGAAGACTTTTTAATATAAAGTGCATCCTTGCAAAATTCAAGCGTTGTAAAAAGGATAATATTTAATGAAAATTGACTTCAGGAGAAGTATTCGCTTTATTTAAAATCTTTTAAGTCTCTCACAGACATTAAACAAGCAGGAATTATTAGTAATTTATAATGTTACAATGACCTTCTCATTTCTTTTAGTAATGCTGTACAGTATCTAAAAGTAGACTTCATTAGAAATAGTTTCCTGCTGCAGCAGTCTCTTAATCTGTCATTTCACAGCATAAAGACAGTGTATTTTCATACTATTATACCGGATATAACAATAGCTTTGAGACATTTGATGGCTGTACAATATATTTTTACCAGCTGTACAGGGTTTTAAATATTTAATCTTTAAATTTAGACATACATGGTTTTAGCAGGTTTTACCATATAAAACATTTACAGAAGAGAAGAGATATGGCATATTGTAGCATGCATATATAATCTTATGAAATATGATATATGCATATGTGCATTTAAATATATAAAGATTATTAATTTGCTTACCATGCTTTTGTCTGAGTGTCAAGGGTCACCATGTTAAAGCTCTGAATGTTGCTTAATTTGAAAGATAGATTTCATGTGGACTTTATCAGTGAATAGTATTCATTTCAAATCAAATAAGTCCCCAAGGGTCCTTTTATGGTGGTTTAAAAGGGTTTTATGTAAAGTGTTGTTCTCAAAATGAAAACCGATAAGTTTTAGGTCTAAGGCTTGTTGTTTAGAGAGAACAGGTGGTGCTGATCCATGCTGTATTAGGTTTAATTCATGTCTTGCCAGGCACGAGTGTCCATGCCAGTTAACGCACGGGTGATTTATTGGATGTCTAACAGAGCTGGCATGGTGAGAGAAGACAGCAATGCAGTCTTGTCTCGCTTAATTTACCTTTATAGGAAAGAAAAATAAATAAAAATATATATAAATATGACTGTGAAAGGAATGTACCATATTTTTATGTTTTTTAATATTTGTTTATGCTTTAAGTTTATTGTTATAAAAAATGCACAAAAATACTTTTTTTCAATTTTTATATGAATTAGATATTTTCCAAAACATGTTTTACTCTAACTGTGAGAAGATCAAACTCAAAAAAGATCATCAGATACCTCAAAAATGCTTTCAGTACGATTTTATTTGCCCAGACTTTCAAACGTTTCCACTAGATACAATTAATTTTCCATTCATTTCCAATGGACAAGTGTGACTGTTTTTTTTTTCAGGAACATTTAACCTTTTCGAATCATGTTCATAATGTGTGTTTGTCCACATAGCAAGTGCCAAAACCAAGTTTACCAAGTTTTGTATCGTTCCAATGAAGTAAATAGTATATTACTTGGTAGGGTGCTAGGGTTGTCACAGAACTGTCTTATACCCATTCACTTCCTGGTTCTCCATGTGCTCTCCTGTTGTCATCAGTCACCTGTCTCGTCATCAATCACTTCGTTTGTCTTGTCAGCTGTGTCTCAGCTCTGTGATCGTTCCCTGTATATTTATAACCCATGTTTTCACTTAGTGCCTTTCCGTTCTCATCTATTTAAGGTCAGTGTTACAGTTGTGTAATTGTATCTCGGAAAATTATCATTTTTTCTTTAAAAAATTCAATTTTCTTTAGTTCCTTGACTTCATGCTGTCGACTGCCACATTGTAACACAAGGGTGTTAAAAGTGGTTGGTAAATCATTATTTTTATTTTTAATTATTTTGACAAATACAATTTTTATTTTTATTATTATTTCCAATTAAAGTTTGTGAAAGACAAACATTTTTTAGATACACATTTCTTGTAGGCTACTGTGGAGTTCAATTATCTCGAGTCACGGTTAACTCGCCAATAGTTTTATGTTGACGTTTTTGAAGTGGAACCGCCAAACTCCCTGTTTGTCTTAGTGTTTTCTCATCAGTTACGTTGATTCTTTAATGTCGCCGAACCCTAATATATCAAGCACAAAATAGGGACAAATTCGCCACTTCACATGGTTATCTCGTGACTTAAGATCGTACCTAATTCACTGCGCATGCGCTGAGTTTGCGTTGCACGTGAATCTCCAGTGGTGCCGCGCAGCTGCAGAAGAACTTGCGGACAGTGTTGCCAACTTAGCACCTTTGTCGCTATATTTAGCGAGTATACAGACCACATTTTCGAAAAAGCGACTAGCGACAAATCTAACGACTTTATCTGGAGTTATTGGAGACTCTCTGAAGTGAAAGCACATTTCGTTTTTACTCTTCTCAATGAGCAGCAAGTGCTGCCGTGGGCCGCATCCCCATCCCAAAGCACTCACAGCTGTGTGCACATAAAGCCCGCCTTCTCTGATTTGATTGGTTTTCTCAAATATTTTGACATTGACGAGCGGTTAATGACCAATGAGTATGAGGCTTAAACACACACCCCTGCTTTCGTTATGACGTGCGCTCTGCTCAGCGCCGCTGCGGATTGAAGAGCAGAGGTTATTAAAAGACGGGACGAAGCCAAATTTGTTGAGAAAGCACATTAGACAGGCAGAACGCAAGAAAGTATGCAATCTAGTACAGCGTGATGACCTCATGAATATGTTATGAGCGACTGTGTTTACACTGTGGGTGAAATTGTGTTTGCAATGTTGGAGAATATAATTAAAGGTTTGTATGGAGAATGGAAGGTGTTTTTATTGTATAGTGGTAAATCTCTGCTGTTAGTTGGTGCACATATGCCTTTTGTTGTTAGCAAACATACAGTGTATGTAAATTGTTATAGCATGCCAATCACTTCATCAAATAAATCACCATATTGGCTGTTGGTTTTCTCGATCATTGGTTATCTCAATGTTTTTTGCATCCCCGAGGCCGTCGACATAACCGGATTCCACTGTACATTCAAACATATACTCTACATATATAGGCCTCTTCTTCAGGGTAAGTCTGATGTTTTCATCCGTTTTATCATCTACCAGGTAAAATCCTCAACAAGCTGCATGATTCTAGGTATTCACGAAAATGTATGCACCAAAGTTTAATACTAAGTGTTGGGGATTTGTTCCAATCCCCCAAGTATGAGCAAAGGTAATAGCAATGCTTTGCTTTGGCAAGCACCACTAATGACCAGCAACAAGATCGTTGCTCAGTTGTACAGAAACTATTTAACGCAGTTAATAACTGAAAAACTAGGATATCCATTTATCATGCTGTACAAAAATATGTCAATAGCAGGTGCAGGTGCAGTCTGCTTTTAATCTTTTTGAGGTTTTTCCAGGACCGAAATACATCAGGTTGTTCTTTTCTCCTGAATATCGCTCTCCAAAGTAATCTTTCAAAAGCAACCTTTGTGTAAGGCGCTGGGAGGGGGGCAAATGTCACATCCATAAGATTGATGTTGCACAAAGTGTTTGAAGGCTGTGGCCATCTGTGAGCATGGATTCATAATTGTGGCTGTGCAGCCTTGCTTTCCATTGGCCCGACTGATAGTCAGACATCTGAGGACGGAGGTGACGCTGAATGATATCTGGCGACTCTACGGCGAGAGCTCTGTAATTATGACTTCATCAGTAGCAGATGATGAGCACAGTGCATTTATGAGCTTAAGAACGCTTACGGATGACTCATCCTCCATCTACCTCGGAACAAGAATGCTTGTTGAGAAATGTCATCAGGCACGAACTGAAATGAACACGCCGGAGACAATGAGTTGGATGGCCTTCTAGCAGGATTTTGATGCTTAGATAATTTGCCTCTACAATCTGTAAGCACTGGCCTTGTTCTTTGGCTCAAATGTCTGAACCATTTTTTTTCACAAAGAACAAACCATCTTGACTCACCATGAGCAACATCTCCGAGTAGCACAAAATATAGTAATACCTTGAGATACGAGAATAATTTGTTCTAGGACTGAGCTCGTAACTCGAATTGCTCGTATCTCAAATCATTTTTTCCCATAAAAAAAATAACAGAACAATGTTTTATCTGTTCCGCTCTCTAAAAACTAAAAAACACCCCTATTAGTGCTAATAACAATGGAAAAAAAGTTTTAATTGCAATAGAGAGACACACACACACAGACAAGAATATAGTAGTATATCAGGATTCATGTGATATAAAATAAAATGTGGTTTTAATTATGAGTTCTTGCCTTCGAGACAGACGATACAGTAGCGGCTAATGGCGGCATGTGTGGAGGAGGAGGAGGAGGAGGAGGAGGAGGAGGAGGAGGAGGAGGAGGAGGAGGAGGGAGGGATTACATATAATGCAAACACAATACAGAAGTGTAGTGTTTCTTCCCGTGTTGTGTTTTGAATAGACTCAGAACCTCATATTTATTATTATTGAACACTCATAACTCGTGCTGCTCACAGCTTAATACTGTGAATCACTCGTCGCCCCCGGTAACCCCCGCTGTAAAACCAAGCTGCCTCTAGTGGAGATCATATGCAATTACACCATAAATGAGGAGCTTGAGCTGCTCCGAGTGCTGAACACCTCTAGTGTCAACGTCTGCTCGTATCTCAAATATTTACTCGTATCTCAAAGCACAAATTTGTTTGAAGGTACACAAAATTAAAGGCAAATATAATTTGCACAATGTTGAACATTAAATGGTATGCAATAATAACAGTGTACATGATTATATTTATGAAAAATATTAAATGGATGCCGCCTGATTGTGTCAATAAAGCCTCTCTCTACACCAACCTCTAACCAATTTATTACATTTAACATTACTTAAGAAACTTTAATTAAATTATTTAACACATTAAGACACTTAATTTTTCTCAATTTCTACTGAAAATAAATGCCTTTGTGAACTGATATGTGATGGGAAAATGTAGTAGAGTGAGTTTGGCAAAAAACAGATTCGAACTCGATTTGTGTCAAAACGTTCTGTAATGTGCTGCTATTGACAATTAAGCATCTTCCGTAATTTCATCTGGCCCAACCAGATGACAGTAGGTGGAATTATTCAGAGTGTATATAACCTCAGCCAACAAGGCGGCCTATTTGCACTTAGTGTAAAGATTCATATGCGACATGCCCAGCCTGGTCAAAGTTAGACTGAATAGTCATTATAATACAATAAAATAGAAGATGTGCTTTCTCAGTTGACAGAAAATCAAAACCCTGAAATAACACAAAGCAAATAAAGCCAGAGATGTACAGTATTTTTACATGTACTGTCATGTCTGTGTTCTCTTATGTCAGATTCTTAAATGTAATAATAATGATAATAACTGGGCCGTCTGTCCAATCAGAGCAGAGCAGGCTCTTGAATGAATTATTTTCAGACTCTTTGAGAAATTAGGTGATATGCAATGTATATAATGATTTTTTTTTGTTTTTTTGGAGCATTGATGCATGTAAATCTACTGTGTAACATTAGGAACCTTTAAAACAGCATAATAGGGCACGTTAAAGTTTTTCTTATTTCTCCTTTATCTGCAATGCTGCTATAAGCTGTATTTCTCTCAGAAAGGATCTTTTTCTCTGTCAGAATGGATGAGAATGTATTGCTGGCATGAATGACCCTCTGCACCTGCATGCTTCCCCCTGAGACGTCTGGAGGAGTGGGGTAATGACAGTAACAAAAACTAAAGACTAATGGAGTCTGGAAGTGCCTTACAGTACGTGCCGCCAACCAACTTAGTTGGGTAACTTTCAGCTTCGGCTGCAAAGTGTTACTCAAGCTATCAACTGTACGTCTTTGCTGATTTGGCTAGCAGGAGGGAGGAAGTTTTCAAGGAGACGAGTTTCTAACCTGTATCCTTTAATTAGGGGCGGCAGCGGCGTGGATTCAAATCTGCTGCATGCCACAGAAAAGATAAAGGAACGAGGTCTTGACTGTTGAAAAATGCACTGTTTGCAAAATTAGCACCTTCAGGTCAGAGAAGTCTATGCCTTAGTTCTTGACAGTAATGAGAGGCTGTGCTCGTTAAAAATCATGAAGGTGCCGACTAACAGCTCAACTGGCTTGTTCGTGAGTAGCGTAGCTTAGTTCTAAGTCCCTCTAACTTGTTATGCAATGCTAAAACCGAGATAGCATCTGTCAGAGAACTTGTGAAAGCAATAAAGTTTGCATATGAATAAATCTACCTTTTTAAAATGAGTATACGCCACCCAAAATAAGATTTATTGTCCTGGGTGTTGCAGTAAACAGCTCTGAGAGAGATGGTGCACCTTTGTTCGAGTATGTGAACGTAATTGCCTTTAAAAGGGAAAACGAATCCCGCTACACAACAGCTAAAGTCATTAAAGCATTAGAAGGCTTTATTATTGAAGCTGCTAACGGTTATGAATAGCTTCTCTTTGGGCTGCTTGAGTTTGCAGATCATTCATAGTGATTAGCCCGCAGACAAGGTGATTTGACATCAGCGTTTGAATAGAATTAATGGAGGACATGTCTGAAGTAAAAAGCATTTTAATCAACAAGCTGTTCTTTCTTTCCTTCTCTAAATGGGCACTAGAGATGATCATTGTACAACACCAGACATATTGTTGGGGTTCATCTTTTCTGAGTAATCAGGAGAGAAAGGCAAACAGAAATGTCCCTCGTCGAGTTTGGATGTCTGCTAACATTTAAGGCCGCTTTTGTGGGAAACGAGGGATATTCGTTTCTGTCTCGTATAGCCATATGCTGTCGCACAGTGAGAGTCATTGTCCTAATCATCGTATCAGGTGACAACACAATGTAATAAAGTTGGCTTGAAAGGAGATGGGGTTTCTTTCGCACAATCTCTCCATTTGTTCGGCTTAATCTTGAGCCCTCGGAGGAAAAACCCGACAGATCGGTGAAGTCAGGCTTGGGTCATTTTGGTTTCTCGTGATTACTCAGTTTTAGGTGAACTTGGAAGAACACTCCCTCCCATTTCTGCGGGTGTTTGGCACACATGAAGCTATCGGCTAACGCTGAGCACAATGTTTGGCAACCGTGGATTGGTTCTGACGGGGTTTGCTTTTGTGGTTGTTCCTCGTACGGACCAAAAATCCCCAGACTTAATATGCATTTCATTATAGGTAATAGACAATGAGTAAGCGATTTTATAGAAGCAATCTGGAAAATTGACTTGAAATGGCAAACTAGAACCTGTTGGCATGAGCTTTAATGCAAATTTACATGAATTTAGATTCCTTTATATTTTTCATTACGGAATTGACCGAGTCAGCAATTTTAGGGAAGAAAATTGAGTTGAAATGTAAAATAAACTTTGTCAGCATGTTTTTTGCTGTGCATTTAAATAATAACTCTTTGTTTAAGGCCATTTAAACAAATTTAGTGGAGAAAATAACATATTTAATGTAAATTCTAATAGAAATCTGATTATTAAAAGGGATATTTCAACCCCAAAACATTATTTTCCTCATTTAATGTCATTACAAACCTGCAGAACTTCTGTAGAGCATAAACGAATAAATACTGAAAAATTGAAGTCAAGTCAAGAGAAAAGTCATACAGGTTGTAAACAACATTATGGTGAATAAATGAATACATTTGGCTGACCTACCATTTTAATGAGAAAAAATGTTAATCAACCTCACTTGGCGCAGTTATCGGCACAAGAGTACAAAGTCCCAGTGGTCGAATGGGTTTGTTTCACCTTTTAAAGGTGAGAAGTGAAACTTGAGGCCCCTATTGGCTCCTCAGGAAGTCTGCCTTTGTAGGTGAGTGAATGGTGTCTATTCGCTTCAGTGTGTGTGTGTGTGTGTGTGTAGCAGATGCTGAAACTGGTGGACAGAGGTGGCGGCAGCAGCTGTCAGATGTCCGTAATGCGGCCCGTGGGATATTTTTATGAAAACACACAGCCTCTTATTACGGACATCATTACAAAACATGAGCTCATTCAACTGGACCAAAGCATTCTGAATACAAATACTGGGACTTCAGACTCTCTCCTTCACTACTAAAATCTAAAATCAATGAGTGTGTGTGTGTGTGCAGGCATGTGTGTTGTGTCTAAATAAACAGATATACCTTCAGGGCTCAGCAATAATGATTTTTACTGCGAACGGCTGTCAGACCTGCAGTTCTGATTTTAATTGCCCTGCCAACATTTTCACCGTCAAAAGAATGATCAATTTCACTTTCAGCAATGCATTTTTAGATTTTCTAGAAAGTATTAATCGAGAAACATTGAAATGCTAGACATATATATATATATATATATATACACACACACACACACACACACACATACATATATATATACATATATACAAATACACACACACACACATACATATATATATATATATATATATATATATATATATATATATATATATATATATCCCACACATATACATATACACACACACACACACACACACACACACATATATATATATATATATATATATATATCCCACACATATATACACATATACACACACACACACACACACACACACACACACACACACACACACACACACACACACACACACACATACATATATATACACACATATATACATATACAGTGGAATCCGGATATGTTTAAATATTTAAAATGGGCATTTATGGTCGTCTGGAACGAATTAATTGATTTTTAGTGCATTCTTATGGGGAAAATTGTTTTGGTGTACGAGCATTTTGGTTTATGAGCTCGCTCTTGGAACAAATTAAATTTTGGTATTTTATTAAAATTTTGGTAAAAACTCGGTATTACTGTATATATAACATGTTAGTTTTAGTTAACTTATAGTTCAATATTTAACATTAGATTTTGAAAATGTGATAAAAAATTAAGCATACATGATTTAAATGAATGATGGTATCTAGCATGCGACTGTTTATCCAGTGTAAAAGGCCTTCACAAGAGTCTCTTTTGTGAAAGATCTTTCCGTCTGCACATTTCTTAACATCAGTTGGTGTCCAGACTTTTGTACCCATTCACCAACTCTGCTTGGCTTACTTGTTTGATAACTAGAGCTTTTTTGTTCTTCAGTTCTTCTCAGAATTCAGTTGTTTAGTCTATAAAAGCTGCAATTGACATCCCTTCACAGAAGTACTAACAACTCCTGATTTTCTAGGGCATACAAACTTTATATAATAGATACATAGACATGTTCAGTATTTCAAGTCACTGTAGATATTGTGCTTATTAATTAAGACTCAAGGATACTACTTAGCTGTTCTTGAAATTGAAAGAGGAGCCATTATAATACGGTATTTTGATGTCATTGGGCTTTAATTTTCATTACATATAATCTTGTTTTAATATTTGGTGCAAAGTTTGCTTAGAAAAGCAGTTAAAAGCAAAAGAGTTAATGAATTTATCCTGCTTTCCACACACGCAGACCAGAGTTTCATTTAGTTTCTAGTCCATTAGCTCTCCATTTCATTTAGGCCCTTGTCTAATGAATGTTGACATTGTATCCACTCTCAATCCAAGGCATTTCACTGTCAGCCCGCCGCGACTGGAGTCAGGTTCAACGCATCCCTCTTTGAAATTCAGTACGTGGTGCTTACATCGATACAATCACCCTCACACATGCCATTGGACACATGTTCACTTTGATATTTGTCCTTTTGCGCGGAGCAGATTTGCACAGGCCTCAACATCAAAACAAACACAGCAATTAGATGTCTCTGGTGCCCCAAACAGAACATTATACAACTGTTTAATATGTATAAGGATCTGTTTGTTTTGTTTGCCACCTATCAAACAAACAAAAGATAATCCACCCATAGAATATGTCATTGTAATGACCTGACACCATTCATTTTGAAGATGCGCTTTGTCAAATCATGGACGTAACCTGTCACGGGCTGCTGCTGCTGCTGACTGCAGGCGCTTCCCTCATGTGTGGGTCTGAATGCAAAGCTTAGCTTTAAAGTCAGCAGGAAGTTAATCTTACAAAGAAATGTCTGGGACAATCTTTGTTTTTTGCAATGTAAAATTATTTACCGTATTTTCCCGCATATAACCCATGGGTTATACCAGATTTTACAAACCCTGCAGGGGGGGGGGGGGGGGGGGCTGCGGGTTATATAAGGGTGCGGGTTATATCACAAATTCTTTAGCCGTTAATACTATTTCAATAAAATTGTTTTTTCAATAAATACGTTTTTTTTTTTTTTTGCTGTATTTTCTTTCTTGCGAGGGTTGTTGTCTCTGGCGCTTGTACTATCATTCTGACAGCTGGTGCTGATTGGCTGTCTGACCTGTCAATCATGCAAGAAGACGTGATTGGCTGTGCTGCATGAGGGTGGGCTCTTCTCATCTCATCCGATGATCAACACCTGTAGACAGCACCTGCTTTTTCTTTTTCTTCTGATTCTGACTTGTGTTTGTTTTCTTATTGTTTGAATTTTGCGCACAAGCACTGTGTACCGAACCTGAACAGTTATGGATAATTGACGTAATGCGAGCAACATTCGAAATACGAACGTACACAAAAAAGTTAATAAATCTATGGGTGCGGGTTATATAAGGGTGCAGATTATGGCAACTATTTTTTACACAAACCCCGTGGGTTATATGAGGCTGCGGATTATCTGCGTCTGCGGTTTATATGCGGGAAAATACGGTAATTATAGGCACATTCTCTCATTGCGTCAGAGCCCTGTAAAAGGACAAGGTGGTGAAAAAAATTATGGGATTGGAGGAAAAAAATTTTGTGCACCCCAGGAAAATGTTTGCATTCACTCACAAAAAGCAACAGCTGATTAGAAAGTCAATGTGTACATCTCTAAATGCAATCTAAGTCGCTTTGGATAAAAGCGTCTACTAAATACAAATGTACTTAAAGAGGTTGGTCCACATTATTAAGCAAGTTGAACTATCATAAGTTTTGTGAGTAGAAACAGATTAATACAAAGTGTAACTTGAATTTAAGATAACTTTCTCGAGAATCACTCATTTGCATTTATGATCATGCATAGGATATTGTTGGGTGCTGCCCCTTTAAGGACGCTAATTCTGTTGCCATGGTGATCAGCGCACAACAAAACAAACCACTGAGAGAAAGCAATGTTCTCATGTTAAAACCTCAAACTTTTACTATAATTACAGTTAAAAATTACTATTTAAACTTTATATTCCCAGCGTGGTGAGTAATTAATGTTATTTGAGTAAATTGATAGTTTCTGAAGTGATATTGTATATAGATCGCCATTTGAAATTAGCGCCTAAACGGCTAATATTATACGCTTGTTTTTTATGTTTGTGTAGCTATTTACTGTGTTTTATGTTGCTTGTTGAAATGTTTATGCAGTATATGTTACATTTATTTGATAAACATAAGTTTAGTATGCGTTTGTGACACAGATAATGTTTAATGATGTAAATAATACTAATTGTAGATTGTTTTTTTTGTTTTTACAGTTTTGACCACACACATATAAACACACACAAACATACAAACAAATACTCAACAAAATCTAACTACAACAACGACCAAATGTGTATATTGTGAGTTCTGCACAAGAGGAATAAAGGACAAAATCAAAATCCAACTTAATGTTATCTTTTCCTGGGTAACATTAATGTCAAAACACGGAGAATAAAGTCAACCACGGAGACTAAAGTCAAACACGGAGAATAAAGTCAAACACGAGGACTACAGTCAAACAAGGAAATAAGAAGATTAATGACAACATGGAGAAAGATTCAGAAAGAATTACTACACCTGAGAAACAACAAATGGGTCTCAAGCGTCAACGTGGAGTGGCCAAGGCTGCTGTGACTCGCCTGATGACACAGATTACCACCGCTATGGACAGTAACCAGCCCAAAGAGGTGGAGATGAAACTTGCCGCTTTGGATGAGGCGGTAATACGGTTTCTTGAGATTCACAACACATACCAAGAAACATTATATGATGATGATGACCTGGATGCTTCAAAGGGCTATTTAACATCGGTTCTGCGTGATGTTCAAGACTTGCAGCACACAGTCATGAGCTGGCGTGAGGACTTTAAGCCATCGATGGAGACTACAAGCATGGAATCTTCAGATTCAGAGCCAGTGCTTGAAGCTGTTAACCTTCCAATGTCTTCTGTAGAACAGCTATCTGCCCAGCTTCAGGGACTACAAAATCTAAGACAGAAAGAAAAGAAAGAGTTTTCCATGCTCATCGCTCAACAGGAAGAACGTCTGCGTGCAGAGTTTAAATTACAACTTCAACATGCCGAATCTGAAAATCGCCAAAAGACTGAGTTAACAATAAATAAAGACTTTTCAACTCCTGTATCAAGCAACCCATGCCTTAACTTTCGGCCATCACTTTCAACAGTGAACGAGAATTCTTTATGCCAACTGCTAGAGCTGTCAAGGCAACAATATCAGTCGCACATCGATTCAATGCACCTGCCACCTGTTGACATCATTAAATTCGATGGAGAACCCTTAAAGTACTGGCAATTCATAAGATTGTTCTCCTCTGTGATTGATAAAGAGACAGTGCCAGATCAAGAGAAACTTACTCGACTGCATCAGTACACTGTCGGCCAAGCTAGAGATGCCATCTCACATTGCTTGTAGAACCCCAACTCTAGTCTGGGATATGCAGATGCCATGGCTATTCTAAAGAGACGTTTTGGCAATCCATATACAATATCACAAGCATGGGTTGACAAGGTACTCAACTACAAAGACATTAAAGACAACAAGCAGTTGCAAAGCTTTGCTGACATTCTGTGCAGCTGTAGAGACACTTTAAAGGCAATGAACTGTGAGGAAGAGCTGAATGGTGGACGCACTTTGCTACAAATTGTACAAAAGCTACCAGATGACTTAAAGAAAAGATGGCTCACAATAAACCATGAGATCATCAAGTCTGGCCGTTTACCAAAGTTGGATGACATAGTCAGTCTTGTTGAATCAGAAGCTGCTAAGAGAGCAGATCCTATCTTTGGGAATCTTCTTAGCCCTGCAGTACAAATTATCCAAAAAGTTTTAAAGCAAGTGCTAAGTCAAGTTTCAATAAGAAAAGGCAGACATTTGCAACATTGTCTACTGCTAATGAGTCCACCACACCAAAGACAACATCAAGATTTAAGTGTCCAAAATGCACTGATGGACACTTTCTAAACCAATGTCAAGCTTTTAGAGCTCTGTCTGTTCAAGAGCGTTTAGCGTTTGTTCAACAAAAGCAACTGTGTCTGAACTGCTTCATGAAAGGTCATCGCTGCACAGTCTGTACTCGCAGCTGGGTATGTAAAGTGCCTGGATGTGGAGAAAAACACAACAGTTGGCTGCACTCTGCTATCGTGGCCTCTTACAATGACAAAGGCCAATCTACTAATCAAGCCACTGAAGACGAACCAGCATCTGACCTGCCACAAACCATTCAAGCACATGCTACCAGAAAGTTCACTGAAACCAGTCGAAAGAAGATTGCACTTCCCATCTTGCCAGTAGTAGTTTCAGACAGACACAACCGATTCTCTATGAATGTCTTTGCTTTGCTTGACAGTGGCTCTAATGGGACTTTTGTTTCTAAGAAGCTAGTTCATGCTCTTAAGCTAGAGTCACGCAAAATGAGCATTAAACTGAACACCATGGAGACCAAGAATCTCAACGTAGTCACTCTAGCAGTGGATCTACAAGTTGAAGATGCTCAACAAAAGAACTCTTACCTCATAAAGGGAGTGCTCTGTCGAGATCATCTGAACATAAATCTAGAAAACCTAGTCACACAGCATGAGGTGTTGCAGTGGCCGCATCTGAGAGAAATTGCAGATGAAATTAGTTTACCGGATGTTGATTTAGCTGATGAAGTTCACCTGCTGATAGGTCTAGACCAACCAGACATACTTGCTCCCCGTGAGACACGCTGTGGTGAGTCAGGTGAGCCTTACGCAATTCTGACTGGCCTGGGGTGGACACTCCATGGAGCTGTATCTGACGATTCAACATCTATCTCTGCTAATTTCATACAAGCTGACCACACTCTACAACAAGCTGTTGAAAGATTTTGGAAACTGGATGATCCAGTGCATGTGAATAATGACTCAATGTTTGTAGTCGACAAGCAAGTTGTGGGATTATGGAACAAGCAATCAGTCAAAGACGATGGTCACTATACACTTCCAATCCCTTTCAAAGAACATCCACCAAGATTGCCTAATAACTACACAATGGCCAAACATCGATTAGACCTTTTAGGAAAGAGGCTAAAGAAAGACTCAACTCTGTGTCAGAAATACACAGAAGGCATTAGAGACTCTTTGCTGAAAGGATACGCAGAAGAGGTCGTTGACAGTAACAGAGGAGATGGATGTGTGTGGTACCTGCCACATCATCCAGTGCTACATCCACGCAAGCCTGAAAAGGTCTGTATTGTCTTTGATTGTGCAGCACGGTATCAAGGTACTTCGTTGAATGATCATGTTCACCAAGGCCCAGACCTTACGAATAAGCTACTTGGAGTTCTTCTCAAATTTAGGCAAGAGCCCATTGCTCTAAATGCTGACATCGAGGGCATGTTTTATCAAGTTCGAGTACCATCTGATGAGAGAGACGTGCTTCGCTTCCTGTGGTGGGAAGATAATGACCCAGACAAACCACCTAAGCATTACCGTATGAAGACTCACCGTTTTGGAGGTGTTTGGAGTCCTAGTGCTGCCAATTTTGCCCTGCAACGAGTGGCTGAAGACAACTGTGGAAACTTCTCTGATGTCACTGTGGATACAGTGAGGCAAAATTTCTATGTCGACGATTGTCTTAAGTCAGTATCAACAGAGGAGGTTGCTATCAAACTTGCCTCTGAACTCCGGGAACTGCTCATCCAGGGAGGATTTAAGTTAACCAAATGGTTAAGCAATTCTAAGCAAGTCATGAAATCAATACCAGCGGAGGACTGGTCAAAATCATTGCACGAGTTAAAACTTGACCAAGAGGATTTGCCATTTGAAAGAACACTGGGCGTCCTTTGGGATGTAGAAAGAGATTGTTTCATATTTGACATCAAGGCAGTAGAGAAACCTGCAACAAAGAGAGGAGTATTGAGCACTACCAGTTCCATCTATGATCCTTTAGGATTTGCAAGTCCTTTCGTGCTTAAAGCAAAAGCAATCTTCCAAGAGTTGTGCCGCATGAAAGTCGACTGGGATGAGGAGTTACCGCTAGAGATGGCTGCGCAGTGGCGCAGATGGTTAAATGACTTACCTCTGTTGTCAGCACTGGCAATTCCAAGGTGTCTTAGACCAACATCTACTAGTTGCTTGTCAGCTACCCAGCTCCATAACTTTTCTGATGCTTCAGAACTGGCGTATGGTGCTGTTTCATACCTCAGGATTGGTGATACTTGCAGGCTGGTGATGTCAAAGGCCAGACTTGCACCAATCAAGTCAGTCAGTATACCCCGACTGGAACTACTAGCGGCTGTAGTTGCTACAGAGCTGGATCAGCATATCAAACACCACTTAGAGATTCCAATTGAAAGGACTTTCTTTTGGACTGACAGTACTATCGTACTTCAATACATCCACAACAAGGACTGTCGTTTCAAGACATTCGTTGCCAACCGTATTTCAAAAATACATGAGCGTTCGGAACCATGCCAATGCCGACACATTGACTCTGCTACTAACCTCTCGAGGAATGAATATGCAAGAGATTTTGTCAAGTGAACGATGGGTTTCTGGTCCTCACTTTCTACAACTTGAGGAGGAACACTGGCCTGCTCAACCCATCATAAATGATTTGCCAGAGGAAGCAGAGATTAAAAGAGCCAAAGAAGTCTATGCAGTCAGCGTAGAATCAAACCAAGTGATGAAAAATGCAGTGGACAGACTGCTGGAGCGATATTCTAATTGGCATCGGTTGAAAAGGGCTACTGCTATCCTGTTGCGTGTCAAGACTTTGTTACGCAAGAAAGCAAGTGTTCATCTTTCCAACCCCATCACTGTTTGTGAGCTCCAACAAGCAGAGTTAGCCATTCTTAACTACATACAAACTGTATCTTTTGGATCTTCACAAGCCAAACCTAGTTTTCTTCTCAAGCTTAAACCCTTTGAGGACGAAAGCAACCACCTCCTTCGTGTGGGAGGCAGACTAACAAATGCCCCAATTCCCTTTGAGGCTAAACATCCAGTGATCCTACCCAACAATCATCACATCACCCAGCTGATTATCAGACACTACCATCTTCGCTTGGGTCATGCAGGTCCAGAGCGAGTACTTGCAGAAATTCGTCAACGTTTCTGGATTCTAAAAGGACGTGCTGTCATTAACCAAACACTCAAGTCATGTCTATAGTGTCGCAAATTAAGAGCTAAGCCACAAATTCAGCAAATGGCAGACTTACCTGACTGTAGAGTTACACCAAGTGAGCCTCCATTCACTCGTGTGGGCATAGATTACTTCGGGCCATTCTTAGTTAAGAAGGCACGCAGTGAGCTCAAGATATATGGATGTTTGTTTACATGTCTTGCTACAAGAGCCATCCACTTGGAAGTTGCGCACACCCTAGAGACTGACTCCTTCCTCAATGCCTTACAGCGGTTTATCGCTAGGAGAGGCCCACCAACAGAAGTACGCTCGGATAACGGGACTAATTTTGTCGGTGGATTAAGAGAGTTGCGGAAAGCCATTAGTGAATGGAATCAACAAAAGATTTCTGATTACCTGCTGCAGAACAATGTAAAATGGATCTTTAATCCACCTGCCGCTTCCCACATGGGTGGTGTTTGGGAGCGACAAATTCGCACCATTCGTTCCATTCTAAACACTGTCCTATCGCAGCAAGCACCAGATGATGAGGGACTGGTAACGCTGTTTTGCTGCATTGAGTCTATTGTCAATGGTAGACCAATCACTAAACTCTCAGACGATCCTTCAGATCCTCTACCACTCACACCAAATCATCTGTTGTTGCTTCGTTCTGGTCCAACCCTACCTCCGGGAGCCTTTGTAAAACAAGACCTTTACAGACGCAGATGGTGCCAGGTGCAATATCTTGCAGATGTCTTCTGGTGTAGATGGCTCAAGGAGTATTTACCAGCATTGCAACAACGTCAAAAATGGTTACAGCCAAGGCATAATCTTCGAATAGGCGATCTTGTGCTTATTCTGCATGAAAACACTCCACGCAATCACTGGCCGCTAGGTCTGATTACTCAAGTCTATCCAGGCGCAGATGGACTTGTGCGTACTGTGGAAGTGAAAACGAAGACAGGAATATTCAACTGTCCTGCAAATAAAATCTGCCTCCTGGAAGCCAGTCTTCTCAGCTGAATTAGCTAAATTGAGACATCACCCTTCTTTTGTTTGAATGACCTGTTTGGGTCATTGGGCCCGGGATGTTGGGTGCTGCCCCTTTAAGGACGCTAATTCTGTTGCCATGGTGATCAACGCACAACAAAACAAACCACTGAGAGAAAGCAATGTTCTCATGTTAAAACCTCGTTAAACTTTTACTATAATTACAGTTAAAAATTACTATTTAAACTTTATATTCCCAGCGTGGTGAGTAATTAATATGTTATTTGAGTAAATTGATAGTTTCTGAAGTGATATTGTATATAGATCGCTATTTGAAATTAGCGCCTAAACGGCTAATATTATACGCTTGTTTTTTATGTTTGTGTAGCTATTTACTGTGTTTTATGTTGCTTGTTGAAATGTTTATGCAGTATATGTTACATTTATTTGATAAACATAAGTTTAGTATGCGTTTGTGACACAGATAATGTTTAATGATGTAAATAATACTAATTGTAGATTGTTTTTTTTTGTTTTTACAGTTTTGACCACACACATATGCACACACACAAACATACAAACAATACTCAACAAAATCTAACTACAACAACGACCAAATGTGTATATTGTGAGTTCTGCACAAGAGGAATAAAGGACAAAATCAAAATCCAACTTAATGTTATCTTTTCCTGGGTAACAGATATCTCAAGCACAACACATCTTACTGAAGACATGTTTTTCCCTGAAGAAATGTTTTTAATCAACCAATCATGGCCTTAATCCCACATCCCAGTGCTAAAATGCACAGAGCAATGACTGGATGACAGAAACGTTGCTCCAGGAAAAACTTCAAGAGAATGATGATCTAAGAACATGTTAACATCATGTTAAGCAACATCTCAGCCAGCAGGAAAGAGAAAAGAGTCAATTATTTTCTAATTATACTTTTGCCTCCAGAATCCTGAAGCTTCAGTAAGTTATTGGCTATTATAATAGTTCCACGATAAGATTTTTTAATGTGAAGCATGAGACTGTACTCTCATGATTTCACACTTAGTGAGAAACAGAGAGCGATTAGGCTCTCCCGTGCAGAACTCAATCCTTTAATGATAGCTCTGGCGAAGCAAATGAGTCAAGGGCCATTTTAAAAGCTCTTAACCTCTAATTATGTTAGAGGTGAACAGATCCACAATAGCACCACTGTGGTCATTTGAAGCCTGTGTATTTCTCTTTGATAAGACACAGTGACATAGACAATTCCCAGAAGCCACATCAAACCCAAACCCAGAGTCTAATGATTACCACCTGCTTGAGCCCTTTGCTGTAAAGAATGACACTGATGAAAGAGGCTGTTCTTTTTACATTTTTATGCATTTATCAGACGCTTTTATCCAAAGCGACTTATTGCATTCAAGGAACACACTGAATCAGTTCTTGCTTTCCCTGGGATTGAACCAAGCACCAATGCTCTACTGATTGAGCTACAGGAAAGCTTTTTACTTTGAATATTATCCTATTTCTAGATTCAATCTGATTCCAATTAACAATCTCTTGATTAGTTTAAAATTTCAAATTTGGTTGATTCATTCAATTTATTTGGGTACGGTTACAATATGACTTTTGCGTAAAAGAAAGAACTACAGTATTGCTGTAAATTATGGAGGAACTGCAGTAATTCAGTGCATTTTGTGAACGTTGAACAATTAACAACAGTTTTTAAAATACATTTTCATAAATACATAAAAATGTAACAAATCTGACAGACAATAGAACCATAAAATACGCCCAAAAACGACGTAAATTCACAAAAGTAATTGGTTATACAGTAATCCCTCGCCACTTCGCAGTTCAAGTTTCATGGCCTCAGAGCATCGCGGATTTTTCAAAAATATTAATCGAAAAAAAGAAGAAAAAAACCCCCCGCCATATCAGCAGCCGTATTGCGGAAAGCAGCGTTGCTTCATCGTGATGCGCGAGAGAAACGGTTTCCCAGGATGCCAGACAAAGAGAGAAACTCTCAGAGGCTTTGTACACGCCCACGCTACTCATACAAGACACGTGATTGGTTCCCGGTGCGAGATCAACCAATGAGAGCACGAGTGGAGTGGGAGCCTCTTCGCCTCTCTCAGAAGCAAATGTTGACGATCTGATTTAAAGTCTTTAAAGTCTTCTGACGAAAGATTTAAAGAAAACTGATTTAAAGGCCTCATTATACCAGTGCAGTAACACCATCATCATCATCATCATCTATCATCGTTGTCATTACTGGAGTCTCAAGATGTCATTGATGAGTGTAGAGCACCATAATACGTATCGTATGAGAGAGAGAGAGTGTAAATGTATAATATTAAGATTTTATAATTAAATAGATTTAATTAAAATATATTTAAAAAATAAATATACATATTTTAAACATTCTGGTACGTACACACACATATACGGAAATTTCTAGGGGCACCAATCCTACTTCGCGGATTTTCACCTATCCGGTCCACATTAACCACGATAAACGAGGGATCACTGTACTTGTGCTGAAATCCAAATCTTTAGAATTCATATGTTTCCGAGGAACAGAGTGAACCAAATTCAAAACTTGATTCTGCGCTCTTCACGTTCTCGCAAACGTCGTTACAAACACAAAAAATGCCGCCCCAGGAAGCTTTACAACATGTTACGGGAGTGACGTCAAACGCTCACTGGCTACAGATTGTGACATGTCACGTTTTAGGGATGTGCATTTGAATGAGAAATACACACATACAGAGTGTCTGCCTTTTAAATGTACAAAAATGTACGTTTTGCTCTTGCCAACTGTGTATTGACAGTGAGACCAGGCTGCTAACACCTGCCTTCAAAGCCCTGACTTAATACAGCCCGTTGAAACTTTGCTCAACATCCTTCTTAAGTTTAGGACGGCTTCAAAGACATGTTCATATCAGAGAGAAAGAAAAAAATGGCCTTCAACAAAACCAAGTATAAAACCCACAGCGTCAAAGTCACTAAAAAGGAATTATAGCATAAAATATCAATATCACACAATGAACCTACAAGATATAAAAAGCTGATACTGAATATTAAACGTCCTTTCGGAGCAATGTGAAGTGACTAATCTGAATGGGCAGGAAGGAAATTGGTTTATATTCAAATATGCTTGAGTGAAAGGAGATTAGAATACAATACATATTCAAATGCTAATGCGGCACATTTGTCTGTGAGGCAGTGGTCCATACTATTTGACTCTCCCCTCAACATAACAAGTGCTAACTCAGGCAGGAGATTAGCAAGTGGAGTGTTTGTGAGAGTTCTGTATGTGTGCGTGTGAGCCGTTCTCATTTTTTATGTGTCGCAGACGCCCGCTTCAAGCGAGGGCCACGAATACAATTACACAGCGTTTGCATTCGCTGTATTATCAATGCTCAGCCAGAGAGAATGCTGGGTAATGGGACTAATTAAACCACAGTGGTGTTTGCGGCACAGTAATAAAGGTTTGTGCTTGTGAGTGCTTTGCTTTTTATTAGAAATGTACATTTATATGCAGATGCACAAAACAAAACTGTGTGAATCAGAAGATGTAATACTATGGTGCTCGAAAGCCTGCGGTTCTTTATGCTCTTATTTGAATGACCTCACAGACCCCGTGGATAATGTGCCAAAAGGTTGTGTTGCTGCATGAAAAAAGCCATTGTGTTGCTAAAATAGCTCTGTCTAGGGTTTTTTTGGGGGGTGGCTTTGGTTTGAGTGAACCGGCACCAAAGACAGACTAAAAAGGTGACACAGGGAGAGAGAAAGGAAGCATTTCACATTTGATTTAACATCATGTACTGCGATACTACATATATACAGTAATACCTCTGTTTATGAGTGACTTTCTATACGAGCAAATCGGTTCAAGCATTGTATCGGAGTGCGAGAAAATATTTTCCTCGCCCACGCGTATTTTTTTGGTCCTAATGCTCAGCATCTTTGCACGCATTTTTACTGGAAATATCATAACGACAAAGCCCATCACCCCTTCACTCGTTCATTCTCTCAGCGTCGCTCGGTTTGGTTGCATCATTCACCACAGTGATACTTTTATAAGTGATTTACAGCGGTTTTACCTCGTGTTGTTAACATTAATTGTGATCGCTATTGTTCACGTAGTGAAATATATACGTACAGGTACAGTAAAGCATATAGACAATGACCTCAAGATGAGTAAGAAAGAAGGGATGAGATTCTCTCTGTAAGCAGTAAAACCCTCCTCTCGTCTCCTTCACGCCAGCAGCGACGCGACTCAAAGATAAAGTGTGTTACAGTAAATTATCAAGTATTTTAAGAGTTTAATTGTCAATTATTAATTAGTGTTTATATGAGATCTTAATGGTTATAATTTTAACTGTAATTAATAGGGGAAAACAAAAACAAAATTTAAAATGGGCATGGGTCATGTGGAACGAATCGAGTGATTTTTAGTGCATTCTTATGGGGAAAATTGTTTTGGTGTACGAGCATTTTGAGTTACGAACTCATAAACCAAGGTATTACTGTACAAGACCACGCAGTTATGTCAGTGAGCATGGTTAAAAGGGTATTGTTTGAATGTATATAATTTCAATGTATTAATTGCTGTATGAACAGCTTGTAGCTAAACTTAAAAAACAAAAAACAAAAAACAAGACCTGCTAATTCCTAGGTGGTTTATGAAAGTTATGTAGACTGATTTTTATGTGAAGGACTATGGATATGTTCGGCGGGGAAATCAAAAGGCCGTGACGGTTACGCACGCTCCCATGACAACGAATGCTAACTGTTAAAGATAGCAGTTTGAGTGAAAGAGTCGTTCTGGACTATACTGTCAATGTGGCAAGCAAAGAAAATGGATGAATAGTCTTATGTATGCTTTAGAACCAAACTGTCGTCACAACAGTGCTAATTTTGATGCTGTGAATTTCAGCGATGGTGCTGATATCCACATTGCTACAATCAGAGGCTTTTTGAACTGCTGTTTTCATTTTTGTTGTTTATTTTGTTGCTGAGAGGAGAGTGCGAAGCACACATTTACTTATTTTCATTTAAATGTGTCTGCAAAGATATTTTAAAGCTTCTTTGTATCCCTAAATGAACAAACGAAAAAACTTTGCCGTGAGTATATCGGGCCTTGAAACAAGTTCAGTCTCTAGCACGAGCAATCAGTTGTACTGCTGTTGTCCAGTTGTACGGTGTTTTACTCCTGAAAATAAGTATTGTATAGTTAGAAAGAACGCAGATGCGATTGCCTCCAGTCGCTGCATTCAGTATTAAAAATAAAAGCATTTTACAACAGTATTGCACATTATATTACCAATAGACATGTGACTTCTTTGCATAGTAATGACTAGCTATACACATCCAGCTTCAAACATTTTTCATATGCAACACTTAGAACTGACAGAGTGACATTTAAATACCATGTTCTTTACAAGCAAAATAAGATTCACAGAATGTACATAAGCACTGGGAAATAAATAACTGCATGAAATGCTGTAACAATTCAGTCAGTATGTTAGCCGTCCTTTCAGTGCTATATAGTGCTTAGTCCATAGTACATTCAATGATGACGCATGCAAAATTCACTCATATTACAGAATACATTTAATAGACATCATTTGGGTTGAATTACCCCATTTCTAACTTGAAGATACTCCATAACACTGAAACAACATTAACTATATTTGATTCGACACATCGATATTTGACTCTTTATTATATATTGTGAGCTGTGCTAATCGCAGAGCACCCATGCTAACCACGTGCTCATGACGTCATGACGCAGGTATGCAGAGAATGGAAATTAGTAGATAACTTATTTCATATAACATTCTCTTTTAACAAAGAGCACAATAAGCAATTAAACTATACTTAGCAGTATTAGGAAAAAACTATATTTTATAAACAGTTTTACATAAACAGTTTTATAATACATTCAACATACATAAAATTTATCACAGCTGCAGTTCACTTAACAGCCACAGGTGATAATAACACGGGTTTCTGAATTCTACATGAAGCCCCTTTAACCCACAAACACAACTTTGCCATCCATCATCTATATACAGTATATGAAGATGAAACATGAAAAGAAATGAAAGAAATGCCTACATTTTGAACTAATTAATGTAAATATTGTTTTCATTTGTTTTTAATATATCCGGCTTTTTAAAAAAGTGTAAAATTAACAATTTTACAAAAGAAACAATCCTATTATTATTTGTATTATTATGATCTGATTACAATTAATAAATATAATATGATAAATAAATAATCTGGAAAACAATTATAGCTAATGTACTATATTAATTATGACTGTAATCATATATATAACTATATTACATTTTTTCATGTTTCATCTTTTTCATATATATATTTATGAAAAAGATGAAACATGCAAAAATAAGAAATCGTTTTGTTTATTTTTTATTTTATTTTACTGGAAAAGTGGGAAGGACTGATAACTTCATGACAATAATCTATCTATCTATCTATCTATCTATCTATCTATCTATCTATCTATCTATCTATCTATCTATCTATCTATCTATCTATCTATCTATCTATCTATCTATCTATCTATCTATCTATCTATCTATCTATCTATCTATTTATATATTAGACGAAACATAACATGATTGTATAATTATTTATGCACAAAATTTGGACAGGATAAATAAGTTATGCATTTTAGTTAAGAAGGCTGCACATTAATACAAATAACTGAGTAATCAAAGATTTAGTGGTATGAAATGGCCTCAGATTGGGCTTATATTTAAATATACATTTTAGGGAGAGGGAAAATAGGCCAACAATGTGACAAAACCCATCCAGTCAGGTAGGAAATTGCATTTCATGCCACTTTCAAAATCAGACCTAAAAACACATACACATGGGAAAAATTCCCTATAGTCGAAACTAGCGCTCAGCTGCAAGTCGCTTGCTTTGTGAGCTCTCCATGGTGCTGAAATCCGACTGCAGTCTGGAGCTATACTTCATAAATGAAACAGGAGTGCACCATGTGGATTTCAGGTTCAAATCAGACTTTTTCCCTCTATTTTTTCTTTCTGACGGATGAGTCGGAGTAAGACGACAACCAGATGGAAACTTCATATTAATTTAACAGGTTTAGGGCATGAAAATCCTAGTAGTTGTAGTCTCATAATTGAAATTTTCACCAAGTTCAGATATTTTTCAGCAGTAGTGCCACACTATACAGATGCAGAAGTAATTTAAAACCTAAATTAATAATTAAAACAGATAAGGGCTGTAATTTAGATAACCCAGCTAATGAAGTTGAAGATAAGACTTTTCCCATTTCCCAACTGCTTGCTATCATCACAGATAAGTAGTAAATGGGATAGAAACACAGTTCGATTAATTTGTTCATATTGTTATCCGTTACTGCATGTCCTTTCAATTATATTTCCAGTTTCCATGCAGATGACCTTAAAATGATTTGTACTCTGCTATATGTTTGTATTTATTCTAAGAAAACAAACTCGGGGAAGAAAGTGCACTTTGGTGTATATATAAGAACAAACAAATACTGTTTATTTTCTCATCAGTGACCAAACTCATTTCGCACTGGTCATGATTGTGCAACCTCCTCTATATGTAAATGAGCCGTTGATACACTTTAAAATCGCTCTCTTCCTCTCTCTCAGTTCCAGAAAATCTCAGCTTAGTTATAATAGGGCTTAGTAAGAAATAGGGATATTCGATATCTCAATATTAGTTTATCGCTCTGAAAAGGTTTTTTTGGTGCATTTTGAATTTTTGAGTGATGACACAATGAATCTTGCTGAATCAGCTTTAAATCGATACACTGAAAAAGAGAGTTTTTAATCAAAATCATAACCTGAATCTGATTAAAAATCAATCAAATTTATGTTTTGTATTTGATGAACCATAATTTTTGAGTGATGATTGAAATGAATCCCTGAATCAGAGTTTTGATTCACAAATTATTATTTTTTATTCACAAAATAAATAAAACACGCTCTCTCTAAAGGCATTTTTACCACTGTATATGCTATTAAAACTATAATAAAATAAAAATAAAACTTTAATACTGTGTAGTCAGTCTTTTATATGACATGTGAATTACGTTTTCATAGTTTATAGAGGGGAATTATGCATATTCTGAAGTAGGGATGATCTACAGGAAACTTAATTTGATATCAAGCAAAAAACAGCATGAATACATACATTTTTAATATAGCATGCAGACCTAGAAAGAAATACCCTTATTTTCAAGTAAATTAAACGATATGGGCAATACTGGCTTGTTTGTGTCTCTTTCTCTCGTTGCAATTCATTTTTAATTTGGACATTTTTCAAACCAAGTGAAACAGCATTAGAAAAAGCAAGTGCAATCTGTTAATTTAAGTTTCTAAAGTATATATTTCAGCTTTAATGTGGTATCCAATGCAGTTGGATTAAGAATGCCTTGCTTGCTTGGATAGACAATGCCTTCCATTGTTCTTCTTTTTTTTATTGCTGGACAGTACAAGGCTGATTGGAATGAAATTGGACTGCTAAGACAGAGATGTCGAGGAGTTTAAAAGAGAGTGAGTGAATAAGAGAGAGAGGGGGAGGAAAATGAATGGCGAATGAAAGAGAATCAAATTAGAATGCAGAGAGTAAAGAAGGTAGACGGACTGCTGAAAACTGATGGCGGTAACAGACTGAATTTAATTTGAAGCTCACCAAATGAGAAAAGCTGAGAGAAAGTGGTCTAACAAACAGTTCTTCGGCACTGGCCTTTAACAGAGTATTTTCACTAGAACTGGCTCTGCATCAACCCTGGTCTTTTGCAATACGTTTACACCTGTAAAAAAAGGCACATGCATTCATATGCAGATCCACATGCATACATAGGATAACTCATGTCTTTTTGAGCGGCCTTTGTTTGACTGAATCTGTCTAGATCAGCAAGTCAGAAGTATTTTTAGTCACTCACAACAGGAAATTGTGCCGCTGCCTCTATCGTTTCGGTTTGATGAGAGGAATGGGGTCATTAAAACGAGAAGCGAATATGCCACCGCATCATATGCTTGATAAATCATGCAATGTTAAATTGCTTGATAAAACATGGACATAGACTAAATGTCAAAGCAAATGTACCCATTTCTAAAAATATATCATATGTGTATATATAAATCCACTGATATGGCTAGAATTGGAACTGTTTTTACATTACATGATTCATTTTGTTAATATTTTTATGTACTTTTTAATATATTATTATATTATCAGTAGCACTAGCAAAGTCATGTGTTTTGTTTATTATGTTATGCAAATAATGTGCATAAAATATGAGTTTGTCATGTATGTATAATTTGTTTTTTTATGTAAATCAAGCACTTATTTCTAAATAATTCAACCTACCCCATGACATTGTAGGGGATTTGCAGTTAAGACCCGAGGACCAGATATGTTGAATGAAGAGCAGGAGTCAGAAGTGCAGTCAATAGAAGACATTTTAGTGAAGTTTAGTTTGCAGTTTCATCAGCAGAAGCTTCAGGTCTCACAAGGAGTTCGTAGGCCGCCCCACATACAATAACATTGTTACAGCAATTATACTCTAACAGAGGGTGCTAACTACATCAATGATGACGGTTAAATTATTCTGATTGGCTAAGAAAGAAAGAAAGATAAAAAAAATGGTAATTTTCCACACAAGTGCAGACAGTCTGAAGCATATCTTCGTTGATCACATGGGTGACGGGTTAGTGACCTTCCATGTGGAATATATATATATATACAAAATAAGAAATATATACAAGCAGCAATGGATTTCTGAATCATCTCTATCAACATGATATAGCTTTATAAGATATTTTGCACTATTTGTCTCATTTCTTTTTACTTACAGGACAAGAAAAAGGTGGCACATCTTACCCCACCCCCTCTATTGTTAGAGATCCAGCAGAGAAAGCAGCATCAAAATAGAGATGCTTTAGAAGATGGTACTGTATTTATAAACCTCATATGAAACCATCTAAGTGGTTCAAGGTTAAGAAATGACAGACATGAAGTTGTGTTGTGATGTGTTTACGACTTTAAGTCTCTTGAGACACACACACATGCAGGGAGGTTGGAGAGCTTTAGTTCTCTGAGGAAGCTTTATAGTGTCCTGCTAACAGAAGAATCATTTTGATGGAAATCAGGCTTGCACAATGCATTTGTAATTTGTCAAACAAGCATCATCATGTCCAAAACCTTCCTTGTTTTCAAACTACTGCTAACAAACTGTATCATGGGCATTGGACTCACTCCACAGAGCATGTTGGTCAGGATGTTTAATTGCAGATAATGTGATAAATTCACCCGAGGCAAGTCTCCATCTGTGCAACTTCCTAAAGACCGCGAGCATAGGAAGCCGGCCCACTTCATGCTGATGTTTCAACTAACACATATCAAGAGGAAAGATGAGATTTATGTAAATATAACATCATTTTAAATATTACATTTTTCAGTAATGATGCAAGTAATTTGTTGGATCAGTAAATTAATGCACACTGAAATGAACAGTATAAACTGATTAAAAATTAATGATAATTTTGCTAATTAATCAGAGATACTTTTGGAAAGAAAAAGTGTGTTCAGCCATCCGACTCATTTGAAGTTGCTTAAATTTGGCATTGCCAACAAAATCATCTTGAATATACCATTATAATCAAATATGTTTCAAAAATGCAGGGTTTTACTTTTGAGTGATGATGCAAATCATAATTCAAAATTTAAACCAAACTGTTGACAAAAGGCCCTGTTGCTTGTCACTTTTCGGAGCTGGTTAGTTCAAAAGCTGATTTACAAAGAAGAGACGTCTTTAATTGTGCCTGTTTATTGAGTTGCATCTCGACTTACAAAAGCTGTGCATGAGAACAGTCTTCTGAACGCTCTTTACTTACATGTGCAGTTTGATATTGATGAAACTAACCCTCTAAGCTACAAATCAATGCAAACAGTTAACCTTGTCAGGATCAAAAGTGCTCCGAAACTTAGTAATTTGTCATTTTACACACTGGTAGCCAGAATGAATGGATGAGTGAAAGAAAAGCAAATCTTATCAAGGACGACTTCACTATGAACAGGGTTTCTATTTGTCCTGAAACTCCCCTGAATATATACAGCATATATATTCATAAATATATAGGGACATACTGAGTGAGCACCCATGGGTGGATGACTTCATCTTTTGCAAACAAACAATAAAGCGTAAAACTGATTACCACCATTCAGTCTGTGGCAAGGTTCCATGGCTTTTTATTTTCATTAATGCTGGAAGAAATAGTTAATGAAGTGTTTGTGTTCCGTAACTCTCTTTCGGCATCTGTCGGGGCTGAGAGAGCCCAGCATCGCAGGACTCATTTTCTGGGAGAGTGGATATTAATTTGCATTAGCCTGTGGGTGAATAGAAACCCAGGCCCTGAAGAAAAAGTAGAAGGCAGAAGGAATGACCATTAATCCTGCGCTGCCCCTGACGTCGCTCCCATTTGGGGGAAAGAACAAGATTCATGACTGTACTTAATGCCCCCATTTCGAAAAAAAAAAAGTTTGTCAAGTAATCAGCATCATTTGAGTAAGAGCGGATGTATTTTCAGAAAAACATTTCGTACAGAACCCAGATCATCTTTGACAACAATGTGACGAGCATTCAGGCCTCTAATTTAGACAAATTTATGCTCATTGATTTATTTTTGGGGATGACATGCATTGAAACACACAGGTCTAATGCCAGGTTTATGTTCAGATTTACATCATTTTTATGTGCTCCTAGTTCCTCTGTTTATTTCCTGTCTTCCTTAGTTGACTTAAGCTGTGTCTGAAATCACCCCCTATATCCTAATTCACTATTCCCTACATTACTCCACTAATATAGTTCACTTGAAGGAGTGAATGAAAACGAGTGAGTGAATTTGGATACTGAGTGTACTGGAAGGGTTGCTGCTTTTACATAGTTTGTCCTCGCTGTTTAATAACTGTTTGAAATTTAGCAAACTGGCAGCTCCAGAACTTTGTCATGAAAACTAGCATGGATAAACCTTGTGTTACGTTGTGGAATGTGTGCGATGCGGAGGACACGATGGAGAACAAGATTCCAACAAAAACTTACTTTATTATCAATATAAACAAAAGACTTTAAATACAAAAAAGAAGCAGGCAAAGGCTAGAACAGACAGGAATAGGCAAGGACATCCACACACGAACAGGACAACGTAAACACCACTAATTTCGACCCTGACAAGGAAACACGAGAGGGTATTTATACATGAGGGAATGAACAACACCTGACGAGACTAATGATCACAAGACAGGTGCAGGAAGACTAACAATGACCTTACCCATAGGAAGTGTACCAGAATTAGATATGACTGACAGGAAGTGTAACAAAGACCTCACAGACAGGAAGTGACAAAGAAGACCCGACAAACAGGAAGTGCACTGGTGATACAAAGGACCAGAAACAGTGTAACGCCTTGATTAAACAATGTATTATTCGATGCTGGATGATTCAACTGTGGGAAATTTTCTGCCAAACGCAGGAACTAATTCGGCGCGCAACTCTCACAGTGTGTTTTGAGAATTCTCTAGTTGTTGAGCATACTTCGGTTGTACACTCGTTATTATGGTGCATTATGTGATTGAATAATAATGCTCTATTTAAAGCTGCAGTTTGATCAAAATTGACACTTTATTTTATAGAGAGCAAGTACATCATGAATCCATTTTCCAAACTATGTTTTGTCTTATCCTAAATTACTATGCAACACCTATAATAAGTGTTAATATTCAGACTATTTTAGACCGGTCAGGTCACCACCGGTGCGCAGTAGCCCAGTCTCTGCGTGACTCGTCATAGACATAACCAAAGATAAGAACAATGTTCTTCTGCAAGACGCAAGCGGTTTTGTTTATTAACCGCTAGTGTGACATACTACAGCTTTAAGGGTATAGGGCAAGATTTTGGACATAGCCCTAGTTTCCTAATGTGTGCCTTTTAGTTACCAAAATAACCTGTTGTGTCCACCTGATCCTTTTTCATTCCCTCATTTAGTCTGTTTTTATATACTACCTGTTCAGTTCAGTTCCTTGTCCATTCTTATGTCTTTTAGTACATCAGTTTTAAATTGGTTGTTCTGTTCCTGCATGTTGATCTCTCCTCTGAGTGAGTTACTTTGAATTACTGTTTATTAAAGTTTTACTGCTGCAATAGAACCTGCTCAAACTAATCCTTGCTGCAACCAACTGTCAGGGTTCTGCCACATTCGGTCTAGTCATTTCTTGGTTTCGTGGCAGAGCTCTGACACTACCGTAATGTCTTGAGTTTTGTGTGTGTGTGCGAAACTCTTGTCTGTAACGTCTTGTGTGCGAGTTATGATGTCCGGTCCCGATACTTTGGTCTGGTTCAGTTTCGGTTTTGTGTCGGGATTCGGGTGAGTGTTTGTCATGAGCACGTGAGACGAATGGTTGCTTGTTCTCACGCACTCTACATTATGTGAGTGGGCGTGGTTTCAAGCTTGCTTGAACCGCGTGTTCTCGTGTCTTTGTGCAGTGTTGTAAGCACGTGATTTGTGTTTACATCGCCTGCGTGCTTTCATGTTGTGTTTTGGTGTTGCATGCGCAGTTTGGTTTTCACCAGTTGCGCGTCGTCTTTGTTTAATGTGAACATGCAGCGATGCGCGTCCACATTGGCTGCGTGTTCATGTCTTGTCCTTTACACCGCCCATCTTGTTTCATTGTCATTAGTTTGATTTGTCCCAGCTGTTTTCCCATCAATTACCCTTCCTCCTGTGTGTATTTAATTCCCTCGTGCTTGCTGTTCTGTGTCGCGTCATTGTCTTCTGTCGTATGTCTAGTCCTAGTTGTAATCTAGTCGAGTCCTCGTTGAATCCTAGTCGCATTTTACTGAATCCTAGTCTAGTCCTTGTCTGTTTTCCCTCCCTCGGGGTGGTTTTGTTTCAGTCTTGTATTTTTGTTCTTTATTTCTGTCAATAAATTCTTCCCCCTTGCGATTGGGTCCCCTTCCCGAATCTCTGACACCAACTTGACACCTAAATTCTTTCCAAAATGCTCCATGTCTTATAACAGGATATGCTTTATGTAAGTATATAAACGCACTTGCACAAACATTGTTCTAGGCTGTGTGTCATGCCGCAATTCATAAAGCATGTTCTCAGATTTACCACATGGGATATTAGTGTACACTTTTCTTCTATGGTTAGTTTTGTTTTTCAGGTCAAATATAAGTGTATTAATTAAAGTCATATGTGTATATCTTTATGTTTTGAGTTATGAGTTAGTAACGTTTTGAGTGAACGTAAACAGTTGAGAAAGAAAACGCATGTGTAACAGTATAATAGATCGGTATAATCCATCAGATCTTAAAGTGACAGCAGCATAATACACCTGCTGACTAATTATGAGATAACATTAAAAATATCTACATGGCAGATGTCAAACTTGTGGCCAGTGAAAACTTGTGGTTTTGGGAAACCACTAGCAACAGATGCTGGTGAGCAAAAAAGTTAATGTCAAGCCCTGATGGTAACCATACTTTCTACCAAAATATTGCTTGCTATGATGACTGTTTCTACTTTAAGATCATTTTATAGAATGTAACAGGGTTTGTTTGAAAAAGTTTGAGAAGCTTTATGATTAATTATTTTGTCTTTTTTCTGAATTATGTTACAAACTACTGTGAAAATAAAACATTTTGTGGGATATTACAGGCAGAAGAGGACACATTAAACCAACCAGAGGGAGCACAACATATTGCGCAAACACTGAATCTGAAAGAACCTTGATATAGTTCACTTTTTAGTGTTAAACTCAGCTTAAGTTTCAGCAAAAAGGCTATTCTGGTGGTGGAAATCAGCTTGGTGGTCATAAACTGTACGTCTATAGTGCAGCAATCAGTGTGAGGCATAAAAGGGTTTTATTACGCCACAGCTGGCAGCTGGTTCTCACCCCCTTCATCAGCTGGACTACAGCACGCCTGGCCACTCAATAGATGCAGTTATGCAAAAATAGCATTCTTTGCCTAATCAGCTTTGGCTAAGATATCCAAATTCCCAACAGAACGAAAGCTTATGCAAACACAGGGTACAAAGTATTCAAGTTGAAGTTTAGAAACATTTTAAAGACTTTGAAACAATCACACTCTGATCTCTTACCTGAGGCAAACTGAAGCACGAAGTTGTTTGCGTTAGCTTGCATAAAATGCGACTGCGGTTGGGTAACACGTGTCATTTTGTTTCATTTATATGACAGTCAAAGCTCTCCCCTGAGAAGAAATATCAAATTCAATTCAGTGGTGGCCAAAGTAAGGGTCAGCTTCGCTAGGTCCATTCATCTTACGTCAGCACTTTAAGGCTGTCGGTTTTCATCTGCTATAATGTCAAGTGGTTTCTTTAGTGCTCGGATGTTTCTTGTAGCAATTTATTTAATGTGTTTCTTTTCTTGAACACGCAGAGTGAAAGGGTTTCATTCTACCTTTGAGATTGATGTGTGATAATGAATGTTTAATAAAGAACGCTCTTGCACAATGCAAGCTAACGTCAAAGGAAGCTAACTATCAAATGGTTTGTACAATGGCCTATCATACGCCTATTGCATATTCTGTCGCGGTAACGAACGTGCATGTAATAAATGCATAAAATATTCAAAGTTTTCAAGTCTAACTGAGTTTAATTGAATCCATAACTCATGGTGATATTGTCTGTCTGTCTCTGAAGAAATTGCAAAAGGACGGAAATAAAAATGATAGCGTTGGAGCAAGTTGAGCTGAAAGCGTACACTTGTGAAATGTTTGAATGAATCAAATAAACCAGTTTTGAAGCATTGGTGGTAATACGTGAAAACTACAAGCATGGGCTTGTAAAATCATAATTAATATTAAAGTACAGTTGAATAGATAACAGCCTTGCAGACTTTTTTTTAAGGATAACCGAGAACTCACCCGGCATTCAGCATATCTAATTAGCAGAAATATTCTCTGAAATATGAGACCCAGGCATTGAAGATAAAACTGCAGGATATAGCCCATGATTTCTAGCTGACATCCTTTTGCGTTTCCATCTTCCATCCTTCTGTTCTCATCTTGTGTTTATGCAAGAGGAGTGGAGTGCTTGCTTTTTATGTTATTGTCAAATAAATCTAACTGTCTCTTGGGCTCTCTGCCATGTAGTGTGAATCACGTTAGTTCAGGTGCAGAGGCTTCAGACAATTTAATCTCACACAATCTCATCAGATAGATATATTCCAGTGGGAACGGACACACACTTGTCCGCATGCGCTTACACACACCGCTTGCGTGTGTATCCTACAAATTACCAGCCACTCAAGGTTTCGCATGAGAAATTAGATTCAAGTAAGGTGACAAATTTCACATATCATTAATGATATATCACTTTTAGGGAGTCAAATTTTTCTAGCAAAAATAAATAAATGAACAGAACATTGAATTAGTCAAATGTACAAGGATTTTAAAGAAGGCCTGTGAATTTTAATGAAAAATGTAATTTCAGTAGCCTGTCCACCCACAAAAGTAGGCCTATATGTTAAGTTTATAGCATTAACTAGCTCATTGTAAACATTGCTTAAGCTACACAATGCTTAGCATAAAACCCTCTAATAAATAACTTACAAACAATACCATTCATACCTGCTACCTTGAGTTTTGTCTGAAAAAATAATTATCAATATGTTATGACAATTTATGTTTTTACATTGCTTTAACTCATCAGAATAGGTTACGGTAAGTCATTTTTTGTCACGGTCTTGTCTCGCGTTGTTCCCTTCCAGGTCCCTTTATGTATCTTCCTGGTCCTGCAAGCTCCCGTCTGTGTCTAATCCAGTGTTTTTCAACCTTTTTTGAGCCAAGGTACATATTTTCATTGAAAAAAATCACAAGGCACACCACCAACCGAAGATGTAAAAAAATGCGTGCTGCTGACCGGATAATTTTATCGCGGACTGGGGGGGAGGGGGGGGAAGCGACACTCGGTTGTTGACGGTTGACGTCAAAGCTGCTCTCCACCAAAGCTATAGCACCACTGCCGCTTGCAGCCGTTCAAAATATCTTTTTTAGAAAAGTTGGGTGAAATGGAATGATTTTCCACAGCACACCTGACGATCTCTCACGGCACACTTGTGTGCCGCGGAACACTGGTTGAAAAACACTGGTCTAATCACTGCCCAAGTCTCGTCAGCTGTTCCCAATCCTGTGTTTGTCATTTAATACCTTCCTGTGCACCTTTGTCTTTGTCAGTTGTTAACATTATGTTGTGTGTGGATGTCTCCTGTGAAAGAAGTGCCGTTTTGTTTTTGTTTATTAATAAAGTACTTTCAGTTGGATCTCCAGACATCCTCATCCCCACCGCATCGCACACCAGCACTTCTGTGCGTTACAGAACAACTGACCAAGACAAAGGCGCACAGGAAGGTATTAAATGACAAACACAGGATTGGGAACAGCTGACGAGATTTGTGCAGTGATTAGACACAGATGGGAGAATGCAGGACCTGGAAGACACATAAAGGGACCTGGAAGGGAACAACGCGAGACAAGAACGTGACAATTTTCAACTTTTTCTCAACATAAGACTTTGTCAGTTTACAAGACTGTTTAATGTCATTTAAGTTGAAATTACTTAAACATCCAAGTTGATTGTACAGTAATACCTCAGTTTACGAGTTTAATTCGTTCCAAGAGCGAGCTCGTAAAATATTTTTTTTGTTTTACCCTATTAATTACAGTTAAAATTGTAGCCATTAATATCTCATATAAATACTGAGGGAAATTATATGCTTTATTTTATATGCTTTATTTTTCTATAATACATTATGTATCATTTCAGTCTGAACTTTTTTGTCCTGCTTCTGTGTGTGTGTAACTACACGCACGCTGTGTCCCTCTCTCTGCCATATATGGAGTTGTTTTTTCTCTTTCTCTCTACATCACCACACCCTATTAGGGGGAAGGGCTATTAGTATAAGAATCGCCTGTCCTCTTTGTTTCTTTGAGAACTGCATTCTGAATAAACCAGATTTGATTTTATTCGTGTGGTTTATTGAGCTGCGGTCTCCCGAGATCTCGTTAACATCCAGTTGCTGAGTAGACACTGAAAACCAACAACACTGTAGAGCGGTTCTATCAGTGTTTTGGGGGCTCGTCCGGGATACATCTGGTCAGGTAAGTGATGAATTTGTTTCGCTACCTGTACTAGATGTATCTTTGATAAGGGAATAACCTGGTTAGATAAGTGATGAATTGTTTCGCTATCTGAACCGGATGAGGGGACCGATCATTACTTGGAGTCAGATTAAATTCAGACCGTGATCGATCTATAAATAAAGTTGTGAGCTATACAAACGTACGTACGAATTGGGTATTTCAGTGTCTAGTCAATAAACTGTACTAATAATAAACTGTACTAACAATAATGGGTCAATCATATCCTAAACCAGAACCCAGTGAAACACCCAAAGCGTGGATGGAAAGATGTAGTTGGGGATACTACACGAATCCTTATCTTGATAATTTAGCTGGCTGGACAGCAGACACGCAATGGCGGAAATATCCTAGAGAGGGCACTTTCGACCCCGGATTTCTAAAAGTAGCGTATGATTTAACATACGGAGGACAGGGTGATCCTGACTGGTCCTATAACTATATGCAGGGAGGATATGACGTGTGGTATAAAATGGCAGATGTGTGGCGGGATAAAACAAATTCATATGTCCCAAGATCAGTCCTTAAAACCGTTCCTAAACCATCTAAAAGCAAAAGGGAAAATGCGTCGTTCGATAACCCGGACACAGACGAGGCTCACATGACAAAATATAGTGAAAAGGATGAGAAGGGGAAACGCAAAACGAAGACAATGACTAGATTCGCGTGGCGAGATGATAACAAGGGGATGCTAGAGAAATTAGCAAAAGATTTGAAGGCTTATTTATTAAGTGTAAAATCGGCTAATAGAGACCTATCACAGGTTACCAATTGTAAGCAAGGGAAGGATGAAACCCCAGCCCGTTTCTTTGACCGTTTTGCAGACGTATGGGTGAGTGTAGGGGGTATGGAATTAAAGAAATCTGAGGCCAACCCTATGTTCATTGCTACGTATATGTCCAATTGCCTACCACATCATAAGGAAGTATTGAAGCACCATCTGTGTGACCGTAATAATTTGACTGTACAAAATGCTGCTGTAAAAATCCGAACCTTAGAATCAGATGGGTTGTTTCCAGATAAGGCAAGGAATGTTGTGTGTGTCTCAATGGGGGGTGGCCATCAGGGCCAGAAGCCTTTTAAGGGAGGAAAAAAAACCAGGGAGGTGTAATTACTGCAAAAAACCAGGGCATTGGTACAAAGAGTGTAGACAGAGAATGAATGATGAGCGTAATGGCGTGCAGATGCAAGCCCCTTTTAAGCAGCAACCCGGAAAATATCTGGCATACCAACAAGGTCCAGCCCCCGCTGAGGCTCATCCTCAGCCACAGCTGTATGTGCCTCAGTCATACTATCAGCAAAGGCCACCTTCCCCCGCAGCCCAAAGTCAGCAGAGGGGAGGGCCAGGGCCTTATGGCAACTAGAGGTGCCCACAGAGCCTGGATTCCGCCACAAGGGGGCATAATGACGCTTTGTTATCTGTAAGCTTTAACTCTGCATTGGGAAACACTTTGCCCATTGTTGAGCTTAATGTGAATGGTATGGCTTACCCTTTTCTCCTAGATACAGGCGCCACTTTATCCTCGTTGGGATCCACATATGAAGGACCTGTTTCAGCAACAACAATCAGCTCTGTGGGAATAGATGGGGTCCCTTTTCCTAGTCATATTACTCCACCTTTCACTGTTTTCTGTGTAGACGACCCAAAATGTCGTCTGACACATCGTTTTGTGTTTATGGAAGACTGCCCTTTTAATTTGTTAGGAAGAGATTTGATGTCTAAACTCTCTCTCTCATTATCTTTTTCAGGCTCTAACGAAAATAACATTTGGACTGATAGTTTCGGCCGCGTGTGTGTGCCAGCGTCCTGTGCGCCTTTCATTGTTAGGGAATTTCATGGTGTCACTCACCGCGGCCGAAGAGGGGTAACAGAGGAGATGTCTAAATTTGTGTGCATACGAAATTTGAATAAATTTGTAAATGACACGTTAGATCGATGTGTGACGTGTGCAATGAATAATAGTGCGAAGCCTGTAGCGAAACATCAACAGCTACCATTACCTGAGGGCCCCCTGCAACAATGGCAGGTAGATTTCACTCATCTGCCAAAGAGGGGCCCCTACAGATATCTACTGGTATTTGTAGACAAATTTTCCAGGTGGGTGGAAGCATTCCCATGTCCCAAAGAAGACGCCTCCACCGTGGTCAGACATCTATTGAAGGAAATAATTCCTAGATACGGTATACCACTCGCCATTGACTCTGATAAAGGCCCTGCTTTCATTGCTAAAGTATTAATGGACATGACAAAACAGCTCCAGATCACCTGGAAGCATCACATTCCGTATCATCCACAGTCCTCAGGGATCGTGGAGAGAGCGAACAGAACGATCAAAGATAAGTTGAGAAAAGCCATGCAGACGGTTGGTCACCAAGACTGGCCCACATTGCTGCCTGCTGTCCTAGCTGATATGCGAATGGCACCCCATAAGGGTCTAAAAGGTCTGTCACCATATGAGATGGTGATGGGACGCCCTTTCCCTGCACCATGGAGAAAGGGTGGGGGTGTGTTGGGCAATGGGGGATGTGATGTACCATTAAGTGAATATGCACAATTGTTGATTAAAGCTCTACACGAAAATTGGAGCAAAATGCATTCGAGTTCAGCACCTTTGCCAATTGACACGACACACCCCTTTCAAGTGGGTGATGAAGTATTAATAAAACAATTCTTAAAAATGGGGGATCCATTGAACGCACCTAAATTTAGTGCCCCCACCAAAATTGTTGCTGTAACTCGAACCGCCGTATTAACTGATTCTTTCCCACAGTGGATTCATGCAACCCGACTGAAACTGCATAAAAATCCTGTGTTATCTGACTAACTTGATTTGTGTTACAGGAAGCTGGCAAGGACCATGTGCACCAACATCTCGCAAGAGAAATAGGAGAAAATAAAATTCTAAATTGGTTATTGAGCGTGTTAACGATGTTATCTATCCAGGCTGTTATAGCTGTCAACACCTGAACAAGGGGCCACTTTTGTAGGATCTTCGGGGTCACTACTGCGTCAAGGGACGGAGGGGCTTGGCAGTGCGCAACTGGACTGACTGCTGACTGACGACGTGTCATTTTTATTTGCTGATCAATTGTTATTGCATGACAGAGGAGCTGAACACGCAGCGCTGTCCATGACATAAGAATTATCAGCTCCAATATCCTTACCAACTATTATTTAATTTCCTATGATATTGTTATTGATTGAACTATCAGAATGCAGTTCCTTGTTTTATTGATGAGCTCACTGTCCATGGGATGGAGCTCAAGACCAACTGATAATTTGTTTTGGCAGTATGCTAATAACACTGCTAGGATGTATACCAACAAATCATGTTATGTATGTCAACAAGTGATGTCGTCTGTTGTTAGCCTGTCGCTACCCGTGATGCACCAACAGAATCTCACCCAAATATGTGTACAATCAGAAAGCAACGGTTCCAGGTATGATTGGGTTCCTTCAGGCTCGAAATGCCCCCCTTTCTTCGTTAAACGATCCTTACCCCACAAGCTTTCTCCCCATGTCACGATACGTCCACAGTTCACATTGAATTTTGTGTTTGTTTTTTGTTACAACAACACAGGGATAGGAACGTTAGGCACCATAAAGGAGAAAAGATGTCGAATAATAATCAATAGAGATTGGGGTTCTTCCAGGGGAGGTAATTATTCAGAAAAGCACCCCTCTGACCTTATGCAGATTAGATGTCCACAAAAACTTAATTGTATCACGTTGAATATTGATTGGTGGTGGTATTGTGGCCCAAATTCATTGTTCCCGGACATTCCAGGCAACTGGTCTGGTATCTGTGCTCCAATTCAACTATCTTACCCTGTCCAGATATTCCAGCGGATCAACGAGCATCGACCCACAGGCCGCCACAAGAGAGACGTATCAATGGATGAGGTTCCCACTGAGCATCGCCTGACCACTCACTGGACAAGGTGGTGGACCTCTGTGTTCTCACAGTTCGGCACTGTCTCTCAGTGGACTCACATTGAGGTCCTGCATTATCGACTAGCTAAGTTCGTCAATGACACCACGGATGGAATGGCCGGTGTGAGAACAGAACTGGGTGCCCTGCGCCTGATGACCATGCAAAACCGCCTGGCATTGGACATGTTGTTAGCAGACAAAGGAGGTGTCTGTGCCATGGTGGGGGATCAGTGCTGCACCTTCGTCCCGGCTGAAGATGAATCTGAGGGCGCTGTGGGTCATGCTGTGCAAGAGATGAAGAACACTGCGCATAAGCTGTACGGAGATGAGACCAAGGACTGGGGATGGGGTTTGATGCACAATCTGTTTGGATGGGTGACACCACTTATCACCATGATAATTCCTGTACTACTGATTCTTGTGGCCCTATGTACTTTTGGGCCCTGTTTGTTGCAATGTCTGATGAATAGAGTGTATAGTATGATTGATGCAACCACCAGGCAACATAGATATGTACCAGTGAATAATGCTTAAGCTTTTAGCTTAAAAGAGGGGACTGAGGGAAATTATATGCTTTATTTTATATGCTTTATTTTTCTATAATACATTATGTATCATTTCAGTCTGAACTTTTTTGTCCTGCTTCTGTGTGTGTGTAACTACACGCACGCTGTGTCCCTCTCTCTGCCATATATGGAGTTGTTTTTTCTCTTTCTCTCTACATCACCACACCCTATTAGGGGGAAGGGCTATTAGTATAAGAATCGCCTGTCCTCTTTGTTTCTTTGAGAACTGCATTCTGAATAAACCAGATTTGATTTTATTCGTGTGGTTTATTGAGCTGCGGTCTCCCGAGATCTCGTTAACATCCAGTTGCTGAGTAGACACTGAAAACCAACAACACTGTAGAGCGGTTCTATCAAATACTAATTAATAATTGACAATTAAACTCTAAAAATACTTGACAATTTACTGTAATGCACTTCAGGTTTGAGCAGCCTGCTTGGAGGAGAGAGAGGAGAGGGGAGCGGGGAAAGCAAAGATGAAAGCAAATGAGTGAATTTATTATAATAGTGCAGAAAAAAAACAAAGTGATAATCCAGAGTTAAAGTTGTGGAACATGGGAGCCGCGAACGAACGAACTTGCGGGAGCCGCGAACGAACGAATTCGCGGGAGCCGCGAATGAAAGCGGGGAGATAGGCAGATGATATGAGTATCAGGTGTTCAGTGACCACACACACATACACACACAGGCAAAACTAGGAGACACTGAATTCATGAACCATGACAGTTACTGCTTAGAGGTACTGTATGTGTATATCTCACTACATGAACAATAGCGATCGCAATTAATTAATGTTTAGAATATGAGGTAAAAACTTCTGTAAATCACTTATAAAAGTATCACTGTGGTGAATGATGCAGACAATGAATGAGTTAAGGGGTGATAAAGGGGTTGGAACCTCCTGACTGTGTTATGAGAGGCTGTCATTAGGATATTTCATGTAAAAATGCGCACAAGGATGCTGAGCGTTAGGACTTTTTCCACACAAAAATGCACATGGGTGAGGGAAATTTTTTCTCTTACACTGATACAATGCTCGTACACCGATTTGCTTGTATACCAAGTCGCTCGTAAACCGAGGTATTACTGTACTTAAAAATTTAAGGCAGCAACTTTGTTTTTACAGTGTTAACAGTAACTTGAATAGTAAAGTAACTTACCAACTGACATGCTGGTTTTTACTGTACTGTACATGTTTTATTCCTTATTTCTGAAGTACATTGGAATTCACAAAACCACATGTAGCAATTGATTACTCCTCTCAGACCTGCTGCCATAAATACAGGGGAGACTGTCTTTAAAATGAGCTTTGGTTCATCCCAGCTGAACCCAATCTAGTATTTAGAGGCCAGAAAAACACTGATAACCGACATACAAGCAGTGAAAATGTACAACCATTAAGTTATCAAGCTTTTTATTTGCTTCACATCGGACAAGTCTCGCAGACACTAATGTTAACTAAGAAATGAAAATGGAAAACCTTGAATGGATTTGCTTGCTTATGAGAGTTTCAATGCTGTGCAGCAAGTGGGAAAAAGCGGATGCTCGCTGCTAGCAATCGGTCCTTTCCCTGCACCGAGGATTGTAATGATTTATCTTGAATGAAGCAAAGTGTGAAAGAAGTTCAAGTGCCCTTATCGGTGGTTGGAGATGGTTGTTTACCGTCTACGCTACATGGTGTGCAATCAAGGGTAGCTTGTAGCAGTCACTGTAATAATGCTCTGCTCTTGATCATATTCTCCAAGATGAAGGGTTTTATGCAAGATTGCAAACAAATCCCTATTGGATCCTCATAATTCAGCTCTAATGCAGTCTTGCCCGGGTGAGTTAACTTGTATGAAAAGTGGATGTTATTTGCTATCACCGCAGGTCTGACAGAATAATTGGGATGCCGCTGGTGTATAAAATGGAAGGTAATTCCCTCAAACCCCCTCCAGATGAATTTGTGCAGCATCACATCAATTTTATTACGAGTCCTGGTGTGGCTCAACAATATTAGCTATTTAACCTTTCCGGTTGCTAATAGGAGATATCAGGGGAGGGGGAGTGTAATCCAATAACTGGCTGTGAAATGTGTATTTTTGCCATTTAAATGCAAATGGAGTGGTGCTGAAGGCTGTGAGGGGTTGATGGCTGAGGGCAGCAGTGCATGGTCTGCATACGACAGGGGTACATGCAATGAGATTCGACGGGCCGAGGTATCACATAAGGGTTGGGGGGGTTGAGTTAGCGTTGGTGGAAGGGGAATGGTGGTGACTGTAATGAGCGAAAATAAACATTTCCTGTCCGTTGGAGATGCGATCTAAGGATGATAAATGGAGCGGCCGCAGGTGAGGATGATAAATCGCTTGGCTGGGCTGATTGGGACGTGGCTGGTGGGGAAGAAGAGAGGGGAAGGGGGCCCTGCTGGATATTAGGCGTGCTTCATGCTGTGGGGCTGTGTGGGGATGAGCAATATATACCAAGTTTTCAGTGCAAATGATTAGAGGACTGAAGGAATAGTTCACCCAAACATTTTAATCCTGTCATCCTTTACTCAACCTCATGTCGTTAGCTTATGATAGGATAATAATGAATGCGTTTGGAGATTTCTATCAGCACTGCTGGTAAATGAGTCATAAAGATGGTCACTTTGTTCGTTTTTTTAGCATTTGCATTTTTGAACCAATCAGTTGAATGAAAGCTTCAGTGGCTAAAGACTGTCGCTTGTTTTATTCCTGACTAAATGTGTTTTTTCAATGAAACAGTTGCTAAATGTGACTCATTCAAAAAGACTATTTTGCTTCTAAATCAACTAGTGTTTTTGAACAATTTGTCTGAATGAATGATTCAGTGACTCCATAAAGACTGTCACTGTTTTATTATTCAATTAATTAGTGCTTTTGAACGAATCAAGTAGGTGACTCACTCAACATTTGATTCTGAACACAGCCTTTCGCTTCTTTTGTTCCTGAATTATTCTGTTTTTTTAACAAATTCATTGAATGATTCAGTGACTCAGTGATTCGTTGACTCACTCATCACACACTTTTGCCACGTTCTGGAGTAACGATGTAACATGCAGAAAGAGTTTGTCACGGTTTTGTCTCGTTGTTCACATCCGGGTCCCTTCTATGTATCTTCCATGTCCTTCACGCACCTGTCCGTGTCTAATCACTCACCTTAAGTCTCGTCAGCTGTTTCCCATCCCATGCTTGTTATAAAACCCTCTTGTATTCCCAGGTCTTTGTCGATTGCTGTCACTGTTGTTATGTCGTGTGGATGCCGGTTCCGTGGTCCCCTTCCGAGTATTTGCACCACGAGTGCCGGTTTTATTTATATTTCAAGTATTTTGATTTCTGAGTTGTTTGAATAAAGCTTAAGTTTGCTGCAGATCCCCTCCTGCGTGTTTCTCTGCATCTCACACCAGCACGTGTATGACATTTTAAAATCCCCATCATTAATATACAGACTGACAGTCTGTCTGGAACGCACAAACACAGTGATATGACAGTGAAAAGTCCAAGCACCTCTTGTCCAGAACTAAACTAAACACTAGTGTCAGATATTAACAATATTTATCAGGATATAGGATATTGTTAGCTAATGTGATCATATGAATCGAATTGGACTTTTTGTTTAATGTTTGCTTATTTCTGTAGTTTTGTGAAAACATGGCAAAAATTAGGTTTAAACTGTCGTGATTGGCTCTCGAAAATCCAACAGCTGTCAGTTGACCTGTCATGGCCTTTAACTGGGCTGTACTTGCACTCTGCTCCAACTTTTGTAAAAACTAGTAGAAATCTCTGTGAGGATAAATCCCAGATGAGTCTTTAATCTTCAAATCTGATGTGGAATCGGATGGAATAAGCGGCTCTGGCATTACCATCTGTGTGTGTGTGTGTGTGTTTGTGTGTGTGAGAGTCAATTTAGAGGTACATTTTCAGGCTGATAGAGAGGGGGTCTGCTCAAATCCGACCCTTGCATCTAACTTCCCTTCTCTAATCGATGCATGTTTATTTCTCCCCACATCCTATCGATTCCTCAGGATAAGAAACCAAAGAAAATCAACAAAAGCGGAGATATTTAAAACCAGACAAGTGTTTAAAAATGATGCTTTGTTAGGCAGATGAGCCAGAAAGTGAAGATGGTGTGTTCATTATTCAGTGAGTAATATACTTTCAGGGTTTCAGAGTGTAGAAAGAAAGCTGGTGGCATCCAGCAAGTTTATGATTTAGATTTCAGTTAATTTCTAGTCAGGCTTGCACAACTTGTGCTACGGGTATGTTGCATGAGGCATCAATAATTCATCAGATCACTGAAAGATTTATTTTCAGAATGTTTAAGGCATGCATCACGATCACTATTGCTCTTACTTATGGATACGATTGGTTTATTTAGGAACCTAAATATTTTGGACTTGGATTGTGGGCACTTTTTACTTTGGTCAGTTAGCAACCACAGATAATACCTTAGCAACCAGGGTCAGAAACTAATGTATGCCAAAAATACCACAGATCTAAAATGTTTGGACATAGCGATTTTCATAGAGATTCATAGTGATGTTTTTTTATATTCAAGGCCTTTTAGTTTAGTGCACCTTAGAGAGTGTTGCTGACTGAATGAATTGAACTTGAAGCAAACGCTGAATTATTTACAGCTACTGTACATGCTATCTGACTAAAGCGTTTTAATGCTGATACGCTTTTGTAGATAACAGCCATTACTGTACACAATGCATTTGAATTCATCGATCCAAATAATATATTTTACATAAATGGGCAGCAAACAGTTTTTTGCATGGTAAGCCCCACCCATAATTTCTTCAAAAAATGCATACGAATGCATAGGCCTCCAGTGTGTTTTTATGTGTGTACATCATGTGTCACTGCAATCTGACCTTGTCCGCTCAAAATAGCCTATAGATACTGCATACTTCAAAGTTCAGGAAAAGGAAAGCCAACAGTTATGAGTGTAGGAAAAAAATGCTTCTCGAGTCCCAGAGTACAGATAAACAACCAGACTATTAGACTAGTTCACGCAGGTGACGATGTGTCTGCTGAGGAGTGGAAAACACACGCTGATGTGGCGGCTCCTCTCCTCTCACGGTAACTTTCCGTCTTTTGAGGCACTAATTACTGGAGTCTTGAAAATCGCTGATTCTCATGTCAGCAGTCGCCAGACCCCCGGTGGTGATTTTGTTTTTCAGCGAACCATTCATTTCGCAGCTGTAGCGAGTCAGGGGGGAAATATTGTTCTCCATCCTGCAGGGCCCTAGGGCTTTGTTTTTGTCGGAGGGTGCAGATTATACGCTTGCTGAGATGGACCATGCCCCATTTGGGCCACAGGGTGTGTGACTCCAGGGCTCTGGAGATGAAACGAAATGAATGTTTGTTCACTGGTTTGTGTCGGTCGACAGAGCGGTGGTTGTAAACATTGAAGTCTTTGTCTCTTATTGCATGGGATAGGTGCAGAATTGCCTGAGACGTCTGGTAGGGGAGATGCAATGACCCAAACAAACTAAATTTGCATCTCCTGAAGGAAATGCCAGAGCTAAAGTTTTCAAAAGTAAGTTAGGATTGTTGTAGAAAGGATGTAAACACAAATTGTATGCATTACCTGCACATGTGGATGTATGAAAGGCCACAATTAAAGGTAGGGAAGACAATGTTTGGAGAGGCTAGCAATAGCGAGTTAGCTTTGAAAGTTAGTTAGCGAGTTAGCTTAGCTTTCTCCACAGCCACACCTCCTTCAAAACACATGATGGCATGTGCAAGAGCAAGCAAAAGCATCACAACAGACGGGATTAAACTACCTTATGTCTCAAAGCACATAACTTTATAATAATAATGAACATAATCAACCTGTACCACCTGAATAGGGCGCCATTCACATGTTGTGTCTTTTGCCTGCTCTGTTTTGTTTTTTTAAATGCTCACAAGCTACAATCACACTTAAATAGAGAGCGTGATACACCCATCACCCCACCGAGAATCGAGAAAATCTCAACTTTTAGCGAATGCCAAGCAAACCGCACAGGTCACATGACAAGAAGCAACCAATCAGCTTCAGCCTTTCTGTTACAGCATTGAAAGCTCAGCCAAGATGGATGAAGTGCTGATAATTTGTATTGATCGTCTCCATAACTATATCTAGTAGTAGAGCCAAGGCAAGGGGTGGAAGAAATCCTTTCTAGCCTCTATTTATGGGCATTCAGAGAACTTTCAGAACTAATATCTGAAAACTGATAACATAGACCCCCAGAGTTTTCATTGATTTTTTCCCTCTTATTAGTTTTATTATGACTTTTGTAGGAAGGCACACACTGATGTAAGAAAGACTGAGGATTTCTCTTAAATTTGATCTCTGAGGACAAATTCCTCTGCTCCAAATATATATGTCAGAGAAGGGGAAAAGAATAATATGAAGGCTTAAATCAGCTCAGTGTATGATACTTGAGAGTATAATAGCACAGAGATAAAAACAGTTTATATGAGCAATAAAACATTGGTGCATGAAGCAAGTTGCCCTTGAATTTGAGAGAATCAAACAAATCATGATTATTAAAAAATATCATATATCCATATTCAGTCAAATTAAATAGCATTAACCACTCTCCTGTGACTTTCTGTCCCATACTGAAGTGTTATTTCCATGCCATCTGGACATTTCATTTCATTTGTTAATGGAGGATTTGTCTTAATCTGACAGATGGACAATTCACTATGAACACCAAACAATTTCAGAAAGCACCGTCGGTCGGTTCATTTCTCTGAAAATATGACTGTAGAGTAAACTGTACTCACAATATGACTGGGTACTCAAAACCGTTTTCAGCTGTTTGAACATGAGCTGTTCAAACATCTTTAGCTGCCTTGCTCCCTCTTTAAATAGACATGAAATATAATTTATCATATCATTTCCTGGTGGAACATCCCGAATGCACCAGCAAACAAAGTCTTGAAGCAAATGGTTGCATTTCTGCTTGCATTGTTTTAGCTTCAACATTAGTTTTGCTAAAAGACTGACAGTTAATTAAATACTAACTGGAATGTCTGTGGTTGGTGAATAAACTGCTTTTTTGCCACTAAAATATTACTCTAAACTCAAATAACAACAAAAAACAGAGGTTATAGGAATGATTTACAGTGATTCCCTAAAACACATCCTTTCAAAACCTCAATATGCAAACCTAAGCTTTTTGGTTCCAACATCCCATTGCAGTTTATGCGATTTTCATCCTCCCTCTCTCTGCCTCTCTTAGAGAAAATAAGATTGCTTTCACACTCATTTATCTGAAGCCCATCAACAGCAAAAGGGTAAGAAGTGCTTCATCCAAAATAGATGCATTAGAGTTTTAAGATGCTGAGGGACTGACACTTTGCAAAGCTAAGCCGTCTCATATTGATCTGCAGAATGTCTTCTGGAAATATACAAAAAATAATTCATAGTAAAATTTTGTTATTTTGCATGCACTATAAAATTCATCTAATGGTCTTTTTTTCTTTAAAGTGGCCATATCAGGGGAGCATTGATTAACTGGATGAGTTAGCCAAAACCTTATGTAATTTATAATTCAGTGAAATTCTGATTGTTTATTTGAAGCTTCCACAAACAGAGCTGAAGTAACCAAACTCCAGCCGGATATAACCCCAGGTAATTTTCCCATATATATGCATTTAAGAAAACATCTATCCATCCATCCATCCATCCATCCATATATAATTGGCAATTGGGTTCCATGTTGTTTTGCAACACTGTACTTTAACTATACAGGCAAATAGCATCAAACAAACTCTTAATCCAAAAGGAATATTGGTTTAGCAAGCACCACTAAGGTTTCAGAAGAAAAATGCAATACATAAATAAAAAAAAATAACAATTGAGTTGTGCAAGTCAAACAATCTATTGAAGAAAGTTTGTTTCTTTATTGTACTAAACCAAAATAATCAGATCAGATCTGTGCTTGAGATTCCAAATAAATATAAGAAGCAATTAAAAATGCATGTGAGGAATATATGAGAGCTCAAAATGAAATACTGGGATATGAGTTGAAATGAGAAAGAGAATATCGCTGGCCCTCATTGCTTTATTTAATAGCGAGAGAACACTAGTACCATCAAACTTGAAGTTTGAGTGTCTGCGAGATTACCTTGTACTCTGTGAAAGTTTTATTCAAGAGCATTTAGTTTAAGAAGTTTTAATGACCTCTTTTGATGGAGGTAAAACTCTCCTGCACATTTTTCGATGATAATGTCTTCGATTGTCATCGCCGGGTGGGTTATTGTGGGAGATTTTCCATGTGGGCTGACAGATATAACATATAATATCTTTCATCCTATTAAAATTAGATTTTTTTTTTTAAGTATTAGAGTGTCATACTGATTCCTAAAAACTACAGCCAAATATTTGCCATTGATCGATAACATTAAAAAAAGAATGCGTATGTTTTACCACAACAACAGAAAGAATGGGTTTTAAATGTGCTTTTTTTGGCTCAGCCTTGAGCAAGCGGAGACGGTTATACATCAAATTTTAAGGGAGACATCTGGCCGTGGACGGGCACAGGTAATAACGCCGGGCATGAGGAAGCTATTATGCCCGCTGCTGCTGTAGTCGATCCGTTATCAAACCCAATTTGGTGGGACAGATTGTACCACTGGGATGAGCGACTGACCCCTGAGTCTTGTTTGGGTAGGTGTGTGTGGAATGGACACAGTGTCCTCTGCTACAGACTCATCACACACACGTAAACGCGTGCTGACGCCACGCCCATTCATCATTCTCTGTCCGTGTGCAGCTTCACTACGGTGAGCAGCTGAAAGTAGAGGGTTGAGCCGCTGCTCGGCACACGGGTCACGGTCCTATTCCGGTGAACGGAAGCGTGACCTGGCCTGCAAGAACAGCAATTTAGACAATGCGCAACATGACTGCTCAGAGTGAGGGAGTCTGACTCTCCAGCTCCCAGCAGAGAGGGATGAAGTTGGTAGGTTAATCTCTGCAAAATGGTGTCTATTTATAGCCCATATACATGAATATATAAAACATTTAATCAGATTCTTTCTCAAGTAGCCTATGTCTTGGATCTATACAGGCACTTCACTGAATCGCTTACCCGTAGGCACTAACAAATGGTAGAAAACAGGTTTCTACAGAACTGGAATCTGATTGGCTTTACCGTAGGCCTTTATATCTCCAGGTAGTTCTCTTCTGTTTGTCTTGAGACATCCAATCCTGAATGGGGAATTACAAGTTTTATAGGCCATCACAAGCCCTCAAGCATCAATAGAGAACTAGAGAAACACATATTACACTTGTAGCTTTTTAACCATTTTGTCTTCATGAAATTCCTGCTGGTTTCAGTTTCCGCCTGGCAAATTTGTCCATTTAGTTTTTGAATGTCCTCCCACACGTTTTAGGTGATCTTCATTGAATTTAGCTTTGAAGATCTTCTGACCAGTCCTCGTGAAAGTTTTCGATTAAATGTTTCAAAAATACAGTAATCCCTCGTTTATCACGGTTAACGTGGACCTGAACCCCCCGCGATAGGTGAAAATCCGCAAAGTAGGATCAGCCAATCAGCTCACGGGATACATCCACTCGTGCTCTCATTGGTCGATCTCGCGCCGGGAACCAATCACGTGTCTTGTCTGAGTGCCGTGTATGTACAAAGCCTCTGAGAGAGTTTTTCTCTTTGTCTTGCATCCTGGGAAACCATTTCTTTCACGGATCACGATAAAACAACGCCGCTTTTCGCAATACGGCAGATGATATTTTTGAATTTTTTGTTTTTAAGCCGTGAAACTTGAACCGTGAAGTGGCGAGGGATTACTGTATGATGGTTTGGATTCCAAATATACTAATGGTAACAGTTTGGTGTATTATAGAGCTGCATAACATTATTTCAGAACCTCTAGAAAATGTTGTTTAGTTGACTGTTCAGAATCGTAGAATTGTTTCTCTATTTAAAACAAAAAATATGTGATTCCCAGTTTATCCAGAATATTACAACAACCTGCTTGTTACCCTTAGTCCTGTTTGTCATGTCATCTGTGCACTTCCTGTCGGTGAGGTCATTTGTCACTTCCTGTGTGTCGTGTCAGGTGTTGTTTCACTTCCGGGTCTCTTCTGTGTTTCCTCTCGTGCCCTTCCTGTACCTGTCTTGTCATCACTTACATTGTTAGTCTACCCAGGTGTTCGTCATTCCCTTGTGTATAAAACCCTCTTGTGTTTCTCTTGTCTTCGTCGGTTGTTAATGTTGACTTTGCTATGTTGTGTGTGGATGCCGAGTTTTTGCACTATATGTGCTGCTTTTGTTTACATTTAAAGTCTTTTGGTTTTGTTTAATAAAGTGAGTTTGAGTTATCCTGCTGCTTCCTAGTTCGTCCTTGCACCGCATCGCACACGTTCTGCTCCTCATTCCTGACACTGCTGGTCAAAAAAATCTTTTTCACTTTTGAATAATTATTGTCTATCTTTCATTTTGAAGACAGCAAACAGAAACAATATCTTATGAAAAATGCATTTGCAAAGCACCAACTACTGATGACAATGTATAAAAAACTGGATTCACCATTCTGGATTCACCATTCTTCAGGCATGCAAGAATGGCATGCAGCTTACAAATTAAGCCAAGACAAAATATTCTTACAATATATATCTTGGATATATTTTTCATTGAGAGACTTTTGATAAAAGACAAGTGAAGGAAAAAGGTCTCTGTATGCAAATCAAGACAAAATAATAAATCTTGGGGGCACATTGAGTCTCACAGTGCAGAAGTGTGAAATGTTTGCAAGGCAAAGACAAAAACACAGTAAGTGGGGCGGTTAGACAATAGAGTGAATGAAAGGATGTGAATAGATTTCATTTGTCCTTTTCTAGTGTCCTCTAAGGTAAAACAAAATCCCATTTCAAATGGTCTTCGTACTTAGATTTCATACTTACTGGTAGGTTATCAGATATTGGGGATGGATGGGATCATGAATTCTCTTTCATTTTGACATTTGGACAATAAACTATTTTCAAAACAGCCCCTAATTATGTCATATTTATTCCTTATCATAGCGTATGGTATATATACTGTGGATTTCTGGCAGGAATAGACTATTTGGCTCTAACAACCTGATTGCTATCGTTCATTCTCTATTAAAACCCCTGATAGAATGTCATAGCGTGTTGATCACAGTAATCCAACCTGATTGTAATCATGGTTTGGCTCTCTGTGAATAATCAACTGTATTCATGCAAAACCAACAGAGAGGGCTTTTTAATGCCGCCACTTGTGGGAGATTTGGTTATAGATCTTTAAAATCCCAGTGGGCAACCTGTCGGCCAGGTCTCGGCAATCAACAAAAGATTATTATTATTTTTTTTACAATTAGAGCCATCGGATGTTTCACTGCAATCGTGTTGGCTTGCGTCAAGGGACGGATGAATTGACGGATGACATCTATGATCGCCCTTTATGGATCTTTAATGCTTCAATTATTTTTCTCGATAATGGCCTCATCTTCGTCCTGTTGATGAAGCGTGTCTGGCGAAACAAACCTGTTTTTTGAAGTGAGGGAATAAGCTGCCACTACAGAGACTCTGCAGTGCTGATGACCTAAATAGAGAGAGAGAAAAAAAAGAGAAGCAGAGAGAGAGAGAGAGGGGAATGGAAAGGAACAGCAATTAATTGAATACTTTACATTTTTGCATTAAGATTGCACTGTATAAGGTCGAGAATGACTTGAATAACAACAAGGCCTAACATGCAAATTGGAACTTTCTTTTGTCGCCAACCATTCAAAATCATACCGCAGCATAGATGGTTCTATTAGTATATTTGTGGATTTATTTCGCCTTAAGCTTTAGCTTGCACGTTACACGGTCCGATAAGTCTGAAGCACAGAGAGAAAATTTATTGAATAAATAAATTATATACCCCAGCTTACTGAAACATCTGGGCCGTTTTCTGTGTTATGAAACAAGCTAAATCTTTTATACGTTATCAAATGCTTTCACACTATACCAGAGAGAGTATAAGTAAGGAAGAGAAAATGATCCATACATTGAAAAATGAATGGAAGAAATGTCTCAAAAAGGCCGCTATAGGAATGAAAGTCCCATCTCTTAAAAGAGCAACGTCTTTTTATAGATGCCTCGCCTACTTTTTATGAATCGAAAATGTTCGTTACATTTTTAGCACAATTTGAGCTATTAAGAAATCGCCAGATTTTCCGATTTGGCATGTTATGGGAATTTAATCTTGACAAACTATGATAGAGTTAGAGATGTTTTACATGGTAAACACAGTTAATAGCCCGCACAGTCTTTTGTTAGATGGTTTGCAGATATTCTAGACACACATTTTCAATTTATATCCCTTGCCTTCATTAAAGTTTGATAAAAGCTACACAGAAAAGATGGCCGCTAAGTGAGCTGTTTCTCTTTAAATGAGGTACAGTGGCTTTACCCAAAAAGCCATTGTGAATTGGTGATGCAGAGTGATTTGAAGTCATTTTGTCTCACAAAGACGTTCTAATGCTATAAAATGTTCTTTAAGATGAGAATCTGCATGTATGAACACAATATAAATTGAAATAGCACAAATTATGTACTGAATTATGTTCTTTTATGGGAGCTGCTAATAATCAAACGTCGTTCTGAAAAAACAAGCCCTGACAAATAATGAATGGCTTTTCGTCTGTAGATTTGATGAGCTGTTGTCATAGAGATGTTTTACATGGTAAACACAGTTAATAGCTCGCAAAGCCTTTTGTTAGATGGTTTGCAGATATTCCACACACACATTTTGAATTTACATCCCTTGCCTTCATGTGCTATTTTGGTGACCAAATGGGAGAACATCTGGTGGAACAGACACACATTAATTCTTTCAAAAATAATCTAATACAATAAAGTTTTGAGTCTCTAAATGAGCATTTCAAATGCAGCATCTGCTTAGAGTGCAGAACCGTAAACTAGAAATACAGCAACATTTCTGGGTTAATGATAACATATCACAAAGAAATGTAGGTTAGAGGATCAGATTGAGTCCAACCACCCTCATCTAAACAACCACAACAACAGAACAACTCATTACTTATCAAATTATCTCTGCAGGCTTGTTTAATGTTGAACAACAGAAAGATATTTTATAACAGGAATAGATAAATGGCCTTTAGAGAGTGTGGAATGAGCATATGCTGAGCTTAATGAACCTTGTTAAAAGGAGAAATAAGAGAAAACAATCTGAAATGGAACGTGCTTATTATTTCATATCCCAACGTTTTTACGGGTATGTAAACCCTACGGATCACGACGTCTCTCTGCTACTTGAACACATGATTTGAATTTATGCACTCAATTGACTTACAGTAATCCTAAACTAAACCGCTAGTCTGTTAACGGCTCTGAAGTCCTAAGCAGCAGTTTTTCCAACGTGCTGCGTTGGCAAATTACAGACTGCACACTTAAATACGTACCTATGTTTATTCCTAGAGCCTTTTTAAGAGGCCTTCACAATCACAAAATTGTGAAACTCTGATTAACTGATAAACGGCTTAAAATAACGTTTTAGGCATCACAACATTATTGTCACAGTCATGTCTCGTCACTTCCTGTTTCCTCCTGTATGATCCTTTGTGTTTCCGTCTCGTTTGCCACTCCCATTGTTAGTCGTGTCAGGTGTTTCCCATTATCCTGTGTATTTAATCCCTCATGTTCTCCCTTGTCTTTGTCGATTGTTAACAATCCTATGTCGTGTCTCCATGTTCCCAGTTATCCCGAGTTTCCGTTGTTTATGCACAAGTGTGCCGTTTTCTGTTTATATGTAAAGTTTTTTTTTATTAAAGAGTTTTACACTGATCCCTTGTTTCCTCGCCCTCGTTTTTCACCCCGCGTTACAATTATAATGTACAGAATGAAAATGGATATTTTTTTATTATTAAACTATTTCTTTTTTTAAAGATTGATTCTTTAAGTTGTGAAAACGATTACATTTTTGTGTGTTGTGGCTGTTTTTTAAATTTTAACATGTTTGAAAACGATATCTTTATCATCTCCATGTGAACTACAAAAATGCAAATTTGTGAAAACGCTGCATGCGTCCTATGAGTTCAGTCTATAGGCACGTAGTGTTTCTTTACAAAGTGACATTGCCAACTACTGGCCTGGCTTGCATAACATGGCACTACTGGCCTGGCATGCACTGGCCTGGCATATACGTCATTTTCACGGATCTGTGTGAACGGTGAGGTGTGTTTTTTTTGTACATCATTGTGGTGTAAATGATAGCTTAGATGATAGCAAAAGCAATATAAATGCAAAAATAGGAGAAATAATCATTATTCATGCATGAACCAAGGAAAATATCACATCCAGATGTTGCATATGGCCAAAGATATGAGCAGGTGTCTGGAGCACATGCAAAATTCAGCTTGGGCCACTTCCCAGTCTCATCCCATTTTCAAATATCGCCCAATATCGTGTATGTGTGCATACATCTTTCAACAATATCTTGCCATAACCAGGCCATTATTCTCAAAGGGGTTCTCGTCTGGGACAGTTCGATTGTCCCGACTATTCTCTGGGTAAAACCCTCAAGAGTACACTATTTCAAGTACTGGACAGGCTGTTTTGACATAAATATCAAACATAGAGGCTAGTTGAGGGTCTGTAAAGCAGTGTTGGGTCACTCATGGGATTTACCCATAATCCAGTCCAGACTGAGAATGACAGAAAATCACTGTAATCCGACAGCTACATGGCTAGGCTTAGAAAATGGTCTTAAGTGGCTTCTCTTCTTTTCTTTTAGAGCTGACAAAATGGCTGAAAAAACGCAATCAAATTGTTTCCGCGGTCCCTGACACGCCGCCATGTGTGATTTGACACTGGCTGCACATGTAATTGCTTATTAAGGAAAAAGCAGCAAGTTTTGAATGAGCATTTTATGTGTACATCGCGAGGGTAAAATGCAATTAATTCAAGACGGAAAAAAAAAATCAAGACATGTTGTTTTAGAGTCTGCAGGGACTGCAGTTGTCAATCGCTCTCTAATCACTCAAAACGTATCTTGTGGCACGTTCACATGGGCTTTGACATTAAGTGGATCAACTTCCTCCCATCAAAAGAGCAGCAGAGAAAGCCGGCACGATCCTCCAATTACAGTCAGGCTGCCATCCTGTTCCGTGCGTCAGTTTCAGGGGGTTATTTTAACCTCTGCTCCAGCTCATGTCCTCCAGCCTGGCACTCTTTCAAAAACAGTCCCGCTCCACATGAATGTGACAAACAGTGACAGCTCTGCAGCGCTAGGACTGTTTAGGTGTCTTTGCCATGCATACACATGGCCGAATGCAAACACAAACAGCTGTGCCTGACAGACAGGCAAGCAACGGCGCCTCTGCTTTATCGACTGGGACAAACACCCCTTTGCCAGCTCTGACCTCACATCTCGAAGCCTGTGTTAGGGTTGGCATCGATCTCAAGTGCAAAGTCTTTAGAGAATGAGGTCAAGCAGCAAGACATAAACGCCACGTCTCAAATTCAGCTGTTCTACTTATCAACATGGGCGCACACATCATAGGAAGTCTTTTTACATTTTCAGTCTTATATGAATACAGTAATACCTTGAGATATGAGTGTCCCGACATACGAGTATTCCAAGATACGAGCAAGCCTTCGAGCTAGGTTTTTGCTTTGAGATATGAGTAAATATTTGAGATACAAGCAGCTTACAGATGCCTACGCTGTTGGTGTTCAGCACTCGGAGCAGCTCAAGCTCCTCATTTATGAGGTAATTGCATATGATCTCCACTAGAGGCAGCTTGGTTTTACAGCAGGGGTTACCGGGGGTGACGAGTGATTCAGAGTATTAAGCTGGGAGCAGCACGAGTTATGAGTGTTCAATAATAATAAATATGAGCTTCTGAGTTTATCCAATACACAACACGGGAAGAAACACTACACTTCTGTATTGTGTTTGCATTATCTACATTATCCCTCCTCCTCCTCCTCCTCCTCCACCGCACATGCCGCCATTAGCCGCTACTGTATCGTCTGTCTCGAAGGTAAGAACTCGTAATTAAAACCACATTTTATTTTATTTCATAGGAATCCTTATACAGTGGTACCTCGGTTTACGAGCGACTTGGTATACGAGAAAATCGGTGTACGAGCATGGAGGGTTGAATCGGTGTACGAGCTTTGTATCGGAGTGCGAGCAAATTTTTCCCTCACCCATGCGCATTTTTGTCCTAACGCTCAGCATCTTCACGGGCATTTTTACTGGAAATATCCTAATGACAGCCTCTCATAACACAGTCACGCAGTTCAAAACCATGTATCACCCCTTAAAGCATTCATTCTCTCAGCCTCGCTCTGTCAGCAGTTTAACTTCTCTCAGCCTCTATTGTTCACGTAGTGAAATATATATGGGGTTCATGAATTAATTGTCTCCTCACTTCTCTCCACTCTGGAGCTCGCGTTGGTGTCGCGCGAGTCTCCCGGCGCTGGCGTTGGTGTCGCGCGAGTCTCCCGGCGCTCGCGCGCGCGTCTCCCGTTCCACGACTTTCACTCTGGATTATCACTTTGTTTGTTTTCTGCACTATTATAATAAATTCACTCATTTGCACTTGAATCCAGGTTTTGTGTTTTCCCCCTCCCTCTGTCTCTCATCTCCTTCATGCCAGCAGACGCTGCTCAAAGTGAGTTACAGTAAATTGTCAAGTATTTTTTGAGTTTAATTGTCTAAAGTTTAATTGTCTGTTTAAAGGGTATTTATATGAGATCTTAATGGTTATCATTTTAACTGTAATTAATAGGGTAAAATAAAAACTAAATATTTAAAATGGGCATTTATGGTCGTGTGGAACGAATTAATTGATTTTTAATGCATTCTTATGGGGGAATTGTTTTGGTGTACGAGCATTTTGGGATACGAGCTCGCTCTTGGAACGAATTAAACTCGTAAACCGAGGTATTACTGTATACTATAATTTGCTGTGTGTGTGCGTTTGTCTCTATAGCAATTAAAAACATGTTTTTTCCATTGTTATTAGCACTAATAAGGGAGTTTTTTAGAGGGCCGGAAGAGATACATTTTTTTCTGTTATTTCTTATGGGAAAAAATTATTTGAGACACAAACAATTCGAGTTAAGAGCTCAGTCCTAGAACGTCTTAATATGAACAATTATGGCATCATGTATTTAAGAAGATTAAGGAAAAGTACATCCAAAAATAAAAAAAAATATTTACCCTCCCACATGTTGTTTCAAGCTTGTAGTTATTTTTGCTAGTCCATTAGTGTTTGGGATTTATCGTTGACTTTTTCTACAGGTTACATCATTAGACTAGTCTTTTTAGATTTATTAGATTAGTCCTTCTATATGAGAGTAACTGTCATTCACTCAAATGATTTGTTCAGAAACACTGATTCATTCCAGAACAAAACAAGTGAATGGCTCCATCCGAAATCACATACTTCCCTACTGTATAGTATGCAAAAAACACTATGTGACAAGACAAGTGTGTCTGAATTCACAGTACTCATAAAAGGCAAAAAATACCTGTATGACCTACTTCTTCCAGTGAGATTCTGAAGTGTGTATATGATGGACACTTTACTATCCCATGAGGCCATGGGAGAGGATTTGAGAATGCAGTGAAGCGACGCTAGTAGGTCATGTGATAAGGGCAACATGGCGAATGGAGTACATCCAGACACAGTGGTACCTCGAGATACGAAATTAATCCGTTCCGAGGCGGCCTTCATATAATGAGTTTTTCGTATCTTGGAACACATTTTACATGTAAAATGGCTAATCCGTTCCAAGCCCTCCAAAAACACCCCATTAAATTTCATAATAAAGCTAAATTGACCTATAAACAATGAAATAACGTAAAATGTCGAAGCTTACCTTTCGAGTGAGGCTATCTCCGAAAGTGGCGGCAGAGGAGGAGGAGGACAAACGGCAGATAACGTACGTACACTTAACTTTACGAAGACACATAAAAAATGTAAAGTTTCGGGTGTGGAGTGGCTGAGCTAAAGCACGCCAGCACGTACGTATAGAGGATTCATGATGGGAGGGATGCTGTCCAATTAGAGAGAAGGATCTCATGGCTTGGCTAGCATCAGGAACCAATGGGAGAGCAGGAGGATGGTGGCGAGTCTACTATAACTAAGATGGCGGCGTGCGGCGCGAGTTTCAAAATTGTTATGGGGCGAATCTCGGACTTTCAGAAACCTTTCGTATCTTGAAAACTTTTCGTATGTAGAGCAGTAAAATTTTTCGTCTTTGCTTTCGTAACTTGGATTTTTTGTAAGTTGAGCCTTTCGTATCTTGAGGTACTACTGTACATGCAATCATACTTTATAGAACATACTTGTTTAGCAGTCAAGAATTAATTCATTATTCAAAATAAGTAACTACTTAGAGTACTACTTAACTACTCAGAGCGATTTAGTTTTTTACAAGTGAGTCATTGAATTATTCACACAAACGATTCATTCATAATCACTGATGCCTATTGTTCCCTGTCAAGGGAACTCAACACTGCGTCGGAACGCATATGGGAACGCATTAGCGTGATTGTCTCTTGAAGCGCAATTGAAACCAGGTGTGCGAGTGCAATCACCGAGGGTGATATCATGAGCCAGGAGTATATAGGCACGCAGTGAACTAGAAGCCTCAGCTTTAGTGTCTTCAACAGCGCTCGAAGCTAACGTGTGTGTAAAGTGCATTGCTGGCTGTAAGTTTGATTTTCACTTACCTATGTTTTGATGGCGGGTACACAGATTTCTGCGTTGTGTCACTCCTGCCGCGTTTCATCACGGGCAGTGATATACACGCTCTCTGTGTCACATGTTTGCATGCATGCTCACTGCTCGAGGGCTCTGAGTGTGCAGAGTGTTTGCGGCTGCCGCCGCGCACTCTCCGCTCTGCCTGGCAGTTTTTGAGGGAACTGCTCAGGCTCGCGGTCCTCGTGATCTCGCCCCGCTGCAGCTGAGGCTCAGCGGCGGTCGCGCTCATGAGGATCACAACTGGGTTTAACAGCGGGGTTGGAGACGGGGATGCCTTTTCTTCTCCCTTTCCTGTTAAATCTACCCTCACGCAGGACTCGGAAGCGCACCATGTGGTGACTACTTCCGACCAGGGTGAGGAAGCGTTGCTGAACCTCTCCAATTTTGAGAAGTTGGAGGTGGATTTAGTCAGCATCGATGTGGATGAGGTTGAACCGCCATCAATCTCATCTGCATTTGAGGAGCTGCTTGAGGTTTCGGGCAATGGCGAGGCTGGGTCTCGAGTGACCAGCTGAGCCAAGGGACGCTCGTTCAAGGACGAGTGTTGCCTGCCGCCCGAGTGCAGCCTCAGCGTCAGGGTTTGCCTTTTTTTTCCCGAACCTCCACATCGAGGTGTTGAGGTCATGGAAATAGCCCGCTTCTCACAGAGTGTATAGCAGCGTTGAGCCGTTAACTATGCTACTCCTGTGGCCGGTTTAGGGGCGATGCCTAGAGTGGAAGTTGGCGAGTTATTTCGCGCACCACTCATTGCCGCCCCTGAAATCCCGACGCCGCCTATATCCTCGATGAGGGCGGGGGATGGCCCTTTGGCAGTCGCCGAGCTGCGCAGGGCCACTGCTATCTCTCTCTGCGCCATGCTTTTTGACCGCGCTGAGAGAGAGAGAGAAAAATAAGAATATCCTCTTTATGCCCCTCTTATGCCTCCTGGCCTCTTCGGCGATGCTATCGAGATGGCAGTCGAGAGGTTTAATGAGGCTGCAAAGCGGGAGGTAGCATTCAGGAGAATTCTTCCCCGTCGCTCTCGAGTGTCTGGGACTGCGAGCCAGCCGCAGCCCAGCAGCGGCTCCTCCTACCGCGCTGCTCAGCGGCAGAGCGTTGTCACCTGACAGCCCCCTCTGTTGGGTGGCAGTACAGGTTGTCACGCTCAGCTGCAGCCTTCTGGCAGGACAGATCTGAGGGCTGTCCTCCAGGCTAGGCAGGGGCCCCCGCTGGTCTGCCTCGAGGGGTAGATCAGTGCCCTGTAAGCGCGGTAGCAGGCTCGGTACCTCGAGGGGGCCGGGTCATGCTCATCGCAGGTAGCTACTTCCGGTTGTGCCCCACACAGGGCGCACTGGGCAGGCTGCCCCCTCTGAGGAGGGTTTTAGAGCATCTGCTCCGGAGGCTCTCTGGTGCCATCCAGGGCCCCGAGTAGAAAAACATATCTGTCCAGAGGTCAGTCTCGAGAGACTGATACCCTTAGTAGATTTCATGGTAGCGTGGTTACGTCTGCCAGGTATCTCTCAGAAGGGTCCTGCGTACCGTATCAGAATGATATGCTACTTTGTTCCGGGTCTATCCACCCGGATTTTTCGGGGGTTCTGCCAACTCTGGTGGTCCCCGAGCAGGCTCTGGTCATGGGACAGGAAGTCGACTCATTGCTGGGGAAAGAGGCCATAAGGTATGTTCCTCTCTCAGCCAGAGTCCCGGGCTTTTATAGCCGATACTTCATCGTCCCTAGAAGGGATGGAGGCTTGCGTCCTACTTTAGATCTTCGCCACTGAGATTTAGAGAGTTAACTCTGAAGCAGTTTGTAGTGCAAGCCAGGTCTGAGGACCGGCTTGTCGCGACAGATCTGAAGGACGCATATTTGCACGTCTCCATCCTTCCACAGTACCGGAAGTTCCTCAGATTCGCCTTTGGGGACAAGGCTTATCTATACCAAGTTCTTCCGTTCGGCCTAGCTTGTCTCCTCACACTTTCAACAAGTGCGTGGATGCAGCTCTAGCTCCGCTCCTGGGAGTTCTGGAGTAGATGTGCTCGGCCTCCGAGGGGGCCTAGCGCATGGTATTGGTCTCACAACCGAGGTTGCTAAGACCGCTCTCCTCTCCAGAGCCGATGTATCCCTGCCAGCTGTTTCCTGCGGGCCAGCTTGGCTTCAGGGCTCTCTCTTCCCGGGAGGTTTATGTGGCTACGTATCTCTTCTACGACTGGCTCTTTTCCGGCCCAGTCTCGGGAGATCGCGGTGCGACATCGAGATGTTGTTCTCGCACACATTTAGGAGCTCGGGCTGAGACTGAATACCGGGAGGAATGTGCTCTTGCCGAGGCAGAGCACTACGTCCCTCGGTGTTGTACGGGACTTTGGGTCAAACTCAGCACGGTTTCTCCCGTGCGTGTTGCCTCCATCCCGTCCTCAGTCGAGAGCATAAGGCTAGGTCGGCCACTCATGGTCAGACGCTTCTAGGAAGTGTTAAATTTTGTGGCGGCAGTTCCCAGTGCTTTTCCACTAGGCCTGCGCCATCTGTGACCATTATGGTGGCTCAAAAACCAGGGGGTTTTCCTCGAGGGGCAACCTTTCCCGCCTGATCAAGGTCTCAAAGCGATGCTGCGGGTCTTGCATCAGTGGAAGAAAGCCTGGTTTCTTTCCCGAAGGCCCGTACTGGGATCACTCTGTCACCGCGTGACGCTGTTGACAGGCGCCTCCCGCTCGGGTTGGGGGGTGGCCCCGAGGGGCCGCTCGACTTAGGGTCTGTGGAGCAGACTCCACCTCTCCTGGCACATAGTATGTGCCGGAAGCGTGGCTGTCTGTTTAGCACTTCAAGCTTTTCTCCCAGACCTCCTGTGGACCCAAGGGGAAACTCAGCTCCCTTCGAGCAGTTTACATCCCGGGGTCCCCAAATTCAGGGGCAGACTTTCTGTCGAGACAGAGGCTGAGGCCCGGGGATTAGGACTCCACACCGAGGTGTTGGAGCAGATGGGGGGAATTCCGGCCCGTTCCGTCTGGAGAGACGGCTCGCTGCCTGCTCTATTCCCCCCTGTTCTCCCAGCTTCTCTCTGGCTGGATGCGATACGACATGTAGCTGAGGCTCCTCTTGTACACCTTCCCCCGATTGCTCTGCTCCCAGGGTTCTAGAGAAAGTTCGCCAGGACAGGGTCCACCTCACCTTTACTGCCCCGCAGTGGCCGGGCAGGGTGTAGTTCTTGGACTTGGTGTCCCTCTCAGACGGCACTCTTTGGAGGTTCCCGTCAGAGTGGACCTTCTGTTCCAGGCTTAGGGCAGGATACTTCATCCTCGCCCGGAACTGTGGAATCTGTGGGTCTGGCCTCTGAGGGGGCCCGACTCATAGACTCAGGTCTCTCGACTGAGGTCGTTGAGACCATTTTCCACTCTAGAGCCCCGTCCACGAGGAAGCTCTACGCTCAGAAGTGGAGTATTTGCACTTCCTGGTGCAGTGACAAACATTTAGACCCAGTGACCTGCCATGTGGTATCGTCCTGGAGTTCTACAAGAAAAGTTTGCTGCCGGGCTGTTCCCCTCCACGCTTAAGGTGTACGTGGCTGCCATTACGGCTTACCACATACCCCCAAGTGGTACCCCTCGGGGTTGGGACCCCCTAGTAGTGCGTTTCCTTCGTGGCACTTTGAGGCTAAGGCCAGCAGTACGCTCTCGGGTGCCACCCTGGGACCTGTCCCTGGTTCTCCAGGCTCTGTCCCAGGCACCCTTGAGCCACTCGAGGACATCTCGGAGGAATTACTCACCCTTAAAACGGTGTTCCTTTTAGCCATCTCCTCCTTTTAGAGGCTTGGTGACCTTCAGGCCCTCTCAGCGGCCCCTCCTGTTTGGAGTTTGTTCCTTGTCTGGCGAAAGCTTTCCTCTTTTCCAGACCTGGATATGTTCCTAAAGTGCGTTCGAGCCCGGCTCGTCACACTATACTGCAGGCCTTATGTCTTCCCCTCCAGTCGTGACCAGGAGTCCAAGAACAAGGTCTGTCCAGTGTGAGCACTGGACACCTACGTCCGCAGAGCGGTTTCATTACGTAGGTCAGACCTACTCTTTGTATGCTTCGGGGCTCCTAAGGGAGCTCCAGCGTCAGAACTATCTTTGAGCAGGTGGATAGTCGAGACTATCTCACTGACTTATGGCTTGGCGGGTCAGCAGTTCCTACTGCATGTCCACGCCCACTCTACCGGAGCATGGCTACCTCTAAAAGCTTTTGCGCAGGGGCTCCCCTTGCTGATACTTGTGATGCGGCTGGCTGGTCCTCACCGCATACTCTTATTAGGTTCTACCAGTTAGACCTTAACCCCGCTTTGGGAACCTTGGCCCTTTCGTAGTGAGCTACGTTAGCTTGGCGTACTCCGTTCGCTGAGGCGGCGTGGGTATTCTCGTTCCCATATGCGTTCCGACGCAGTGTTGAGTTCCCTTGACAGGGAACGTCTCAGGTTACTTACGTAACCCTAGTTCCCTTAGAGGGAACGAGACACTGCGTCGGAACGCATATGGGAACGCATTAGCGTGATTGTCTCTTGAAGCGCAATTGAAACCAGGTGTGCGAGTGCAATCACCGAGGGTGATATCATGAGCCAGGAGTATAAAGGCACGCAGTGAACTAGAAGCCTCAGCTTAACTAGTGTCTGAAACAGCCGGCGTGCGATGGAGCTGAGGCTACGAGACGCAGTGTCTCGTTCCCTCTAAGGGAACTAGGGTTACGTAAGTAACCTGAGACGTTAATTCTGTGATTATTCTGAAAGTAAAAAGTATTGAGTCTAAAATATAAGTTTCTTAAGAATGATTATAATTGTTTATTAGTTAACTGTTGAGATGTTAAAATAAAAATGACAAATATTCGTTGGGTTTAAGTAAATAATGAACTGTGAAGGGTATCACCTGCAAAAGGTGATTCGGCACCATTTCGGCCTCTCATTTTCTGCCCCGTTTCCTGACTTCAGCTATGTTTCAGTGCTTATAATAACAGAACCCTATAAAGGGCTATGGTGCTTAAACTTACAGTTGTGCTACTGCTTTATCACCCCAAGGGGGTTTTTATAGAATGCAATTTCTAAAAAATCGTTGCTATTAATGACTTAGCTCTTAGTCTCGTTTATGGCTCCTGAAGCATGATTACAAGGCATTTTCTTGTGGATCAAAGCCTTGGAGCAAATCAATGGGAATCAATTCAATCCCTCCTTTCCCCAGCATTCAACTTTTTACAGTTAATTAATTCCACAGATGGCAAATCGCTACAGAGGCACTTAGCATTCTCCACTCACATCGACTTCCCTTTAAGATTACAGTATTCTATGACACTGGAACTTTGAAAAACCAGAGGGTGTTAAAAGGCTTCTCCCGTCAGACCCGTAGCCATAGAATAAGAGGAAGGAAAGACGAATCTTTGACATGTCAAAGAGCAAGAGATTTGAAATCAACAAGGTCGCTCGTGAAGCAAAATTATGATCAGTCTGAGCTCTAGTTGCTATTGCAGTTGTGTCTTCCCTTTCCTTGAAAGAGTAAGGCAAAACCTGAATACGAACTAGAAGGGTTCTGATGCGAAGGGCTAGAGGAGAAATCGAGGACAAGCTAGTCAGCTTCTTGAAATGCAACCCTCATGATTATTTTGTGAGGCAGGCGCACGGATTGTATCCCTTAGTACACTGGCACTCTGTGTGGAAGACCTTTATCTGGGCTGATGTACTGAGTCTGTGCCGCTTGTTTACACATTCAGGGCCTTGTGTTTGCCCGCACACTGTGAGGAAAGTTCCACTCCATTAATCTGTGTAGACTGACATAAGCCTCAACTGGCTCCTTGTTGAAATTCAAATGAGTCTTGAGCAACTCTGAACATCAGGGGCAGTGAAAACGATGAAAATGGGAGGTTTGCAGCCATCGATCTGAATAAAAGAAAGAGTTGAGAAAAGAAAAATATTGGAAAAATGTCACCTTTTATCAGAACGACTTCATGAAGTTCTCTCTAAATGATTCAGTGTTGGCAATTACCCTTGTACTGGAGGAAAGAGTCCACAAAGAAAAATAGAAACTAAAATGTGAAATATTTCAAGCTGTATTATAGTAGTATTTGAATGAAAAAAGTGCATTTGATGGCTGCATGTTATTTTCATAAAATGCATGCTCAAGTGCAGCATAGTTATGAAAATCTTTCGACAAAGCTGTATTTCAGGAAAATAATCAGTTATCGCTCTTGTTTTTTTGTACGTGGTGCAACCGTGCACAGCAAATGACTCAAATTATTCCCACTTGTACGTTTTTACCTTTCAAGTGAAAAAGATTTGGCTTCTAAATCAATAATAATTTAGCCCAGTGAAAAGAAAACCCATCTGCTTCTAACCGAAGCCTAAACACATTTAGTGGCCGCTTTATGGTCGAGTTAAAGCGAGACTCGTGGTGGTTATAGAAACGTTGACTGCAATCTCAATGCTTCGAGAAGATGAGTCTCTTGAGATACTTACAGCTTCACATTGCTTATATCTTATTCAGGACTGCAAATTCAAAAACGCCTTTGGAACACATTTCCATTCATTTCTCCTGCGGCCATATTTACAATGAAAGTGCTGCGCTGGCTCTCAGCCGGTCTTGAGGGATTTTTACTGAATTTCACTTCGTGTTCGTACACCAAGAAATGGTATTCGAGCTGGAGGCACGCGTCAACAACAATAAGCAGCCGTGCGTCGCGGTTGCCTCTTCAAAGTAATGCATGAGCTAGCTCTGCATTGTCCATTTGCTGCTTTGCTTTCCTGGCTACTCTGGAACTTAATTATCCTTGGTGGATTGCAAGCGTAGCCCCTTTCTTTTCTGATGCTTAACAGTGGGACCATTTGCATGGGCAATAATTTACGTGGTCATTTGGGGACTAAATTTCCAATCCAATTTGCTTTATCTGCTCATTTGTTCTCCTCTTTTGCAGTGTTTTGTTTAGGGACACGCTGAAGAGAGGCAGCCTGAATTTTTGCAGTTCGTGATTAATGTGGCCTATCAAAGTGTTAATTGAAGCGAAATTGGACTGTGCGGCTCGTGTTTAGATTATCTGTTTGCATTGAGTTGTTTTTTTTATCTAATCTTTTTTTAATTTGAGTCTGTAGCTCTCTGAAATCCATCTGTATAATTACAATTAATCATAATTTTATGTGTTAACAGAGCTTTTTATAACCTCTTCAGGGTTAGTATGTTAAAGCTTCCATTGTCGTTACATGGAATCTGGTTTACTTATTTTTTGCCTTATTAATGATACTTTTAGCTACCAATAAGACTTTGTTTAATACTGCTAGTCTTAATATATCGATCTAGGCTGTGTCCGAGGCTGTGTTTAAAAAAAAAAAAATTCTTCATATCTCAGAGAATACGGTACTTGAAATACACTAGTCATGTTTTAATATAAGAAACAAATATAGGTGCACTAATTAATAATAAAACTGATATATTTTCACTACCAAGGATCCAATTATGATTTTAAATTAAATTCAAGAGGTCAAAGTGTTCAAATAGCCTTGGTGGGGGTGCTTGTAACAGTGTTTGGGGGCAATTATAACACTGAAAAATAAGTAATATTAACCCACTGTATCTCAAGTAAGAGCCTACCTCAAAGTAATCACTTTACTGCTGTAGTGTCTAATAATGTTACTTAAGATTATTTTTTGTATATGCTTCAATTTAGATTTAAAGCAAAAGTCTATTTTTATATTTTACTCACATACATTAATCAGCTGATGAGTCAAGAACAGTCTTTAAACTTTAATGAAATGCTACAAGTCAAGACAAATTAACAGGATAACTCAATAAGATCATGTGGAGAAAATATTTATTGTAATTTTAAAAAGATTTAAAAGCAACACACTTTGTGTAACAAATATAGGAAAGGATAGGAAATTAGATTAAAAAAAGCTATCTTTGTGGCCAAATGTGTCACCCTCGCCTTGTGGTGGCTTGGAATTCCAAGGGTAATCAGGTACATACAGTGGGTACAGAAGGTATTCAGACCCCCTTACATTTTTCACTCTTTGTTATATTGCAGCCATTTGCTAAAATATTTTAAGTTCATTTTTCCCCTCATTAATGTACACAGCACCCCATAATGACAGAAAAACAGAATTGTTGATATTTTTGCAGATTTATTAATCAGAATCAGAATCAGAAAGAGCTTTATTGCCAAGTGTGCTTGCACACACAAGGAATTTGTCTTGGTATTGAGTATTGATATATTGATTGTCTTGGTATTGATATATGGCTGGGCCGTTCAAGAACAGTCACAGAGATGTTGTGAAGCCACTCCATCGTTAATTTGGCTGTGTGTTTAGGGTCTTTGTCTTGTTGGAAGGTAAACCTTCGGCCCAGTCTGAGGTCCTGAGCACTCTGGAGAAGGTTTTCATCCAGGATATCCCTGTACTTGGCCACATTCATCTTTCTCTCGATTGCAACCAGTCGTCCTGTCCCTGCAGCTGAAAAACACCCATAGCTGATGCTGCCACCACCATGCTTCACTGTTGGGACTGTATTGGACAGGTGATGAGCAGTGCCTGGTTTTCTCCACACACGCCGCTTAGAATATGTGGCCAAAAAGGTCTATCTTGGTCTCATCAGACCAAAGAATCTTATTTTTCATCATCTTGGAGTCCTTCAGGTGTTTTTTAGCAAACTCCATGCAGGCTTTCATGTAGGCCACTCCATGCAGGCCACTCTGCCATAAAGCCCCGACTGGTGGAGCTGCACTGATGGTTGACTTTCTACAACTTTCTCCCAACTGCATCTCTGAAGCTCAGCCACAGTGATCTATGGGTTCTTCTTTACATCTCTCACCGAGTCTCTTCTCTCCTGATAGTTCAGTTTGGCTGGACGGCCAGCTCTAGGAAGGGTTCTGGTCGTGTCAAACATCTTACATTTAAGGATTATGGAGGCCACTGTGCTCTTAGGAACCTTAAGTGCAGCAGAAATGTTTTTGTAACCTTGGCCAGATCTGTGCCTTGCCACAAATCTGTCTCTGAGCTCTTCAGGCAGTTCCTTTGACCTCATGATTCTCATTTGCTCTGACATGCACTGTGAGCTGTAAGGTCTTATATAGACAGGTGTGTGGCTTTCCTAATCAAGTCCAATCAGTATAATCAAACACAGCTGGACTCAAATGAAGGTGTAGAAGCATCTCAAGGATGATCAGAAGAAATGGACAGCACTTGAGTTAAATATATGAGTGTCACAGCAAAGGGTCGTCTGAATACTAAGTTCATTTGATATTTCAGTTTTTCTTTTTTAATAAATCTGCAAAATTGTCAACAATTCTGTGTTTTTCTGTCAATATGGGGTGCTGTGTGTACATTAATGAGGGAAAAAATAAACAAATGATTTTAGTAAATGGCTGCAATATAACAAAGAGTGAAACATTTAAGGGGGTCTGAATCCTTTCCGTACCCACGTATACCCATTCGTATAATTTTAGATGTAAGTCAGATTTCCAGATTTCAGATGTTTCTGAAGAGATCTGATTTTTGTGTTTACATGCAAGAAATTTCGATCTGTGTCAGATGTGATTAGAAAATTGATTTTTTCCTAAGTGTTTGCTGTTGCATTAAGAATTTTGTAAAATAATGTAAAGTTTAGTGAACTTTAACAAATTTGCAGTGCTGGCCGACTGCCAGTCTCCTCTTTACAGCAGTGGGTGGAGATTTGTAACTTAGCAACAAAGCAAAACTGAAGCCCTACAAGATTGTACCTTAGTACTATTTAACATCCTGCTTAACAGTCCTTATCAAGAATTGCAGAATTCTGCAGATATTTGTCCTAAAACCTGTGCAAAACATGCTGGAAAAAGTAGATTCTGTCTGGGCCTTGTATTTCAACTGGAAAAGTAATGCCCAAGTCATTTGTAAGTCATTCTTCTTTTTATTCTTGTCCTTGAGATAATGCTGCACACCTATGAGACGGTTCCTGTTGCTAAAAAAAATCTGCTCAATATACTCTCTCTCCAATAACTGTGGAGTGTAACACAGATGGTTCACAGGTAAAATCATCTCATCTGATCCTACTGGAGAGGCAGCATGTAATTATGAGGAAGCTTCCAGGCAGGTCTGTCCCTTCCCCCTTTTCTGCACAGGGGAGAGATAATTACTGAACCTGCTTTTCAAGGGCAAACAGTGAAGTACCGTCACCGGCGATTGAGCTCTACGCGTCTAGAGCGAGACGGCATGAAGATTTTCTCCTGGAACTCCCGGTTCCCCCCGCCTGGTCCTCTGTTCTCATTAATCCACACATACACCATTTATCATCATTAGCATCTTACTCAAGAGCAGGGATCATCCTGTTCTAGGCTCTTCTCTGCCTCCTCAGAGGCGGTTTAGCTTTAGCGCTTTCTTTTCTGAAGGGAAAGTGAGGGTTATTGTCAGCTTTGAACATTGCATTAAGCTAATCCATTTATGCAGTCTACGGTCTGTATTGCATAAGAAAGTTCACAACTGTGTATAATAAAGTACATATTTAAAATATAATTTATGTTACTTCAAGCTTTTAGCTCAAGGTTAATTGAGCCAGGCAAATAGAGCAAATTTTTGCAGCACATTCTAAGCCTCCTCTAGTGAAAAAAAGTATCAAAATATGTTTAAAATATATTTCTTTCATACTATGTATACTACGAATCCATTAAAATATTTGTTTATTGCAAAATCATAGCCTAAAATGTGTTTAATATCACTATTGGCAAGGATAATATGATCTCTGAATACAAATTTAAAACTGTCTTTTTAAAACTGTACACAACGTGTGCTTGCAAATATACTGTCACGAATGGCAATGGCAGTAAAGATTCCTCAATCTGCCTCCGTAGGTCTCACACGCCTCAGGTCTAGCATTTAGTTTGGACTACATTTCCCAAAAGCTCACTTACCTGAACTGATTACTGCTCCTCTTCACTCAGACTACTTACATCCTTTCTGCATGATCGCTCCTTGCGATGTCTTGTTTGTCCCGGCCATACATTTCTGAGCACTATTTTCCCCGTTTTGTTCTGCCCATGTTTGACTCTGCTCTTGATTACCTTGTATGATTCTTGCTGCTTGCCTACCACATGTGTTTGCCTGGACTACTTCATTTCATTTCAGTTTTCATTTCATTTTTCACTTCTATTGCTGTTTGCTGCCTGCCCTGATCCTCTGCCTGTTATGAGCACGTTTACTGCTCTGTCTCTTATTCTGACCCATGCCTGTGTTATCCAGTGGGTTCGGTGTGCTATGCGGAGAGAAGCTCAGAAGCAGCAGGATCCAATGACACTTTCTTTATTGTCAAAATGAAAACAAAACACTTTAAATATAAATCAAATATGGAGATATCCAGGAGCTCGGGAGGAGCACAGCATCCACAAACATGGAGATATTAACAAGCAACAAAGACAAGGGAATACGAGAGGGCTTTTATAACAAACACGGGATGGGAACAAGCTGACGAGACTTAGGAAGTGATTAGACAAGGACAGGTGCGTGAAGGACCTGGAAGTGATGCTATTTTTGTTAGTCTATATATAATATACTTGTGCATTTGGATGATGCCTCAGAGAGCAGTTCAGACTGTGACTTGTACAAAGAAAATCCAAGTTTCTTTTCTTCTCTTTTCATGTTATTTTTAGTTCTAAACCATTAAAAGGATTGTTTGCTGAAATACAGCACTTTTTTAATATACAGACAGATATGACAGAGGAAGAGGAAAGCACATGGGTGGAGAGAGGGGAACAGGATCAGCAAAGGACCTCAAGCCAGGAATGAAACTTGGGACGCCGGAGGTGCTGTTGCACTATATGGATTTTGAGAGGGAGGATGGGACCGGCCAACGGGCCGGATGAAGACGATTCGGATTCGAGCCGAATCAATGTAGAGTGCAATCGGCTCCAACAAAATACAGCACATACTGGAATTAGATTAGTTGATTTATTTTAAAGGGATAGCTCACTCAAAACTGAAGTTTTTCCAAAGTTGTATCGGACCCCATTGACTTTTATTGTGTATACAAAAACAGTTGAAACCTTCTTCACACTGTCTTCAGAGTTAAAACATACATCATCGTCAGATTTTTGGTCGTCCTCAGTGGTATCAGAGCCTGGTTGAAAGATTTACAATTAAAAGAACATTTGATGGTTCTGGGATGGGTTTGATAGGATGTTTCTAAAAATGACCATCTTTTCTGCTCAGTTTGACTGCCAAATCCTGGCTCCACCATCCATCACAATGTAATCTATCTGCCCTAATCCAGAATAGGCTTTTGTGTTGTTTCTGTAATCTTCTCCACAGAAAAACCATTAAAGCACCCAAAGCTTGTATGATTCCATAATTCAGTCTGTCCCACAAACTCTGCTGACAGCTAGAAATGTATCTATTTAGGGAACAAGAGGGAATGAGAGAGAGAGAATAGAGGAAGAGCAGGAAAAGAGAAAAGGATGGCAGTAATTTAAGTAAACTGCAGCACTTAATAAATGGATGGAAAGAGTTCATTCCGAAAGAGGGCAAAGTAATTAAAGGAAGGTGATGTATTTTCACTAAACGATTCTTCTAATGTGAAGCAATTGCAATGGAGAGGTTTCGTGGGGTGAAAAAAAGGTGATTTTAATAATGCTGAAAATATTGAATGATGGGTATGTGGACCTGAGGGTGCCGATATAATATAATTTCAAACCTGTGTTTTATATTAGACTATATGCTTATGCATTTGAATGATGTCACAGAGAGCAGTTCATACTGTGACTTGTACAAGGAAAATCAGCTTTCTTTTCAAACCTGCAAAACCTGCATGTAACGCTGGAATTAAGTTAGTTCAGACAAAACACAAGGTCCTTGGTTTCTCAAAAGTGCATTATGAAAAGAAATATGCTCGGTCCTAAATGTTTAAAGTGGCCCTACATGTTATTTTTGTCGTGCGGCTGAGCTGCTTGGAGCAGCAGGTAAAACAGGTTAAGCTTTTTTGAAGAAAAGAATAATGCAAGAGTCTCTCTCAAGAGACAAAGAGACAGAAGTGAGGGCACTGCAAATGAGAGAAGATCATTATTCTGGGAGCGCAAAACACCATCGTGGCTTTGCCTTCTTGGTCTATACATATATATACACCAAGTATAATCCAATACAGTGTTTGAATTGAGCCAGGGGTGCAGCCATCATTTCAGAAGTGAGGGGGACAGAAATGTCTGGTGTAACACCGGTTTTTATCTGACCTTTGCCTAATTGACAGGTTTTATTTTTTCTCATCTCTTGCTTTTTATCCAGTAAGAAATCAAATGCACTGCTGAATAATAGCCATTATATCTATAATATCTTTCCCCCTATATTTTATGACAATTTTATGATTGGCAGTTTATGTAGTACAAACACTTCTGCATTAAATCCTCATTGATTAAATTCAACATAAAAAAACAATTATCACAGATTATAGCACAAAATATACACTACCTGTCAAATGTTTGGAAACATTGCAATTATTTAATTTGTTGATAAAAGTCTCTTATGCTCACAAAGGCTGCATTTATTTATTCTAAAATGCTGTAAAGATTAATATTGTGAAATAGTATTATAATTTAAAAATAACTGTTTTCATGCATTACGGATTCGACAATACCTTAAACACCAGTTCCTATATAGAATTCTGAAAATTAAAATGCATCATGGTTTCCACAACAATTTTAAGCAGCACAACTTTTTAAGAAATGTTTCCTGAGCATCAAATCATCATATTAGAATGATTTCTGATAGATCATGTTCAATAACAACAACCACTAAACAGATAAACTACATTGCCTTAGGAAATTACATTTTAATTATGATATGATCATGCATACAACTTTTCCTTTGTGAAAAATACTGATAAGAATAGTTTCAGATTCATATTGAAGATTACATCCTTGCAAGAATAGACCTTATTCAGAGCGACATAACGACAGGTATGAAAGTGAGACTGTGAGGGACATCCATGTTTTCAATGGCATCCACTATAAGAAGCTATATAAATCTCCTAGATCACTTGTAATTTCTGTAGTTTTTCATCAATGAAGTTTCTTGTAAAGATATTTGTGCAGTGTCATCAGCAAAAGAATTCAAAAACACATTAAATAACAGAACAACCCACCAAAGAGACGTCCATCCCTCACAGTCTCGCTTTCATTCGGGTTAAAAATCCAAGATGGTGCAGCTGTGAATAAGTTCTATTATAACATAAAGAACAACCATCAACCACATAGAAAACACTCGTTTTCACAGGTTACGTTATGCCGGTAGGTAACGACAAGAGACTTGTCTTTATAAGTGAGCTATTTGAATTATTCATTCAACTGATTAGTTAAACAATGCAGAACAACTGTCTGTAAGAATGAGTCATTGAATCATTCACTCAATCCACAAAAAAACAGAATCTTTCCGAAAAGAACAACATTTTGTCTGGAACGTCCAATGACCAATTTTTTAATTGGAGAATTTTTGTAACAAAGGCATAGCATGAAAACATGGCTAAGACATTTTTTGGGGGAATTCCTTACTTTTTATTTTATATTTAGAAAAATGATGTCATTGATAAATATGATTAAGAACTGACACCAGAAAAAGAAGTCATTTTTTAACACAAAATCTCCATTAATGGCTCAACCACCCATGGATCAGACATCACTGAACACCCTCAGATCTTATATTCAGTACACTTATCTGCCGCCAAGTCATTACGGTTCTTGTTCTTGTAACATTAGGGCTGATATGGCTTTTGTAATGACTCTCTTTCAATTAAACAAAGCACAAGAGCAGTGGGCTGAAAAAGTGATTGCTCCCACTTTAAAGTGATTTGCTTGGCATACATCATTATTAGTGGTCCATAAAAGTCATAGAGATTGAAATCACGGTCACGTCTGTACAAAAATAATATTTCCAATGGCTATAATTTATGTGATCTGAGAATCATGATGGTTGTGTGGGGTTAATTAGCAACAGGGATGAGCCTTCGACTACACTCATCTAGGATGTGTAATTAAATCTCTCGTTAAGTGCAAACGACTATTCAATCTCCTTTCAGTCTTCAATCTCATATTTAGTGATTCTGCATGACCAAAATTAAATCATATTTAATAAACTCATTAAACCTAGATGCTTTTAGACCTAAGAGGCATATGAAGTTACAAAAAGAATGTACATACCCAGACATATTTATGGCGAATTTATTAATTTTTTTGATGGGATTTGCGATGTTACATGGGGCCTCATCTTAAGGAGGACACTCAGAATTATTCATAACCGCACTCTTGACCCTGTATTTTTCAGTGACCCATTACAAAATCGTGCAGTCATTTTTTGCTGCCAAAAATCTCCACACATACATATCAAAACACGACCGGGCAATTACTCCCTCGTCAAGGGCTTCGGGCTGTTTAAAATGCTCTCTGTGCACCACAAAAAATACACTGTGCAAGAAGAAGGGCAGAATGTATTACAAGAGGCCATTAAATATGTCCGGTTCCTCCTTTATCCTGCACACCAAGGACAGATCCAAAATCTTTGAGTAGGAACATGATGATATTCCTGTCCTGAGCCCTGAGCGTGTCCTCCAGGTAGCCTGGACTTGACATGCTCTGTGCACTAAACAATAGAATACCATCTGGATCAACGCCCACACAGACCCTTGGCCCTTCATTTCTGCCAATCAAAAGGCTCCCCATCAGACCCGTTCCATCAGTAGGTGGAGGAAACACAATACAGTTTCTCCTGAGCGTAGGATAGTGAACGCACATACTTTAAGCATGGAATTTTTTTGTTATTTGCTATTTAGTTTGAAAGTAACTGTATGAGATTTTTGCTTTTTGCTGATTTTTGCTTTGAGATATGAGTAACGTTTTGAGATATGAGCAGCTTACAGAGGTTGACACTAGAGGTGTTCAGCACTCGGAGCAGCTCAAAGCCTCATTTATGGGGTAATTGCATATGATCTCCACTAGAGGCAGCTTGGTTTTACAGCGGGGGTTACCGGGGGCGACGAGTGATTCATGAGTATTAAGCTGAGAGCAGCACGAGTTATGTGTGTTCAATAATAATAAATATGAGGTTCTCAGTCTATCCAATACACAACACGGGAAGAAACACTACACTTCCGTATTGTGTTTGCGTTATCTACGTTATCCTTCTCTCCTCCTCCGCACATGCCATCATTAGCCGCTACTGTATCATCTGTCTCGAAGGTAAGAACTCATAATTAAAACAACATTTTATTTTATATCACAGGAATCCTTATATACTATATATTTTTTTGTGTGTGTGTGTCTCTATAGCAATTAAAAACATGTTTTTTTCCATTGTTATTAGCACTAATAAGAGAGTTTTTTAGAGGACCGGAACGGATTAATTTTTGCCCCTGTTATTTCCTATTTGAGATACGAGCAATTCGAGTTACAAGCTCTGTCCTAAAACGGATTATGCTCATATCTCAAGGTATTACATCACTACTCAAGTATTGCGCAAGGAAAAATATGATTGTATAGAAGAATAAAACAACTCTTGAAAGTTACCTTAATTACCTTAAGATTCTTGGTTCAATAATAACAACAACCAAAGTGAACCCCTCTGTTTAGCTCAAATCTATGTAAATCAAACAAATCATATATAACATTAGACCATTTAAAAAAACATTCAGATTGCTCATGCTGATACCAATAAGAAAAAATACATGGCATTTGAGTACGACTTTTATTCATGTGGCTGTTTACTTGATTCTTCCAACATAAAGAGAAATTATACGGTTCTTGTTCTTGTAACATTAGGGCTGATATGGCTTTTGTAATGACTCTCTTTCAATTAAACAAAGCACAAGAGCAGTGGGCTGAAAAAGTAATTGCTCCCACTTTAAAGTGATTTGCTTTGCATACATCATTGTTTGTGGTCCATAAAAGTCATAGAGATTGAAATCACGGTCACATCTTTAAAAAAATAATATTTCCAATGGCTATAATCTATGTGATCTGAGAATCATGATGGTTGTGTGGGGTTAATTAGCAACAGGGATGAGCCTTCGACTACACTCATCTAGGATGTGTAATTAAATCTCTCGTTAAGTGCAAACGACTATTCAATCTCCTTTCAGTCTTCAATCTCATATTTAGTGATTCTGCATGACCAAATTTAAATAACTTTTAATTAATACTTTTAACCTAACCTACTTTTAGATATGAAGTTACAAAAAGCATGTACATACCCAGACATATTTATAAGTAATTTATTCAGCCTGGGATTTTGTATGGGATTTGCGATGTTACATGGAGGCATCACAATAGCTGGACACTCTGAATTATTCATAACCACACTCTTGACCCTGTATTTTTAGTGACCTATTACAAAATCGTGCAGTCATTTATTGCTGCCAAAAATCTCCACACATACATATCAAAACACGACCGGGCAATTACTCCCTCGTCAAGGGCTTCGGGCTGTTTAAAATGCTCTCTGTGCACCACAAAACTATGACACACTGTGTTGGAAGAAGAGCCGTATGTACAGTATTAGAGCCCATTTAATATCTCCAACTCCCCCCCCACACACACACCAACTGAGTCCAAAATCTTCAAGTGGGAAGAGGATGATATTCCTGTCCCAAGACATGAGCGAGAAGAAGGCTGTGGCTCTGCGCCACAAGCAACAAATGCCATCTGGATCTACGGCCACACAGACCCTTGCCCCTTCCTCTCTGCCAATCCCCTTCAGACCTGGAGGAGACGTGCTTCAATTCAGGGGACACCATTTGAATTTTGCAAAGGTAATGTGGGGGAAAGGGATTGTGTTCAAAAATGTGTAAGTACAGCACATCAAGGGATTCGGCAGCCAGTGCGAGCTGGAGGTTGGAATTGTCTCATGACACAGCTGATTACACACAAACTGCTCGTCAGCATTTTTTAGATGAGCTTGCCTACAAAGCTGTCAACTCCCCAGAGGAGATGGAAAAACATTGCTTTTTCTGAGAGGACAAAACCCTTTTTTGTTATAAAAGAAATCATGGGCACAGATATGTATTCAACATTTAAATAATAAACAGAGCACTACACTAATGACAAAGATATTCAGTAATTGCTTCGACAACAGTGAATTTGAATACTGTGGAGTTGTGAAAGCACATATTTTATAGTTTCAAAGGGAGTTGTACAGTTAGCATAGATTTTATAAGCTGCAAAAATACAATTCACACAAAAGTAAATAGAGAAACAACTACATGTAAGAGTCAACTTGCTGAATGGGACAACACATGGATTGGGAAAAGTGTTATTGTTTGATTTTTTTGACCTTTCAGGACATTCAGAAGAAATGACACCCCCTTGTGGTCTGGAAAATTACAGTGGCTAATCGTGACTGCTTTTTTGTTTGTGCCAATAATATACAGGCCGACATTTTCAAATGTTTAAGCACAGATCTCTGTGTGGCAAATCTTGCCAGCGAACGACACAATTATATGCAACACTACCCACAGTGCTTTCAACGTATTTTCAACAACTGTCATATTCACTTCCACACCTGTCCAATAAAATCAATCTCTTCTGTTGTAGAGAAAACAAAAATCAAAGACACTTATTATTTGCAATACTGACAGACCGTCAGCACTGTTTATTTTCAATCATGGCTTGTTCTAAAGTCGGCTAATCTGCTATATGCAGCTTCTGCTCTCAGATCCGGGGAGTTGTCTGGTGTAATGGAAAGCACCATGGCAGCTCCTGTCTTAATTAGAGTTGGACTTGACGGCCCACTGTTTTCCAGCCCTATCTGTCCCACACAAACTCTTTTCAATTACACAAAATAAAGTCAGCTGTCTAGTCTGGAGGCACTGATCCAAATCCGGCAGAGGAACAACCTTGACCAGCTGAGACCGAAATGTTCCTGACTCGCACATGAACCATTAGAGACAACGCTCAGACAGTTCTCATATTCATTAAGTCTGTGTAGGTGAAGTTTGGGTTATTAAGCTGGGGACATTTGGCTGAAAGCCTGGCAAGCTTTTACTGGTTTTGGCTGCATGGAAAGCATATTTATAAGATCTTAAAAAATAAAGCTTCTTTATCTGCATTTACAGTTCCATGATGGTTCCATTAAGACATTTTAACATCCATGGAACCCTTCTAAAGGTTCTTCAAAGTTCTTCAAACTAAAGCCCTGTTTACACTAGTGCTTTTTCGCTTTAATGTGGCTTTTTAAAATGAAAATGATCCTCGTCCAAACTGGCAACTCCACTGTGTTTCAGAAAAGATCTCTATTGGTCTGTTTACACTGAAACGCAATCCCAGAGTTTCTGAACTAAACAGGGTCTGCAGAATTACCCAAGGTCGAAAACTCTATAGTCTTGTAGACGCCAGGGGGGGGGGGATTCCAGAAAGAAAGGTTATCTTACTGTCAAACATAGCCTGAACTCTTGGTTGATTAACCAAAAACTTGCTTACTCAAGGTATGTTGGTTCCAAAAATGCATTCGGGAGGAAGTTCGTCCAACCCAGAGTATGTTCACGGTTAACACACAAGACATTCTCAACAGAGCGACGAATCCATACGTCATCATGGAAACTGATGCTAAGAAAAAGTGCGGCATACTACATTTTTCTTCTTTTGTTTAATTCGTATTTACGTACTTGGAGAGTATTGTCATCTATTTGGTGGTTTTGTAGTAATGTTTCAGTCTTTCTGTTCAAAAATCTTTAAATCATTGTGAATAAGAACTGTATTGTTTATTTGAAGCTAGTTATATAATAAAGAGAAATACTTATAAAACTAATTATCAGTTTTTGTTTGCAAAGATAACATGGCTGTAAAGGTTTATTGTTTATGCTTAGTAATTTTATGCTAATTGTAATTTTGCTTCCACATCGCTTGAGAGGTACGATATATTATAAATGATTTTCTATAATAGAAATACATTATAGCATAGAAAATGTCCTGCTGCAAAAATAAAACAAAGCATCTGAATGCAGATCAACAACATGTGAGATGATAATATCTATCTATCTATCTATCTATCTATCTATCTATCTATCTATCTATCTATCTATCTATCTATCTATCTATCTATCTATCTATCTATCTATCTATCTATCTATCTGTCACATCCACTGGAGCCTCATTAATAGGGTGTGAAAAGCATGCTCTGAGAACCTCTGAACTTAACTAATCCTCGCACAGAGAGATTTTCGTTTCTGCGCGGAGTGTGCGTCATATGCGTAATTCGTCGGTGGAACGAACGTGGACCGTCAGTGATTGTAAGTGGATGTGCGTCGAAGGCAGTGTTGCCAGATTGGGCGGGTTTTGGTTACGTCCGACCGGAAAAAAATGCATTGGGCTGGTCGATAAAAATTGGGCTTGTTTTTGATGACAAACCCGCCCAAATTTCATATGTAAATGCATAGAAATTCCATTAAAACAAGAATGACTATGCGCGGGACATGCGTCGGCCATCAGTGCTTATGTCGGAACTGGTTCGAAACCGCGGACGTATCACGTTCATTCCACTAACATCCACTGACAATGTGGATTCTGAAAGTGCTTGTTCGTGGAACGTTCGCGAAGCGTGTGTGTTTGGACGAGCTCCGTCAGTGATTCATGCGTTGGGCGTGCGTCGAATGTTCGTGGAATACTTTGGTCAATTTCTCGACGCACAAACACACACAAACCCAATCTGTGCGTGATTTGTGAGTGATCGGCTGTGTGACTGGTCCTTCAAACACTGCTTTCTGGAATATCCCCCAGATCTATCCATAGCAAAATATATGCATTTTTAAACACATTAATCTAGGGCCTAAGACAAAAATAGTTCCTGTAAGATCTGATAACAGAAAGGTTCTTTGTGTTTTTTTGGAAAACAAAAAGCTAAAAAAACGTTGGAGGTTTTATTAAGTAGACTGTGATAGGAAATTATGAAAAAATAAAACATTTTATTGTGAGTTTGTCCAGCAACTCCATTAAACCAAGCCAGAGTGTTAGAGGTCTTTCAGAGTTTGTCGTAAGTCTATTCTGGTTTCCCTTCGTATGCCTCTTGCACAGTACAATTGCATATTGAAATCACGTTTCATGCTTTGGGTTTCCTCATTTCTCTGGACACGGTTGTCATATAGGATCCGTAAATTCGAAGCACTAGAAAATAACTGCCAAATCGTTGATGCAGTGCAGTGTTCGGTGGACAGAGCGGGGAGGATCATTTGCGTTTGAAAGCTTATTACCAGCTCTCAGCAGGGTGGATAAAGGGTACACAGACCCATCTTCACCCCAGTACTGCACACTTTATGCCTTGCCGATATGCAGGCCGACGTTTTCAAATGCTTGAGTACACACACTGATTGAAATTGGGGTTGCATTGAGCACACAAAGATAAAACTGATTTTGCAAAAAGCCAACCATAATCTCACATTTGGCAGCTTCTAAGATTGCAATGTCTGGCTTCAGGTGAAAGGATAAAAAGGTAAAAACACAGCAGATGAAGTGAATAATGGAGAAGTGCAGATCTGTGGTCCAAGTGAACTCAAGTTTTAGATCGTGTGTAGACATGAAATGATCATGCATCACACTTTGTTAACTACATCCTGCAGCTAACATCAAAATGAAAGTACCAAAAAATTTGAATTATGAAGACGCTTATGGGCTTCACAAAGACTATGAAGTTTAAAGGATTAGTTCAATAGATACATATTTTATTCAGTCATACTGCTTGTCCTTCACCTTATCAGCTTGAATGCATTCAATTATTTTTGAAGGTTTATTTCTTTGTGATCTTTTCTTATAGAGAAAGGAGAACTTTATTCTTATGAGAAATTTTTACTGCATCTCAAACAACTGAACCAAGTCCATGCTATTTAATTGTCTTTTTCCGATAATCTGTTAAAAATATTTGAAAATATTTGTTGCTACTTCTGTTTAATTGTAACTTAAAGTGTTTTTATATTAGGTAAAAACTTTTATTGTATTGTGAATCACCAAATCATGAGATAAATACAGTACCGCCTCTGGCTTTATGTGAAAAACAGACTGAGACTATGAGTAAAAAAAAAAAAGAAAGAAAAAAAAAAGACTGCATTCTGCTTTTTAAGTTGAAAAAAGTAAGGCGGATTTGGAACAAAACAAAGGTGAGAAAAGGAATTTATAATATTGACGAATATAGCTACCGGTATTCAAACTAATATGGCACAGTTAATAATAGTTAAAACCAACATATGATCATATGGGGGAAAAATAATTATGTGTATAAATTGAGATGTGAGGAAGTTACACACCCTCTCAATATGGAAAAACACTATTTTTCTGTGAATACTCTGCCATTACATAATTATTTTTAGCTCTTCAGTCAGTCAGTACTGAAATCCACCAGATGGCCATGTCTGTCCTTGCATATCCCTTTAAAAAATAAATGATATATGAGTATGTATGTGTATAAAGATTTTTGCTGAATGAAAACAGAAACTAGAAGCCCTAAGTCTTCTGAAACTAAACATTACAACATATGCTGTGCTTACATAACAGGAAGGGAATATGGAAAAGTATAGTCTACCTATTAAATGTCTTGGTATTTCTTTTGCAAGCATTTCAGGATGCACCTATTAGATCTGATTAAGTCACTGTATTCTTGTAATACAGCAGATCATGCATCATCTCATGTCAACAGATGCACTTTGATAACATGGTACATCATGCGATGAAGTCTGAAGGAAAAATACACTCAAAGAAATCAATAACATACACAGGGACAATTATGTAACATTAGGCACAAACTGATGTAGAATCCATACCAAAAAGATGAAACAAGGGGAAAATGACTAAAAGATATTCATCAAGAGAATAAACTGAATCAATACGAATATGAAGAATTTCGCATACACCAATAGCGATGGAAGACCGAGAGAAATAGATGAAATTTCACCAGTTCACCTCATCCAAACTAAGTCCATGTTCAAAGGCTTCAGCATCGAGCACAGACATGTTCTGAGGGAGGACGAGTATACTGAACCAAATCTGCCTCCTCCCGTGCTGTTTTTTCTCCTCAGCCTTTGTCAACTGTGGTTTTGAGGGAAGGGGATGACTATTCGCACAGGGCTGTCTACGTTTTACTTAATCTGGGACCGACTGGCACACCTCTCTTCAGTCTTCTCCTCACGACGGACGAAAACGAAATATCCGTCCGGTGTTTCGCGTTTAGTCACAGAGAGATGTCTGAGGATGCGCATCAATACCTTATTCATCCGTTGTCTCTCCACGGAGTCCGTCTTTTGAATGTTTTATCCAGAGCATGAATGGAGCTGCTTGAGGATATACGACCTTTTCATCGGTTTTTAGGGAATAAGGAACCCCTCGACATCTGAATACGTAAATTAAAGCGATCAAAACGTCTATGACGGGCGTTACGGGACGACTACGCAAAGCCTTCGCGGCATATGGTGATTTCTTTCTTTTGTTAAATTTTTCGTCATGTTCTCATATAGCTTTAGACGAGGCAAGTATATCGAAGTATTTATTTCTCGATGTTTTTGAGCCTAGTTGGATTCCTGAAATGTTCGCGCTGGAATAGGGGATAAGTTGGTCACCGTTTTATATAGGCGACAGACAGATCGGATTTGCTATTTTTTTTATTTCCAACTGAATACCGAGTTGTGTTGCACTGCGGTAAATCAGAAGTCGACGCGCGCGGTCGTCGACGGCTGCCTTTCATACCTATCATCATAAGCATGCATTTGGCATTGTGAGGGATTGCAATTAATGCATCTCTCTACAGGTGCCTGAGAGCTGGTGGCAGTTTCTGAAAAGAACTGATTTTGTAACCTTCTTGCATTCTTGATGCTGGTCTGTTGAACCTTTGCCGATTTCCCCAAGGGAAAAACCAAATACCTCAGGCTTGTGTAAAAGCCTGTAGGAAGCAGTTTAGTTGTAGGAGTTTGGCTGCATTAAAACGTGTGAACTTCATCAAAGTGTCATACAGGAATAAACAACCTAAGGCTTAAGACTTGCATTGCGTAGAACGCTATATGATGTATTTGGAAAGTAAATTGTTCTTTCGCTGCTTGAAATTAAGGTTTAGCAAAGAGCCTCTCAAGTTTAGACTGGTCTTACAAAACCTCGACTTAAAGTTGTTTTTTGCTTTTGATACGACCATAAAAATGAAAAGTTCATAGATAAATCCTTTGTTGTTTCAGACCTGGTTAGATGTTTAAACTATGATGAAATGTTATAGAATTATGTCTCTTGTTTTTGAACTCACTCTGAGATCCTTTTTTTCTTCAGCTGCATCCTTGTCGACAGGATCAAATCGGACTGCATCATCTAAATGAAGTTACCCAGCCATGCAATGTTCCTGGAAGGCTGTGATTCTGCTTGCATTGGTGTCCATCGCGATCCAATACACAGCAATCAGGACTTTCACAGCAAAGCCTTTTCATATGTGCCCTGTTCCTAACCCTTTGAACTGCGGTTTGGGACAAGATGTGGAGTCCTTCGATCGGATGTGCGACGAGTACCCGTATTTTAATTACAATTCCTCCAGGAAGACACACATCCTCATCTTGGCGACCACCCGTAGCGGCTCCTCTTTCGTTGGACAGTTGTTCAACCAGCACTCAGATGTGTTCTATCTTTTTGAACCACTCTATCATGTCCAGACGACCTTAATCCCTCACCTTTCTCCCAGCAGATACACTGTTGAGCGCAGAGTGATGCTGGGAGCCAGCCGTGACCTTCTTAGAAGCTTGTACAACTGCGACTTGTATTTCTTAGAGAGTTACATCAAACCGCAGCCGGCAAACCATACCACGGATAAAATCTTTCGCCGAGGAGCCAGCAAAGCCCTCTGTTCTATGCCGGTCTGTGATGCCTTCAGCCCCAACGATGGCAATATAGAAGAGGGGGATTGTGTTAGAAAGTGTGCCTCCCTTAACTTGACCCTAGCCACCGAATCATGTCGGGAAAGGCGCCACGTAGCCATTAAAACAGTGCGTATTCCAGAGGTCAATGATCTTAAGGCACTGATTGAGGATCCTCGGTTGAATCTGAAAGTTATCCAGCTGGTGAGGGATCCGCGTGGAATATTATCTTCAAGAATCGAAACCTTTCGTGACACATACCGACTATGGCGGATCTGGAGAGCCACAGGCCGTAAACCATACAACCTGGATTTGACTCAACTCACAACGGTGTGTGACGACTTTCTAAACTCTGTGACCACAGGCTTAAGCCGGCCGCCGTGGCTTCGAGGACGGTACATGCTGGTGAGATACGAGGACCTAGCCAGGAATCCTCTCCAAAAAACCAAGGAGGTTTATGAATTCCTTGGGCTTTCTTTGGAAAAAAGTGTGGTGGACTGGATTCATAACAACACAAGAGGCAATAACGATGTGTCAGCAAAGCATAAGTACGGCACGTTGAGGGATTCGGCGGCCAACGCAGAGAGCTGGAGGTTGAAATTGTCTCATGACATAGTTGATTACACACAAACTGTTTGTCAGCACATTTTAGACGAGCTCGGCTACAAAGCTGTCAACTCCCCAGAGGAGCTGAAAAACATGTCGCTTTCTCTCATCGAAGACAAAACCTTCATACCTTTTTTGTAACAAAGGTAATCACGTGCACGCACAAATATTTTTCTACATTTATATTCTTGCCTTAATGTGATTGACATTTGCACTATGAACTCTTTTTACTTCGGAGACTCCTTTGCAGTCACCCTATGATTTTCTGAACAGCACAAGAACCAAAACACTTAGCTGTTAGAGATCTCAACTTCACCTTGATTGCAGCGATTGCATTGAGATAGTGATGTTCATTATTTATATATTAGAGCAGAGCACCACACTACTGACAAAGAAATTCTGTATGCTGGCCATTGCTTTGACAACAGTGAATGTGAATATTTTGTTGGTCAAAGAACCCAGACTATTCTCAAGAAAAACATTCTTTAATGTTGGACTAAAATGCTGTCATGTATAATAACAGCCGTGCAATAAAATTGTGAATGTCACAGTCAGACTATTTCTCAGGTTGTTTGTCAGTGTAAAGTCTTGTCTGCCACAGAGTTTTGGGGGTTTAAGCTTATGTTTGGTTTTGCTTTTAGAATGCATAATGCATTGGTGCTGTATTCTGGGGGGGGGGGGGGGGGGGGGGGGGGGTTATGACTTACAAATACATTGTAAAAATCAAGCATTGCTGTAACATCACAATGATACAAGGTTTTTGTTATATTTTGATAAATGCCATGATACGACTTCAGAAAAATCCAATGCAATCCAAGTTTTTAGAGTGGATAGTTTGGTTTGGTTGTGTAATGTAATTTACAGATGTTTATATGAAATGCATGAAATGAATCATTCTTTAGTGGCTGTCCTCATCATCATATCACTAATTTTCATTGATTCACTGCATATAGATTTGTGTTTAGTGCACATGAAAAAAAAAAATGTTTGGCTCAATGTATGTGAAAGATATTTTTGCTATTTTTGAAATCTTAATAAATGTAGAGAAGCATAAATAAGATACCACTTTCCCCCCTCTATTTATAGATGAACATCTTATTTGTTGTTGCTCAGCTATATAAATTTAAAAGACAGTTGGGTACATGACTCTTGCTTGGTTGTCACAATGGCCTTAATTTGTTTTAATCCTTCATGGATTTTACATAATCTAAATAATCTGGATTCACATTCAGGTTATTAAACCAGAAATATTTGTTGGAAATTTCATGATGGTCTTGATTGCTAAATTTGATTAATTTTTTATGGGGAATATTAATGTTAAATTTTAGATTTCTTTTAGCAGTATTAGAGAGCATGAAGCCTGATGAATTTTCTTTCATTTCACAAGATTTTCATCAGCTATACATGCTCAACTACCATGAACCATTGACATTAATGTCATACATGAAAGATACTATTGTCTTTCCTTGTTTAATCTTTGAAGAAATCCAGGGAAAATGTCTCCCCCTTGTGGTCTGCAAAGAAAGCTAATCATGTCTACTTTGGTAATTGGACTACATTGTCAAATTAATCCACTTTTGTCAATTTGAACTTGTGTTTCTCTGCAGTTAGTATACTTAAGACTGATGAAGACTAGAGTAAGCACAACACACTGAAGGACAATAAAGCATATAAAAGTACACACAATACACTCATAACCGTGAGTGATGCGATGCGCATATAAAAGAAGCTTCTGTGTTCAAAGTACTAAGCTTATGAATTCAAGTAGAGCTACTTCAGGAACTGAGGATTGTGCACTAAAGTTGCATGGAGGAAGCGCTAGTTAATCAGCATTAATGTTTACAAAGCAGTTTAAAAGAATAAACCCTATGAAAAGTAGGGCGATTATCAATTATGCAAGCTTTAAAAACATCATGACAATTCTATGCGTACCGGTAAGCTTATATGCGGCACAGTTTAGTTTGGATAATTACTGCTCCCCTGCCAGCAATATCTAATAGTGCCAGAAATGTAGTCATAATAGCTATATTTCACATTAAGTTAAAGCCACAACCTTCTAGTTAGAGCATGAGCTCTGATACATTGATTCTGTGGCACTAATGCAGGCAATATGAGTTCATTGTGTCATTTGCAAGTCCCATTTTCCCCTCATCGTTTCCAGTCATCCCTGTCTATAAAAGTAACAATAAGACAAAAGTTAAAATAAAAAAAAGTCCATTAAAATATTTGCAAAGTGCATTTAAGGCACTCACAGTTTCTTGGCAGGTGGCGTATTTTGTGACCTGAGGTTTGTATCACAATAATCTATCCACATTTAAGCCATTTGTTTGGTGAACTTTTAACTTTTTTCCATCAACCTTACAAAGGTTCACAAGTAATTGGTTTTCTGAACCATCTCGCATTATCCTTTGCCAAAAAAAATCCACTAATAATTTGGCAGGACCAGTGGACAGACGTCTTAGCTTGAAACTGTTTTAAAACAAGGGTGTAAGTGCTACGTAAAATCGAATATCCTTGTGTAAATTACCCACTTAAATTTGTCTGTACTATGCTGAGGAAGCTATTCTTCTCAACCCGTACAGTGATGACAGTGAATCCCAGAGAGAATGAGGAGGGATTAAAAAAAGGCCCCAGAGATGTCCAATGGTGCAACTTCCAGCCCACAACAGAGGTCTCCAGCCCCCAAATGTCAAGAAGCAGTTTCTGCCGTTCTGAGATTATACACATGAACAGCAGCAGATGCCGGGTTTTGCTTTGTTGAACTTAAAGCGCTCTCAGAGGATAACAATTTATCATGCTCCTCACTGAAGATCGCAACCTGCTTGAGATCTTCTTAGTTGTCGTTCTTTTAAACCTCTTAATGTGATTAAGAAAACCATTGAAATCTCTTATTGTGATTAAGAGACTCCAGGAGGCAAACTAGGAAGATTGTGTATTGAATCAAAGTCATTGCTTTCTCTATCCGTCCAATGCACAGTGTCAGTTATTTGGACCCTTTACATAATTGCAGAGTTTAGTACATTACAGTGATCCCTCGTTTATCGCGGTTAATGTGGAACAGAATCCCCCGTGATACGTGAAAATCCGCCAAGTAGGATCAGCCAAACAGCTCACAGGATACATCCACTCGTGCTCTCATTGGTCGATCTCGAACTGGGAACCAATCACGTGTCTTGTCTGAGTGCCGTGGGCGTGTACAAAGCCTCTGAGAGAGTTTCTCTTTGTCTGGCATCCTGGGAAACCGTTTCTCTCGCGCATGAGGATAAAAACGGCTGCCGATATGGCGGTGTTTTTGAATTTTTTTTTCCCGATGAATATAGTTTTGGCGAAACTTGAACCGCAAAGTGGCGAGGGATTACTGTATACAGCATGGAAATATCTATCAGAACATTCCACTATTTTTTATTATACAGTTTTTTTTTTGCATCATGACAAATAAGGATAACATAACAGTAGTATTTATATCATTTAATGAATCCTGAATTAAACAAGTGATGCTAAAATGCATTACATATTTTATATATATTCATTTGTTTTGGCTCAATAATGATAAAAGCTCTTGTAATTGATCAGAAACCAGACCAATGAGATTTGACTGCGCTAGACAGAGATCAGGTATGCCGAGTTAACACACAGGCCAACAACCTTTGCTATGTTTTCGGAATATCAATATGGCGTCCAGTTTAATAACCTACTACACAAGCCACAGCCTTATAGATGAGACAATAAGACAGGGGTAGATTTGTAATATTCCACTGGTCTCTGTCTTCCTAATCATTCAGTTCTGAATTTAAATATGTCAAGGCTGATTCATGTGTACGAATAACAGGAATATTTTGGTAATTCACATATAAATGCCATCAAGTCATTACCGTCATTACCATTTACATTTTTTATAAGTTATTGATATATGCAGAATCTGTTTAACCTTTTTCTCAAGAGCGACAAATGTAGGGCTATGACTCATTCATTTTTCATTCACAAAGTTGAAATTATATGAATAAACATTAAATACAATATTGTTCTACAGTTTTGTGATTGTTGGGTAGTGACAAGTCTGGCTCATTTCTGTGGATTCAGGTAGAACATGGTTTCACTTACCCAGCGTATTTTATGACAACGATTAAATCAATTGTCAGTTTTTGCACACATGGTTGGTTTGGGACAGTAGTTTTCAATCCTGCTCCTGGGAAGCACTTCACATTTTGTGTATGCCGTCTTTATTTAACCTGATTCAGATCATCAGCTGGTTAGCAAAGAGTACTACTCTTTATTTTTTTAAATGAGCATATAAAGATTACAGGAGATACATATATATATCAGATCACTTAAAAGAACAGGATACGAAACGTGAAGTGGATAAAAGCAAAATAAAACATCTTCAAGCAAGATACAATAAACAGAGATAGTCTAGTAAAGTGATGAATAGAAACATCTAAAGCAATAGATGGCCTTCACCAGACATCGAGCACGCAAAGTTACGAAAACCAAAACAGTCGTACGCTAACGTGTTTTTTAAAACAAAATTCAGCATACAATACGTCCAAAATCTAAAAATATGCTAAATTTTACTGCAATCCTGCAGATTTGTGCTGTCACTTGAATGGGTTAAATACAAAGGACAAATTCCGAGTATGGTTTACCATACTTGGCCTTCATGTCATGTCGTTTTCACTTTTATTCCCCCCCTTTTACTTCAGCTAGGAGGTCACGGCATGTAGGCTATCAATCTTCTAATTGTCACACGTCTTCATGTGAAACAAATGTGAAAGACACAGTTCATCAACTTAAATTTGGCGAAATTCGCATGAGCTTGAATTTCCAGTCTTCTGCATTTGCATGAGTATGAATGAAAGTCAATGGAATGAAAAGTGTATTGTGTTTGGTCCCTTAAAGTGATAGTTCACCCAAAAATGAAAATTATCCCATGATTTACTCACTCTCAAGCCATCATGGATGTATATGACTTTCTTCTTTCAGGCGAACACAATCAGAGCTATAGTAAAAAATATCCTTGCTCTTCCAAACTTTGTAATGGAAGTGAAGTCCAAAAGAGTGCATCCAACCACCATAAAATTAATCTATATGATCCCAGGGGTTAATAAAGGCCTTCTAAAGCAAAGCCATGTGTTTTTGTAAGAAAAATATATTTAAAACTTTTAAAAGTAAAATACAGTAATACCTTGATATGAGCGTCCCGACATACGAGTATTCCGAGATACGAGCAAGCCTTCTAGCAAGAGGTGTTCAAGCACTCGGAGCAGCTCAAGCTTCATTTATGGGGTAATTGCATATGATCTCCACTAGAGGCAGCTTGGTTTTACAGCGGGAGGTTACCGGGGGCGACGAGTGATTCATGAGTATTAAGCTGAGAGCAGCACGAATTATGAGTGTTCAATAATAATAAATTATGTTCTGAGTCTATCCAGTACACAACACGGGAAGAAACACTACACTTCTGTATTGTGTTTGCATTATCTACGTTATCCCTCCTCCTCCTCCTCCTTCTCCTCCTCCGCACATGCCGCATTAGCCGCTACTGTATCGTCTGTCTCGAAGGTAAGAACTCGTAATTAAAACCACATTTTGTTTTATAATCACAGGAATCCTTGTATACTATAATTTTCTGTGTGTGTGTGTTTCTATAGCAATTAAGAACATGTTTTTTCCATTGTTATTAGCACTAATAAGGGAGTTTTTTAGAGGGCCGGAACAGATTAATTTTTTTCCTGTTATTTCTTTTGGGAAAAATAATTTGAGATACGAACAATTCGAGTTACGATCTCAGTCCTGGAACGGATTATGCTCGTATCTCAAGGTATTACTGTAACTAGCTTCCAGCAGCCTACACAAATCGACTTGTCAACAAACACAAGCTCTTTTTCTCTTATGTCAAAATCCTTCAATATTTATATATAAAAAATTCTCGTTTTAGACTTCTAATTGGTGACCAGTGTTTTGTTTTGGTCTATCCTCTGCGCTTTCGCCAATGTGTCAAGTCAGAGATTAGATTCTTGGCATAAGTCGATTTGGCGGCGTAGGCCGTCTTCCAGAAGCTAGTTATTTTAATTTAAAAAAGATTTAAATATACATATTTTCTTACCAAAACCCATCGCTTGGCATTATCAACTCTATAACTCTCTTATATCTTATATGATATCTTATAACTCAGGCCCCGTCCACACGGAGACGCGGATCACTGCATCCGCATACATTTCTTATCGGATTGGCGTTTCGTCCACACGCATCCGGCGATTTGTGAGACTGAATCCGCTCACTTTTTATACCGGGTCCTAAAGTGGATAGATCTGAATCCGACACCCTTGCGGACTCGTGTGGACGGCCAATCCGTATATTTTTTGTTTACCGATGATGTCATCACATCACGTGTCGGCTGCGTCACAGTAACAGCAACCGTGTTGCCAGATTGGACTGAAGATTCCAGCGCAGCTACAGCTTAAAACCCTCCCATTTAAAAAAAATACCAGCCCAAAGTGCGTACTTTTATAAATAAACTTACTGGAGGGCGAGTAAATCATGGGGTCATTTTCACTTTTGGGTGAACTATGACTTGAAGAATGTCCATGCAGCAGTGGCGTGGGCAGGGGCCCAAAGCAATATACAGTACAAGGGGCCCAAAAACCAGGCCGCACTGGCTGTTTGTTAGGACAAAAACTTTTGACTTTCGCCCTTCACAGCCAGCTTTTATCGCTTTATTGCGTTTCGCCTGGTTACGACACGGTGTGAGGTTAAAAAGCCACAAAACAACCTGCCCTTTTATGGTGCATTTACTACTTGACACTAAAATCACTAATGTCCTTGGTTAATACTGTGGAACAATGATGTTGTTGAGCCATGCAATTGTTTTTGAAGATAAAACCCCTGACTGGCTCAATAAATTTTTGTGCTGTTTCAGTATGCAATGAAAAGACAGAGGTTTATGAATGTCGAACCTGGTTCTGCCCCTACCGGACACCTGACATCTAATCTAAAGATGCTATTCATTTTTTTTCTTTCTGACAGGAACAAAAACATGCATCCCATTTTATGATGAAAAAACCTATCATCTTATGAATACAAGTGAATGCCGTTTAAAAGTTTACCTCCCTGCATTAATAAAACGCAGATTTTACCATGTGATTGGAATTATGGTCTCACTTACTTTTATAAACTGCTTATGCAATCCAGATCTGGACTGCCAGTTCATATTAGTGTACTCAGCATTACATAAATGATTAAAGCTAAAATGAATAATAGATCAGTGGTATTAAAATATCTCCACCTATTCCAGAACAAGATCATTGCAGGACAGCAATAAATCTCTTTGTTCATATTCTTTCGATGGTAAATAAGTGAAATGCATCAAATAAAAACAACAGCGGCAAAAACATCAACAAAAAGAATACAAAGAACTCATGCATTTCTAAAATACAGAATGCTTTATTTGTAGAATACAGCATCAATTTAGCAAAAATAGTTCTATTGTAGACAAAATCTACTTGGTCTTAAAAGTCCAGTTTATAGTAACAGCATCTTCAAGACATGGGTACCTAACAGAAAGTGTGCAGATAGCAAAAACAGAAAGAAATATGGAAAAAAAATACATACAATTAACAGCATGTTGTACAGAGAACTATAGCTTCGAGCATGCATTGCAGCAATATAATAATATGCCATATGTTGTTTTTACATAAATAAAAAAGAGACAAACGTTTAAGCAGTGGGGTGGGGGGGGACATGGACAAATACTCAATCTGCACATCTTCATCTGTGCTGGTCTCTACGATGTAAACGGGTCGCAGGAAATACATCTGTGGTAATGTTGCTCTGTTCTGAAGCACTAAACACTCGACAGTGAGCTGTTAAAGCTCCCAAGACATTCAGGCACATGTACGGCCAATAAAACATCTCTAGTGAACCACAAGCGATGCGTCGCAAAGAGAAAACCAAGCGGACTTGCTAAAAAGCCTTTTTAAATGGACTGAAGACAATGTGGTGTAGTTTCTGTTTCCCTGCATCCTTTTATAGATGCGAATCATTTCTTTTCTTAACTCCCGGCACTGGTTTCCTGGAGACAGATTGAATTTCAACGGCTACAAAATGGAGCGTTTACACTGGAGACTCACCATTAATGTAATTTACGTCAATGATGGGCGAAACCACCGTTCAGAGATTTCTACACTTACCAGGACTGACGTAAATGAGAATGTGATGATAATAAAACAGCTCACTGTGAAAACGGCAGATGTTTATATTCCTGTCAAAGAAACGACATGAATTCCGACACTAAACATTTGAGAGTCTAAACCCCACATTATCAAACAATCAGGGTCGTTTAGTGTCACATTTATTGAATTAAATAACACTTTTATTAACTTATAAAGTTCTCACATTATTTTGTTCGAAGATGGACGAGATCCACATATTTAAGGAATGATTCTGTGAAGTGTGCAAGGGATGTTTTATAGAGAAATGCCTCATTAGGGCCACAAACTCATATTACAAATAAAGTTTTAAGTAAAAGAAATATTAGCCAGTTTCATTAAGCGGTTAAAGAATATGTTACGATATCACCAAAGCTAATCTTCCCAACATTAAAAACACAGACCAACATTTCAGCCAATAGTCGAAATACACAAATAAACACAAACATATAAGCAAACAAAAGGCATAAGACCCCAATTAGGTTGTGTACTTCCGTCGTAGCTTTCTAATGTTGGTAAAAGTGTGTTTTTATACTGTATTGCAGTTCTTTAGGTTAACTTGGGGAGGATTGTATTTGGTGAATGCAAGACAGTAATTTTCCCATGGGCGAAATGAACCTGCTACCTGCTTTCCAACCCTTGAAAGTGAGAACACACCACCCAAACATCCACAGACACACCGAAACGAACAAAGGGTGGGAGCGAGTCAGCCAGTCTAATCTGACTTGTCTTTTTTCTTTGGTGTAACTTTACCGGCCACTGCAGACCCCACTGCTCCGACCCCTCCCGTTACCACGGAGACGCCGCCTTTGACCAATCCCACTCCAGCTGCGGGAACGCTCGTCACCGCCGTCTTGGTCAGCTCGAAGCTCTTGCTGCCAACCCAGGCCACTCCCCCGAGGGTGGCACCCACCGCTCCTTTGGTGAAGTTGAACAGCCCGCCCGTCACTCTCCACACCACACCTGCTTCATTCTTAGGGTGGTCTTTCTCCAAGTCTGAAAAAACAGTAGATTTAATTAACAGAAGTTTTAACATTTAGGGCCATGAGAGCGCAATCCAGAAAAACGCCAATGGGAGCGGAAAGTTCTGTGTGTGATCTACTGACGGCACGTAAATTAAAGATCACTTTCTTAATGACCAACGCAATCTACCAAGAGCAGGGCAAATTAGAGTCTAATTTAAGACCAGCTTTCTTGGGCGGTAAATAAATGGTACATATACCGGTAAATTGACTAACGCAAACCTTACTAAATCACCTTGTCTGATTCATTTAAACACTTTCCACCAATAAATTGTGCATCTGAAAGGGAAACTCCAACAAATGCATATGCAATTAGGTCAGCAGCAAATATAACGCCGTCCAGCTTTTCACTGCATGTCTTCAGTCAATCCTGACAGGAGTTTTTAACTCCAAAAAAGGGTTTGCACTGGTGAAAGCTATTAGTACACGTCTTTTTATGACCATTTTGGTGTTTAAAGTTCACCATGAAATCACAATTGACAAATCTTCTCTGATTAGCGTTTAGTGGCGCGAGGGGCGGGACGACCTGTCACTCACATGAGATTGGCCAATAACAAACAACAGCCAGCCAATCAAATTCTGATGGAAAGAAATAAAGTCCTACCTGCTTTTTTTTCTTCTTTCAGAAAGCCATTTCACTTATGTCATAATATGGAATAAAAGACAAGCACAAATTCAATTTCATGTCCATTAATTGATAAGCAAAAACACAATAAGTAAATTATTAAACAACAACAATAAAACATAACATCCGCTATGTTAAATATAATGATCCTTTATACAATTCATTATTATTATTAATATGGGGAACAACTCGGAAGAAAAATAGGGACCTGAACTTGGTTTTGCTTTTTTACCATTTAGTAACCAACCAGGAACCAGAAGAATATTTTATTCAACTACCGTATTTTCCCGCATATAGCCTGTTTTTACACGTAATAATATTTCAATATATTTCTTCCGTCCCTAAGGACGTAAGGGTTTTTTGTGCTATTTTCTTTGTTTATTTTTCTTTCTTGCGAGGGTTGTTGTCTCTGGCGCTTGTACTATCACTCTGACAGCTGGTGCTGATTGGCTGTCTGATCTGTCAATCATGCAAGAAGACGTGATTGGCTGTGCTGCATGAGGGCGGGCTTTTCTCATCTCATTCTACACCTGTAGAATCGCTTCTTAAGGGACGTGCTGCTGCACAGCGGGAGACACTGCTCTTTCTTTTTCTGACTTTTTTTTTTTTTTATTGTTTGAATTTCGCGCACAAGCACTGTGTACCGAGCCTGAACAGTTATGGATAATTGACGTCATGCAAGCAACACTCGAAATGTGAACTTACACAAAAAAGTTAATCAATCTATGTGTGCGGGTTATACCAACGATTTTTTACACAAACCCCCAAATCTCGCTGAGTATATGAGGGTGCGGATTATCTGCGTCTGCGGGAAAATACGGTAATATTGTAGCTCCATTTTGCCACTCCCAGTTCTTTCTGTTGCCAACAAAACACCTTTTACAAATCCAATAATTATTATTATCTACATGCAATTTTTCAGTTAAGAGCACATGGTTCTTAAAGCCATGATTTTGAGGACACACACTGAAAAATAATAGTATTTATATAAGTATTGTTTATTTTCTTCTATGAGATGGTTATGTGAGACTTAAAAGCTTCAGGGCAGCATTGTGAAATCTGCTCACATCTACAGACCTGACACGGAGTAATACACTGAGCAGATGTGGTCTGAAAGACACACACACACACACACACACACACACACACTCACTCACACACACACATATTCCAAATGGCATCATCTTTCCTCTCTATTGTTCCTTTGGCAGAATACAGGAGAAGAAAAGAAAAAGACTCTTCCTTTAACCGGACAAGTAGCATTTACTCATTCCACAACACTCTGCAGACTGTGAACAGAAATAATATCTTTTACATTCCATCAATACTGTCAAGGACTGCATGTCTGGGTTGTATGATGATCTCCCCGGTGAATCAATGTGCCACGAGAAGCCGTGTGAATGACAAGTAGCGCATCTTCAGATGAGTCCCGTGGGATGGCGAGGGAAAACTTCACGGAGCAGTCATGGTCGGCCCACATGTAGATAAACAAAACCCATCCTTGATGTAAACATTAGCGAGATGAACAGATTTAAACTAAAGCCTGCTTTCCTCACCCAATGGCCTCTCGCAAATGTTGAAATTCATTAACGAATGAAACATGCATACGAAACTCTTCTACTAACAACATGTCTCTACTGTAAATCTCACCTTCAGTTTAGACTAGCCATCAACTAATGTTTATGATGAATTTTGATTTGATTTCTGTTTTTAGTAAAATAACCAAATTATTAGACAAAAGCGGTCAGTGGCAATGTCGGGGGATACAAAGCTCGCTCCTCCAGATTCCCATTCGCACATGCAATTAAGACTAACTCGAGTCATCTGGGCCTGGAGAGATGTAATTACACTTTCCAGCGACCAACCCTCAAAGCATTGCGGCACTTTCAGAAATCTTCCATTTTCACATTAAGCCTGAATGAGCAAAGTAGTCAGGCATGTTTCCAAGAAGGAATGCGATTATTTCTGAATTTACATTTTCATGCATTATTTCCAATGAAAGGACAGACCAATGATGATGATCTGCACACCTGTGCCTCATGAAAATCAAGCGAAATGTGTGTGAATCATTCCTAAAACAAAATTATAGCTTACAAATCACATGACAATACACATTCATATAAATGGTTTGTAAAGCCAGTCTAATGTACACACAAAAGGCATTTTCATGTAAATTGATCATAAATCCATTCTTATGCAAACGGTCATGAATTTGATGACAAACCATTTTTTGTATAAATTACTTGTAACTTTCTTACGTAAAATCAAATTAATATGAATAGCAAATATTGTATAAATAGTTCATAAAGCCATTCTAACCCTTTCATACAAATAGTTTCATTTTCAAGTCCAAATGTTCTAGAACTAAATGAATCTAAATATGATTTTGGTTATGTGCCCATGGGTACTTGGGTAATAAATGTGAAACAAATATTAGCCTATAATTTGGACACTGGATGCAAACAACAGTCATCAACAGCAAAGTGTGACCGTGTGTTGTTTGCAATATAATACAATTCTGTAAATGTCAATCTAACACATGAGAATAGAATATGGCAGCCAAATAATACTGCAAAGTGTAAGTCATTCAAAACATGCACACCTCCGCATTATTAAACACTATATGCTGCATATTAAATCACACAGACAACAAACACAAATAAGACCTTGCCCTATACATAAAACTATTTGTATAATTCATTCTTTTGAAATCGTCACATTTATTTGACATTTATTTTCATATTCATTCCAATGTAAACATACATTCATATAAGTCATTTGGAAATTCATTCATATGCAAATAGTCAAATTCAAATGACAACTAATTTTCATATAAAGTCTTCCTAAAACCATTCTAACATAAAATGTGACCATAACATGGCAAACAATTTTCTAATAAATGGCTTGTACAGTAATACCTCGAGATATGAGCGTCTCTACATAAGAGTATGTGTGTGTCTAAACCAATAAAAACATGTTTTGTTCCATTGTTACGGACCTGGAACGAATTAATTTGTTTTCTATTATTTCTTATGGGAAAAGATGAATACGAGCAATTCGAGTTACGAGCTCCGCTTATTATGCTCGTATCTCGAGGCATTACTGTAATTCTATTCTAATGTAAACTCATGTTCATACGATGAGACACTTTCATGTAAATCTTAAATAAATAAAAAAAATCTTCGTAAATCTATTCTTTAAAGTTTCTTTGAAACTATCTATATTGTGAAAAGTGGCATTTAAATAAATGTGAACTAAACTGAACATTTCTTTATGATGGCAAGCGATTTTTTTAATGTATATTGTTCGTAATTACTGTAACGTAAAGCAATTTCAATGTGAATTCAAAAATCGAAACGTAAATGGTTGCATTCACATGGAAATTGTGGTGTAACTGATTCATAAAACCATTCTTATGCAAAACACTGCACAGTTGGTGCAACAATCATGTACTTAAAAATAGTTTTAAGTGCTTGAATGATAAATGAGACCACCGACTGTGAGCTTCAAGCAGGCATCTGAAATAACGTCATTCAGTTGAATCCAGAGAAAGAAGTGCAGATAACCAGTCAAAAACACTCTGCTACCATGTCATGAATTAGAAGTCCCATTGAACTAACAGAATATAACAGTCTTGGCTGTGTGCCCATGGGTACTTGTGAAATAAATATTAGCTTAGCATTTGGACACTGAATGCAAATAACAAAGTCATTAATAGCATAGCATGGCAGCCAAATAATAAGTCACCCACAACATGCAAATAACGTGCAAACAATGCATGTCAGAAACCTCTGTATCGTTAAACATTATATTAACGTTGAATATTAATCACACAGACAACGACAGACATGTGCACATCATGAATGATTTCTATTGAGCCGAGGGAGGGAAAGACCTCATACTAATCTGGCTTAACTGATTACTGACCTAAAAGAATAGTATGGTGCAGCTGGTAGGATCTGATTTAAGAGGGGGGAGAGAGAATATGTGGTATGAAAAGAACTGTGCAGGAAGGAATAATTATTTACTATTCAACATATTCCTGTGGTAGAGCTCAAGTTAATCTTCATCAGCAGAATCACTGATGTACCAAATGCAACAGACAACAAATCTGATGTCTCAAAAATGTGTAAAGTGCTTATAATTCTTTCATATAAACACCTCTTAACTGTATAGTTTTCTAAATAGTGCTTTAAATGAGGTGTGACTGAACTAACGAATAAACTTCTAGGCATTAGAGGTGGATTACAATGGTTTACTACAAAATCACATCATATAAAATTTTAAATAAATATATTAGTAATCTCTAAACTCTACAAAAAGTTAATTAAATAAAAAAATAGTACAACTGCAAAATAGTAGGTATAACAAACGGCATCTGAAAATGCTTTTCTTTAGCACAAGAACATGCCTTATGTAAATGACCCATGAGAAACATGTCTGATCGAAGTCCAAGAACCACACACACACACACACACACACACACACACACACACACAAAATCATTTTACAGAACTTCCTTGAGACTTTGCAGCCTACAAGTTGTTAAGGCCACAAACCAATTAGTTTTGAAAATATGCAGATTTGCATGGTGGATTGACTCCAAACGTTTAAGTGAGCGACACGTGAAGACCAAGTATGGTAAACCATACTCAGAATTTGTCCTCTGCATTTAACCTATCCAAGTTGGTGTACACATTAGGAGTAGTGAATAGTGAACACACACACACACACACACACCTCAAACCGTGAAGCAGTGGGCAGCCATTTTTGCTGTGACGCCCAGGGAGCGATTAGGGGATAGGTGTCTTTGGGTTACCAGTCTGACTCTCTAACTATTAGGCTACGACTCTTTTCGAAACAATGTGTATTTTAATGTTTCTTTTTTTGCATGGCTTTAAACACTGTCGGTCAAAATAATTGTCTGTGGTTATTGACAACATAATCGCTAGAATTTGATAAATAAATACTCTTGAGCTTACATTCATACAATTTATTTTCAAATTCTGATCTTCCCAATTGCTTCCCAATCCAAATTTCAGATTCTATTGTTTGATCAATAGCAAAAAATTCAAAAGCATGCCGCTATAATTGCAAAACAAGAAACAGCTTTCTTTTTTTTGGAAGGATGACCAATTTATTCTTTTTTGACAGGAACCTTCGAGATCAATCAAATTCTATAGCAAATAGAAAATGTCAATTTGTCTTCAGAAGCAGGAAAGAGAACAGTGACATTTGAAGACTTAGATGGAAAGGTTAAGATATTCTGAGGCGTGTTACTCTTTCGAGAGACGGCCCGAGTTCTGTGGAGGGTGAGCATCAGTAGCTAAAAACCCACTCAACAAGCCCCGTACAAAGGTTACCGTGTTAGCCTTGACAGCTAAATAAACATTCACAAAGAAACTAGATGGAGTATTTCACATGTCCTTCTAAGCGCCGAATCTTTCAAAAGAATGCAGTTTCTTTGTCCTTAACTGACAGACCACTGAAAGAGAAGATCGACTCTTGTAGACTAGGTTGTAGAAATGAACAAGAAATCATTGAATCATATTGTCATATCTCTCCTAACTCAATCTAAACATCAATTTGAGCAAGAAGCCTGCAGCAATCTTGGATAAAAAAAAGGTTTTAGGTTGTGACAGGATCCAAAAGCCCCACCTAAGGCAAGATAAGTGGTCTCCTTGGTGCCTAGACTGAGCTGAGAAAATGATCTGGGCACACTTGAGCATTCTCATTAGATCCGCTGGTGCCTGAACTCTGGCTTCAACTGTGTAATATGTTCCTGTCGAGGACAGCCACAAGTAAGACCTTTAGATAACACCAACAATGCTGCATTCACAAACTGACAGGAGGAGAATGGAGATAAAGTCTGAAGAGAGTGCTAAGCAGTGACAAACAAAAATACAAATAAATAAGTGACTTTTGTGCAGTTTGGGATTATGCAGAAGGACACACTTCCCAGATGAAGAGATGTATGACTAAAGTATTGAGCTCACTGTATGTACCAAACTGCCATCTCTATAAAAAGCAGTGATATAGTCCTCTTGATTTAGACCTGCCTGACCTAAGCTGAATTGGATAGCCAAGAATCCATTCCCAACCAATCAAAGCCGAACATGTTCCTGAACGAGAGGTGTGCTGCCAGCCTCCGGCGTAAATCTGTCGCCTCTGTAAATTTATGAACCTATATCAATACCCACATCATCTCTCTGTAGTGCCGAGAAGTAATGGTGAAAATATTGTTCTCCTCACTTGGCACTGAGATTTACAGTGTGCGAGAGAGCAAAAGAGAGAGAGAAATAAGAAAAGGAGTAGTACGAGAAGGGAGGGGGTAATCGGACCTTCCCCAGTGATAAAAACCCCCAGCGGGATTCAGCTCTCTGCCGCTCCACTCCTCTCACCAACAAGAACCAAGTCAACTCTGTCCCTGCTGAGGTCTCTATTTTTAATCCTTGTGCCCGAGTTGCCAGAGGCAAAACACAATGAAGGGTCAAGTTAAAATGAGGTTTTGAGAGAACGGCCTGGAAGGGAATGTTGAATTACCGTTGGACCTTGCTGTACACGGTGTTAGTACAAGAGACACGGGGGGAAAAAGAAGAGCAAACGCGTAAAAAGAAACGTAGATTAGACAAACATGGACACACCTGTACGTTAAGACGTTTTGACACACAAATATGCATTTTAAATGAATGAAAAGCCGGGTGAACTGTTCGCAAAACATCAACGCTGCTATGATTAGAAGCTCCATTCGATGACAAGCATTGGCAATTATGGGACTGACAAGAACTCAGCTGAAATGGAGTCTGAATGTGGCCTTTTCCCCCGCTGGCCTGATATAGCTGCATTAAATAAATAAATAACAACCGGTGAACCACTTATGGAAAAGGTCAATGTTTCCACCGGGTGCGCAAGCTTGCTAGCGTCTGACCTATCAGGAGAGACACGTATGACACTTGAACCTTTGTGTTTACTCATCCCAGTCCTCCCAATGTAGGTTTGTTGACTTCAATAAGCAGAAAAAGACCTTTTCCCACTAATCCCAAAGCGCCAGGATCTGATAATGTGTGCAAATGAGTCACTCATGCTTTTCGCCTTCAATATTTATATCGATGACAGGGTCCATTGTGTGATTTTAAATGCCAGCGCAGTTGCTTCACCAGCCTTCAGCCTTCGATGGAAGCCCATGGCGCCGCCTTGAAAATCCTGAAAAAGCTTTTAAAAGACATACAAGCATGCCCTTTTCGGGGGGAAAAAAGCAAAACATGTCGCAGACGTTCTACGATATTCACCAGCTCACAATTAGCATATATCTTGTGTGTCTATGTGATCTCGTGCGAACAACGATAGCACACTAGAGCTCTATGATTAAAATTGATTCAAACACCCACGCTATGATATTCCTAAAGGACAATGATTGGCTATGTCTATTAAACCTTTGACAAGTACGATCACAGTGAACATTCAGACCTGTGCTGCTGTTGACCCAGAGAGTGGTTAACATGCACAGATATGAAAACGTCTTCTCAACAACGCACTATTGTTATTTCTGTGGTACAACTATTCAAATGATCAAAGTAATGGAATAAAAGTTTATAGTTCGGATTTAAAAACGGTTGTCTACGCTAGCAATCAAACTACAGATTTTTGAAAGTAACCTGACATTTCAAATAAAGATTGTAACCATTACATTGTTACACCAGTAGGTGGCGTTTGCACAATTAGCATTTTGTCAGAAGCGCTAGAAAATTAAATGTTATTTTGTTTAGTTGGCTATTCAAAAGCGTGGGAGAATCATGATCTCCATTTAAACCAAGAAAAAACGTGATTCTCAAATTATCCAGAATCGTGCAGCTCTAACACACTTAATAAATGTCTATGGGGTGATTTTAAATGTTAACATAGTTGCTTTACAAGCTAATCGAAAAGCCAAACAAAGCTATAAAAAAAAAATCATATGCATGAAAACATTTAGTCCATTATTAGCCTATAACTTACTACTTATCTCCATTATGTATTAGCCTAGCTCATGCTAGCATCATCAACCTATATCTCACATCATTTTCATTAATAGCAAACAGCTTATTAGCCTAGCTCCCACCATGTTCTCTAATCTATAGTTCACACAATCTTCATTAGAGTCTTAAGCGTCTATAGCTTGCACGATCTTCATTAACTTATTTGCCTACTTGGTTGTGTCTCATTATGAAAACATGGATGCTCATAAATTTCCCTTAACGGTTGTTCTGAAGTGTGAAACCATGAGCCAACTCACTACACTTAAGGATACGACAGGCGTTTATTCGAATACAAACCGTTATTTAATGTCAGCATAAACACTAGACATATGTCGCTAGACAGGTAATAAAGATAATCAAGCTAGCATTTATAATTTATGGCTGAAATGTTGTTTGTATTTGTACCAAGAAAAGTATTTATCATTTAATGTAATGTACTTTAAATAGAATGAAATAAAATAATATAATAAACAAATATCAGCTCTGCTGTTGATCATAAAAACCAATAGTGATGGTGTGCAATCATTCATCAGTGAGCCAGGGTACCTACCGTCCTTCCCAGTTCCTGACTGGTTCAAGAATAAGGAAGCCGACATCTTTAAACCTCAATAGCCAAAATTAAGCAATGTTCTATAACTTATCGCTCACAATAACTTCAATAGCTTATTAGCCTTAGCCTATTAGCACAAAGCCCAGAACATCTTCGTTACTATTAACCGCCGTAACCCTACAGCTCACACAATCTTCATTAACAGAATAGCACTGAACTAACAATTGTCACTGGATTGAGTTCGGTTTTGTATTCTGCGAAATATCCTAATTTACCGTAGAGGATTTGGTAAAAAACGAACTAACCGTAGAGGATTTGGTAAAAAACGAACTAACCTTAACAAAGACTGCATCTCGGTCAATGCGAGTCATCAACCCAGCTAGGAGAGACTGTTTTGTAAACACGTTCCATCGAGGTCAATCACAACTACGACTTTTGGGATTTCCTATTGGAGCGAGAGAGCCAAGCGTTTCTATAGGGAGTACGGAGGAATATGCTTTAACAGCAACCATGAAAACTGAACCTAGAAAGACATCAATTCAGATGTAATCGAGACTACATACCTTCAGTAGAAATTCATCAATGAGACAAGCGAAAATGTATTAGCAAACAACCACCAAAAAGGAGAAGTGGAATGCAAGGACTGTCTTCAAGGATGAGCTGTGGTCACAAAACCTTGTGTGATCTACTTTTATACTGTTTTTTTATTATCCGTTTTGAAGTGTACAGTACAATTTAACATTCTTGTAAAGACCAGATCTGATATTCTACCAAATATCTCCTTTTATGTTCCATGTAAGAAAGAAAGCAATATTTGAGTTTGGAATGGCATGAGAGTGAGTAATGATGACAATAGGACGATTTCTTTAAATGTCATCAATCAATTTTCTAAACCAGCGTTGAAAACAATCCATCTTACAGTACAACAGCCTTCGCTTCAAATTCCCCCTGAGCAGTTTCAATTCACAGCCTACCAAAACAGCGGATCGAAATGAAACAGATTCTTACTCCTACAAAAACATAAGCGTTCGATCTTGGTTATGTGACAAAAGCTGGTGCAAAAGCTCTACTTTTAGCCACCGCGAGGCTGAGATGTGAGTGAGTGTATGACTCTCAATCCAAGGCCCACAATTTTGTCTTAGATTTGAGACACTGATTTCGGAGCAGATGTCCCTTTATCTTAAGAAATGAATTAGAGTCAGAGCATTGCAAAAACGGTACTGACTTCAACTCACCACTAATAATTCAAACAGCCTCTATTTTACCCAGATGGATTCGCTGCCATACAGGGAGTGATTGACAGGCGGATGACACACGCTTGCACTTCAGTAGCTGCAGATGGAATGAAAAAAGTCTTGCCTGTTCCCGCTGAGTCTACTGGAGGAGAACCTGGCTTGCGGTTCCTGCCCTGTCCTGCTTTTCATGTCAGACTCTATGCTTTGGGGATTTAGAAAGACACATCAAAAAAAAAATCTGTGCGCGTGCCAAAAAAAGCCATGTACATTGAACCTTACGATCCGTAGATGAAACAGCAAGTGTAACTGAAATTTGCGATACAGACTCTGAATTGTATATCAAAGAGTGAAGCTTTTAAAAGTGGAGATCTTTTATATCACACGCATCAAAGGGTTTAGGCTACATAATGTTTGGATCCTGTGATAGAAAATTTTATCTTTACTATTCATATTCCTATCTAGCTTGCTTGACAACTTTTCTTAGTAAAGTAATTAAAGCTTAGGCCGAAACAGAGAATCATATGTTCAGAGTTTCTGATGAATGTTTGAATAAAAGAAGTACGTGTGTATGTGTATACAAACTGTATTTTTTGCCGTATAAGACGCACTTTTTCTTCCCCAAAACTGGGAGGGAAAAGCTGGTGCGTCTTATACGACGAATAGAAAGAATTCGCGGAGCGCGGCCATAGCCGTGGTGATGACGAGTGGGGGGCAATGGTGGACTTTACAGTGATGAATGGGGCCAATGTCACCTATTCCCCACTTCCCAGTTTACACACAAAGTGAATAACCAAAGAGAAAAGGAACGGTAAATAATAATACACTTAGCAAACACAAGACATAAGACATAAGCAACAAACTATTAGACACACCATACACAAGGTTTATTTGTGTTACTTTGTGTTGCGTTACTGTAACACTTCCCAGGGATATTAAAGGATTCACACCGGGGTTTGTACATTTAATGTATTTTTATTCTGTAACACATGAAATCACAGCTAGCAGCGGCTCTCGTGGTTACCATCACTCAAGCGAATTCTCGTGAACTCGTGAAACTCTCATGAGATTCAGCGGGAGTTCAGTTCCCCAAATAACACCGTGCAATTTCACCGGAGTTCCCCTACTGGTGGACTCTGACACTGCAACCCACTCAGTTCACGCTGTATACCCATATAATCAGTCTTTTAAACCTTACATTTTACAATTCCCACAGTCATTGTACTACATTACCATATTTTTGTTACTTTCACTGTTTACTGACTGTTAATGAGAGTAAAGATAGTTCTTAATATGTTACATGGTTGGCATAAAATTGTTCTTAAACTGCTGTTAACTTTATACAGTTGATATAAAATATTTTACCACAGTATTTGTTTCAGAATCTTTTTTTTCTAGATTTTCCTCCTTTAAAATTGGGTGCACCTTATATTCCAGCGCGTCTTATATGGCGAAAAATACGGTACCTTTCAAGATCTCTCTGAATTTATTGATCCCATAAGATAAATACATTTCCACGACAAACTGGCGACGAGGGATGGGATTGCTAAACTGATGACCGCAAAGGCTGAGACAACTTACTGATCATCCCCAGACAAAGTCTGAGGCTCAACCCCAACATTTGGGAAGGAGAGTTGTTTTTCAAAGATCAGCTCGGCGGCCTAGGCAGACGCAATCCAAGACGAACTGGGAAATTCACATAAAAAGGTTGGATTACATTCGGTTTTATATTTCATGCAATATAAGAAATCCTAAAAGGGTCAGGAAAGACCTTTATTGACGAATAAAGGCAGGGCGTGGTGACCACGCAGGATCCAAAAGGGTCAGGGGACTTGGTCCCAAGGAAGAGCTTTATTGACGAATAAAGGCAGGGCGTGGTGACCACACAGGATCCAAAACGGTCAGGGGACGTGGTCCAAAAGACCTTTATTGACGAATAAAGGCAGGGCGTGGTGACCACGCGAGGAATTAAAAGTAGATTAAGAGATTCTACTAGAGAAATGTGCGCACTAGCTTAGACTGTTTTGATAATTGTGTAAATAACTAATGTAACTTTTGAAATAGATATAAGCTGCCTAAGAGGCACTGCTCTTTGCCTTCTCAGGAAAGACTGTTATACCTTTCAAGATCTCTCTGAATTTATTGATCCCATAAGATAAATACATTTCCACGACAAGCCACAACACTGTGACCATTCAATGCAGAGCGCTTCGTTTAAGGCATCCCACCCTAAGCACGTCTCTTGAATTAAACATCAAGCAGATGGTGTGCAGAATAGTCAAGGTAAAATCTTAAATAATTCAAAGCAGGCAAACCCCCAGTTCACCCCCGCCACATTTTTGTTTACTGTTGGTTTTGCCGAGCAGGGATTTGCAATGATAGCAGTGTGCAGCAACACACCAATGAGAGATTCTGCTGACCAGGGACGAGACGTGCACAACATAACTTTATTATTCTTTCATATTTGAGGGGACAGATGTTCCGCCGTATTTTATTCTCTGGCTTATGCCAGGAGTCTCAATATCAAAAGCAGCTTAGACTGAAGCACCAACATTATTGCATGGAAATACAGGAATTGCATTGACACTGATCTAACTGGTCCTTTGTTGAATGTACATTTCCATTTATTAAGATATTCTATTAATAGAATTATGAAAAATCAATATAAATAGAATTAAAAAAATAACAAAAAAGAAAATATATATTTTTTTTGTTTTTGTTATTTTTTTATTTCTATTGATTTTTCATAATTCTATTAATAGAATATCTTAATATTAATATTTTCTCTCTTCTTACACAAGAGTGTGTATGCATGCATGCATGCATGCATGTATACACACATTAAAAAAAAACTACAATAAAAAAAATCTAAAACAAATTGACTATCAATTATAGTTATAAATTAAATGTACATGTATGAATTATTTACTATTTCATATACACATACATTATTCATACACACACACACACACACATAAATATACACATATACACATGTGTGTGTGTATATATATATATATACACACATACACATACACATACACACACACACACACACACACACACACATATAAAACATTTTGGGCAAGAACAGACTAGTTGACCTGGTGAACAAATAAATTGGCAAAAAAGGAGGGATTATCATAGAGACTTCTGGATAGCCTCTTCCGGCTTGGGATAGTAACTAACCGAACAATTGACACTGAACTGTACGAAACATATTAATGACCGTGTACATGTCAGAAAATGAGTGCTGAAACAACCCATGAGCTTTGTGGTGTCCCGCATTACCACAAGCAACACAGGGCTGAAGATAGGTGTCAGAGAGAGACTGAGAGAAGAGTAAAAAAACCACAGACACAGAGAGGTAGTTAGTGAGGAAAAGAACAGAGAAAGTGAGAAAGAGTAATAGAGAGAGGGAAGGGGTGAGAGAGAGAAAGAGGAAGCTGTAATGAAGTGTCATAATTTAGCAGTCATACTACAGATGGCAAGTCGGCTCCTTGCTGCTTTTCATTGTTCTATGCCAAAGAGTTGGTGGAGAGCAACTGTCAGTCCTTTGAAAACAGCCGTGGAGAGAGATGCATTCACTCAACCTGTCATTTCACCCACCATTATGCTCCCTTTCTAAAAAAAATTATTTCTGCTCGTCATGGCAGTGGAAATAATTGGATGTGAAAAGCATGGTCACATCCAGCATCGGGTCAGAGACAGCCTTTGCCTTTCTTAAATTAAATTCAAACTGTTTGAATGTGATAAATTTGCCTTTCCTCTATTGCGAGATATTCACATTAATTCTCTAAATATTGTCTATATTCAGATTTTCACAAAAGGTCTGTTCCTTCCACCCACACGTTTGTGAAAGGACAATTTCAACCTCACCTCTGAAGACATTACGGGAACAAATTGCTTGGAAAAAAGATCTGCATTTAATGTTACTACTTTAAGTAAATTAAAGCACTTTAATATATCAACTATATGTCAATATCAGATTTAAATATCAATTTGTCTACATAGTCAAGAGCAAAATTAAATATATTAATGAAATACAAACACACAAATAAATTATATATACAGTGGAGTTCACTTATCTCGACTCACGGTTAACTCGCCAATCCTATTATGTCGATGTTTTTGAAGTGGAACCGCCAAACTCCCTATTTGTCTTAGTATTTTCGATGCTTTAATGTCGATTCGTTAATTTCGCCGAAATCGAATATCTCGAGCACAAAACAGGGACAAATTCACCACTTCACATGATTATTTTGTGACTAATTTGCGTACCTAGTTCACTGTGCATGCGTTGAGTTTGCGTTGCACGTGGATCGCGATCCGCTCACGGTTCACTCCCTGTCGTTGATCTCGTCTGAGGAATAACACGCTGTAGCAATCTTTGTTTTTGCATTGTTGGAGAATATAATTAAAGGTTTCTATCAAGAATCGAAGGTGGTTTTTATTGTGGTGGTTTTGAATATGCCTTTTGTTGTTAGCAAACATACACAGTACAGTGTATGTAATTTTTTTTAGATGAATGCCGATCGCTTCAAACAAATCGAGGCAACACTGTTGTGTAAAAACACCAAAAACTTGAGCATGTACATTCTCATTTAATAACTCGCATCATGTACATCAATACATTTAAATTTTTCGTTCTTGCGAGGGTTGTCATCTCTGGCGCTTGTACTATTACTCTGACAGCTGCGCTGATTGGCTGTCTGATCTGTCAATCATGCAAGAAGACGTGATTGGCTGTGCTGCCATGAGGGCGAGCTCTTCTCATCTCAGCAGAAGAGAGACTGCTTTCTTCTTTTTCTTCTGATTCTGACTTGTGTTTGTTTTTTATTGTGTGAATTTCACGCACAAGCACTGTGTACCGAGCTGAACAGTTATGGATAATTGACGTCATGCGAGCAACATTTGAAAATCGAAATGTGATCTTACACAAAAAAGTTCATCAATCTATGGGTGCGGGTTATGCCAACGATTTTTTACACAAAACCCGTCTGCGGGTTATATGTGAGAAAATATATGTAATATGGGTTATCTCGCTAAACGTTATCTCGATGCTTTTTTGCAACCCCCGAGGCCGTCGACATAAATGAACTCCACTGTATATAAATGGGCTGGTTGGACTGGAAAAAAAAGTTTCCATGCTAGACTGAATTTTTATTTCAAAAGTGAAAAAAAAATCCTGTTTCCTCACACTGCATTGTTAAAAAAAAAAAAAAAAAAACATGTGTGAAAAGGTTTTTCTTGGAGCGGTCATGAACCCTTCAAAGCTATGAAGCAAAAGGTTCATGGAAAGCTCCATGTTGTGACATATTGACTGTGTCCGAAATCGCTATTCAACTATTCTCAACATTAAAGTTCATCCAAAACGAGTGAATGGAATGAAAAAAAAGTGTGCCAGAAGTTTGAGTTTGCAGTTTAATAATTATTTGAAACTTGGCAAACTGGCAGCTCCAGAAGTTTTGAAAAAATATTTATCTTTAACTCTGTAATGGAAACTATCATGTGTAAGCCTTAATGAAACAATTATAGAGGAATTATACCTGTATGATATTACACTGTACCCACATTGGACCGGCGGTTGGAAAATGAATAAATGGATGATTGATTCAACTGTGGGTATCATCAGGAATTCATTTGGCGCACAACCGTCACAGTGCATTGTGGGAATTCTCTAGCCATTAAGCGTACATCGGTTGTATACTCCTTATTACGATGTATTACGGGATGGAATGAGTGCACTCGATAAAGTTCACTATGTTTTGGGACATCACTACAAACAGCTGTCCCATCACATAGTGCACTATTTAAGGGTACAGGGGGCGATTTCAGACATAGCCAGTAAAAAGGGCTGTAAAGCCAGCTGATGAGCATCAGTCCTGATGGTTTCCGAGATTCGCTCTTGAGTGTGCCAGACGGCCCAGCATGAGTGTGCATATAATGACCAGAAAGCTTGGTTTGTGACAAAGCATTCAAGTGACAAATGTCTCCCGTGATCAGACAAGCATGGAGAGCCGGCAATCACAGATTCTGCTCACAGCCACTGTCCAAAGTAAATTAACAATATCCATTTGTGTGTGTGTGTGTATCTAGGTACCTAGTTGGTATGCATTTTTGGTTTGTTACACAGGACAGATTCCATTCATCTCTGGCCATTAAGTTCAGAAGCAGGAGCTTAGAGCGCAAAGCCAGGCCAAAAAAAAAAGAAAAAACAACAACTAATAAGGTCACATATCTTTAAAAGTGAGGTGTAATTTGACAGAATTGTAATTTTTCGGTAAACTATCCTTTTGACAACAACCACGTAAGCCATTAATAGGTAGTGTTATTATTATTAAAACTAAAACAAACTAAATGAAATTATTTCATTAGCCAAAAGAAAAATATAACTGAGAAAGAAAAAAGCTAAAATATATTTCCATTCCTCCAAAACTAAAATAAAAATTTAATTTCTAATACATGGTACTATTATAAAATGTATCATTATTTTAAATTATTTATTAAAAATTTTAATAAAAACTTTAATCTTTTACAACCCACCTGTATTTAACATTAAAATGTCATTAAAAACACATGAACAATTAACTAACGAAAACAAAATTGACAAGATAATCTGAAAATAAAAAAACTGAGAATTAAAAAATGTAAATGATAATAAATGTCTGTGCACACAAGGATGTTAACTATAACAATAAAAACATATTGGTAACACTTTACAATAAAGTCTCATCAGTGAACTACATTTGTTAACATGAACTAAGAAAGAATAATAAATCATTTCACATTTAATACATTTACTGCCAATCATTTACTGCCAACTGCAGCACATGCTTATAATAAATGGAATGCTTGTACAGTAATACTTCGGTTTACGAGTTTAATTCGTTCCAAGAGCTCGTAACTCAATTCTCGTACACCAAAACAATTTTCCTCATAAGATTGTAATAAAAATAATAATAATAATAAATATATATATATATATATATATACACATACATATACACATACATATACACATATATATATATATATATATATATATATATATATATAAAAAACTCGATTCGTTCCACACGACCATAAATGCCCGCTTTAAATATTTTTTTGGTTTTACGCTATTAATTACAGTTAAAATTATAACCATTAAGATCTCATATAAATACTAATTAATAATTGACAATTAAACTCTAAACATACTTGATAATTTACTGTAACGCACTTTATCTTTGAGTCGCGTCGCTGCTGGCGTGAAGGAGACGAGAGGAGGGTTTTACGGCTTACAGGGAGAATCTCATCCCTTCTTTCTTACTCATCTTGAGGTCATTGTCTATATGCTGAACTGTACGTATATATTTCACTACGTGAACAATAGCGATCACAATTACCGTATTTTCCCGCATATAATCCGCAGACGCAGATAATCCGCACCCTCATATATCCCGCGGGTTTTGGGGGTTTGTGTAAAAAATTGTTGGTATAATCCGCACCCTCAGATATCCCGCACCCATGATGAATTTTTTTGTGCAAGTTCACGATTCGAATTTCGAATGTTGCTCGCATGATGTCAATTATTATAACTGTTCAGGCTCGGTACACAGTGCTTGTGCGTGAAATTCACACAATAAGAAAACAAATAAGTCAAAATCAGAAGAAAAAGAAAGAGCAGTCTCTCCCTCTCCGCGCTGCGCTCGTCCCCCTGAAAGCGTGTTGATCGGATGAGAAGAGCACGCTATCATGGCAGCACAACCAATCACGTCGTCTTGCATGATTGACAGGTCAGAAAGCCTATCAGAGCCAGCTGTCAGATTGATAGACAGCCAATCACGTCTTCTTGCATGATTGACAGGTCAGAAAGCCTATCAGAGCCAGCTGTAAGACTGACAGTACAGAGGCCAGACAACCCGTGCATGAAAGAAAAACAGAAAGAAAATACCGCAATTGTTTTTTATATTGAAATATTATTACGTGTAAAAAAATGGTGATATAGTCCGCACCCTTATATATCCCGCACCCCCCCCCTGCGGGGTTTGTAAAATCTGGCATAATCCGCGGGATATATGCGGGAAAATACGGTAATGTTAACAACACGAGGTAAAACCGCTGTAAATCACTTATAAAAGTATCACTGTGGTGAATGATGAACCAAACCGAGCGACGCTGAGAGAATGAACGAGTGAAGGGGTGATGGGCTTTGTGAGAGGTTAGGATATTTCCAGTAAAAGTGCGCGCAAAGATGCTGAGCGTTAGGACTTTTCCACACAAAAATGCATGTGGGCGAGGGAAAAATTCTTGCACCGAATTGCTCGTATACAAAGTAACTCGTAAACCGAGGTATTACTGTAAATTCATCGCTCTTGGTGTAAACTGGTCTGAAAAGTGATTGTGGTGGCATCAAAACAGTCCAACATGGTAACATTGACGCAACCATTAATAATATAATTTACATTCGGCAGATGCTTTTATCCAAAACGACTTGTATTGCATAGCATTCAAGAAACACATTGACATTCTAATCAGTTCTTGCTTTCCCTGGGAATCGAACCCATGACCTTGGCGTTGCAAGTGCTACACTATTGTTTGAGTTACCGGAAAACCAGCCAATGGCGTGAGTCTGGGGGTGGAGCTATCTGTTGGCCAACCAGAAAGGAAACCTTACAAAAAAAAGCCATTGCACTGCATTTCCATCTGGTGACGCTATTGGCACACAAACCACCCACTCCAGCTTTAAGCCTCTAATGGTTGTTTTCAACTGCTCTTTCATTAATGGGCAACAGAATGAAAAATATTCAAATCGAACCTGTTTTAAAATGAACTAGACACATTATAAGATCTACACCAAATTCCCTAGAATTCAATTTACCTTCAAAGCTAGGCCGTAATTCTTTTGCACCACCACGATAATTCTTAAGCAATCCATCTACACCACATTATTTTTAATTAAACACATTACTTAAAATGAAAAACAATGTCGTAAGCCCCAAAAACGAAACCACAGGCTTCTTTCTGCACTCGAACCAATCCGTCATCCTGTTCAGGGCTCTTTGATCAGTGCATATGTTGATCTGTGTTTTCGGCTTCGGGGACCTAACGAAAACAGAGAGGCAGAACCGCAGGTGGACGGTGCACCGAGAGCCTCGTGCGGCTGATGGTCTATCCATCATCCTTTTACACAACATCAGATTGAGCCCCTCATGGGCACTGGATCTGTCAGGATGATGGAACAGCAGCGCAGATCCAAGAAAACAGGACAGAAGTGCACAAACGCAATAAAACATCATTTTTAGCTATTATTAACTTGATTTTGTTTCTTGTCGAAATAAAGGATTTCATTTTGGCTGCTCTCGTAGGCAAATGCACACTTTGAGCTGTAATTGCACGGGACGGTTTGAAAGATTGCTGGTGTGTGGTTGTGAGGTTACAGCTGATATGAGGAGCTCAGCATCAATGCTACGCGTGACTACACACATCAGCAAAATACAGGTTGCCGGTGCTGTTTGGAGTGCTAAATACTGGTGTGTTCATAGACACTTTGGTGACAACTGTGTTCTGGATTCAAGGTGACCACCTTAAAAGCATTTTGTGGGATGAAAACCAAATTTTGACAGTGAGCTGGGTCTATTTGTGCTGTATGAACAGAACTTCAGTGAACTTGTTTTTTCAGCCACATCTATGAAATATAAGCACAGAATTTGCAGGTTATTGCTTTCGGCTAATCCTAAATTAGACGTTCTACACAAACACGGTGACTTGTAAAAAATGCTATTCAAACTCACATTTTTGCCACAGACAACGGTCTTCATACAGTTTACCAGTGCAGTCCAATTAAAAACAAACAAAGAAAAATATATATTTTTTTAGACCATTAAAAAGTTAAAGTTAACTAAAACTAAAGCCACTTAAAATAAACTTTAACTACACAATAATATTAACTTGATGTACTAAAACACCTCAAATTAAAACTCAAAGAACAAGAACAAAAACTAACAGTGAAAAATTTAGTTATTTTTGATTTCTCCCTTACATTTGGCCAATATATTTAAAATGTATTAATTTAAAACTCTTTCTTTCATATCTCTTGAGAGAGTCACACGTATATCCTAAACTTCTGTGTTACAGCCTCAAATAGCAGCCAGATCCGGAAACGTGAACATATTACTGCGATTTTAATTTCTCTCGATTGGTTGCCAGTGCGTTACAGAGATGAACTTAAAGTATTGTTGTTTGTTTTAAATCTCTAAATGGTCTGGTGCCTTCTTGTTTGTCTGATCTGTTAAACTCGAATAAGCCGGTCAGATGTTTGCGATCCACAATTCTCCATAATTCTCGTGAGATCAAGTTTTTAGATGAGAGGTGAAGATGAGAGGCGTTTGCAGTTGCAGTCGTAGGTGGATCAGTCTTCCTTTATCTGTCAGATCTGTATCCTCCGTATACGAGTTTAAATCTAAGCTAAAGTCATAGATTTTTTTTTACCCTGGGATTCAAATCATCATAAATAATGTACTTATTTAAATTATTCTTTAATATTATGTACTAATTTAAATTATTCTTTAATTTACATATAAGAAATATATACAATATATACAAGCGGCAATAGATTTTCGAATCGTCTCTATCACTGTGTTATGAGCGAATGTGTTTATGTGTGTTGTGACTGTTTACGCTGTGATATATATTATATATTGTGATATACATATATATATAAAATGTATTTTGGACATTTCTTCTGTACAGCACAGTGGTCTATTGTTGTTAATTTGTGCTATATATATATATATATATATATATATATATAAAGTATTTATATAATATAATTAATATAAATGTCTGTATCAGAAAAAAAGCCCAGTCCAAACCTTTTCACATCGTGTCGTATAGTGTTATAATATATTACACACAACACACACACACACACACACACACACACACACACACACACACACACACACACACACACACACACACACACACACACACACACACACACACACACCTAAAAAAACAAGGACTGGTTTGTTAGAATTTTAAACTACTTGGCCCACAAAATTTATATGGTTAATCTCAAGAAGGTAATGGAAATTATTATAATTTTGAGACGACAAAAAATAAAAAAATAAAATACTGAATTGGATCAAACTGGAACGTTTTTGGCCAAATACTTCTGAGGACACAAATCCTTAAAGAAGCAATTCAAGGTGTTTAAGAGACATTTACTACAGTTACTGGTTGCTATGGTTACAGGTATTACAAGACAATTTGAAGCTCACACATAAATACAGTTGTCAATCCTCAACGCTTTGTGAACCACATGCTAAAAACAGGCTATGAAAGTCGAGCCAGTACTGTAATTACTCTGTCAAAAACGTCATTTAGCGGATATTTTACACATTTGGACCGACAGAACCAATGACATACATAATCATCACTTAGACAGGGTATTGATGTCTAAATGAACACCTCAACAAGCACGTGCTTCAGTTATACAGTAGCAACAGAAGCTCAAATTAACTGACAGAGCGAATCTATGGCATTGAGTTTCTCGGGTTTACGTCAGTTTCAGCCTGTTCACTCAGAAAATAAAGTGCAATTACTCCAACAGCGCTTGACAATCTAACCTTGATTAAATTTGTTCGCACATAAAACACACAAAGGACATAATTGTGAAACAACTACGTTCGACATTTGTAATTTGCTAAAAACTACCAGCCTGCCTTTCAGTCGGTCCTCACATTAGACATCTACGGATGAGGCAACGGCACAAGCTTGAGAAGAAAAATCAGGTGCAAATGTTGCATCAACAGAAGAAACGGTCTTTAAACCATTCACTGTCTGCGGCAGCGCCAACGCCTCAGGGAGGACAGATCCATTTTGCCTGGTTTTTTCCACATGAATATTAGCATGTGGGCTAGCCTGTCTGGTTCCGCTCCAAATCCTCTGTGACTGTGTCTGACCTCAGACAACCATACACCCTAAAGGGACTCATTCTGTACGTCTACAACATCAGGGACACTTCAGGAAATAAAACTTACTGGCTTGATAAGACGTGTACACACCTTGTATACCAAGTTTTGCTATCATATTACGATGATTGGTATGCAAGAAATGGATTTTGACTTCCCACTGCCAGACTTTTGAGTCAAACTAGATTAACAAAGAAGTGAGGAAAAAAAAAACAGTACACTGCTTTATCAGCTTCCATAAAACATTATTATATTGCAATGTTTCGACCAAATAAAATCTTCGTCAGGCAATAAAAACGACAAATATCAAGCTTTATATTCAGATAGTAAACACAGAGACATGGGCAATCAACAAACTAGTAAAAAAGCAATTATCCAATAAACAAAAAGACGACAAGCAACTATTGAACCATATTATTAATCTTTGCAAGTACTAATGGATGATTACCACCATAACTAAAGTATATAAAGTGCACAAGATGAAGATCTATGCATAGAATAGTTGTACTGTTTGTTTATATATGTTTTACTATGCAATCTCTCAGTTTGTGTTTCAAATACGGAAAGACATGACTAAAACAGCTGGAGAATAATATCTCACGTAGCGTTACATTTACCTCAGGCAAATCATTCAGTGTCCACAGCTTGTTAGTTTGTTAGAGAAATGAGCTCTTGAGGGGACCATTTCACTAAATAAATGCACTATAATAGCTTACATATTCATTATATTTACTTTACCCGCTAGTAATATCTTAATTATTTTAATATAAGTTTAATATCATGAAAACATGTTAACAGTAACTGTGTAAATTATTATATTTCAAAAAATTAACTGAAGAAGTGAATGCAAAACCTGCCTTAAGTGCAATTTTAGCTACCAAATGTAATAGTTTGGGCTCTGTTGTTAATTGTAACGTGCAAGAATATGCATTCGCCTAAAAAATTATCAGTAACAGCACACTAATACTGTGTTTGACCCCCTTTCGTCTTCAGAACTGCCTTAATTCTACATGGCATTGATTCAACAAGGTGCTGAAAGCATTCTTTAGAAATGTTGGCCCATATTGATAGGAGCATCTTGCAGTTGATGGAGATTTGTGGGATGCACATCCAGGACAAGAAGCTCCCGTTCCACCACATCCCAAAGATGCTCTATTGGGTTGAGATCTGGTGACTGTGGGGCCATTTTAGTTCAGTGAACTCATGGTCATGTTCAAGAAACCAATTTGAAATGATTTGAGCTTTGTGACATGGTGCATTATCCTGCTGGAAGCAGCATCAGAGGATGGGAACATGGTGGTCATGAAGGGATGGACATGGTCAGAAACAATGCTCAGGTAGGCCGTGGCATTTAAACGATGCCCAATTGGCACTAAGGGCCTAAAGTGTCACAAGAAAACATCCCCCACACCATTACACCACCACCACCAGCCTGCACAGTGGTAACAAGGCATGATGGATCCATGTTCTCATTCTGTTTACGCCAAATTCTGTCTCTACCATCTGAATGTCTCAACAGAAATCGAGACTAATCAGACCAGCAACATTTTTCCAGTCTTCAACTGTCCAATTTTGGTGAGCTTGTACAAATTGTAGCCTCTTTTTCCTATTTGTAGTGAGGATGAGTGGTACCCGGTGGGGTCTTCTGCTGTTGTAGCCCATTTGCCTCAAGGTTGTGTGTGTTGTGGCTTCACAAATGCTTTGCTGCACACCTCGGTTGTAACGAGTGGTTATTTCAGTCAAAGTTGCTCTTCTATCAGCTTGAATCAGTCGGCCCATGACCTCTGACCTCTAGCATCAACAAGGCATTTTCTCCCACAGGACTGCCGCATACTGGATGTTTTTCCCTTTTCACACCATTCTTTGTAAACCCTAAAAATGGTTGTGTGTGAAAATCCCAGTAACTGAGCAGATTGTGAAATACTCAGACCGGCCTGTCTGGCACCAACAACCATGCCACGCTCAAAACTGCTTAAATCACCTTTCTTTCCCATTCTGACATTCAGTTTGGAGTTCAGGAGATTGTCTTGACCAGGAACAACCCCTAAATGCAGTGAAGCAACTGCCATGTGATTGGTTGATTAGATAATTGCATTAATGAAAAACAGGTGTTCCAAATAATCCTTTAAGTGAGTGTAGTTTACTGCATTAGCTCATTTATTTCTTTATCCTTCAGAAAATGTTAATTACAATATAATTTATTTAAAGGGAGAAACACAAATTTGTAAAAAAAAAAAAACTTTTTTATAATAAAAAAAAATAAAAGAATAGCAGTTTTGTGTACCAAACCCGTACCAAGATTTATACCGAACAGTTATGATGTACACCGTTACACCCCTACGAGAAGACCTTTCCTATGGAATCAATTTGGGGTTCAAGACACACTTGATTCTGGGAATGGACTGAATTTGTTATGACACCAGAGTTTACATGAGCAAAGTGGACTTGGGAGCAGTCCGATGCCACACCAACCAAACTCTGCCGTCAAACGGATTCCAGTCTGCGACCTGACAGAGCGCAGAATTATGGGCTATGAAACCCTAAGCAGATCTAGATGAGGTCGCGGAGATACTGAACTAGGATCATTCTGCTTGTACTTCAATCCCTTCTGCCATTTACTCGGTATTATTAAGCTTGGTTCAAACAATTCCCCTCCTTCTGAACAGGCTCAACGCTCTTGTTTACTCAAGCTCAAAACTCATTTCTTATTTTTTTAAAAGGCCAGTTATCATGATAGCCAATTTCACTAAAATAGACAGTTTGATTCACCAAAAATAGCTCTGCATACATCAAAACCAACACACCCTAAATCAGAACAAACAGCTCAATATGCCCAGCGCAGATCTGAGAGAATTCTTGAATCTATGCAAGTTCTCAACAAAGACGGAGAAAATCTCAGCGATATAATAAACTATTTCAGCATCCGCACTGAGGCACCAGCCAAAAAGCCAGAGGGCAGGCATTTGCAGTTACGCAATCACCTGCGATGCACTGGTGGGCAGCAGGCACCGAGGATCCCAAAGCAATTTATAGCAACATAATGCTGCCATTTAAACTAAAGAGATTGTTTCTGGCAAAGAAGCAGCATCAGAGCCTTTACCTCGAATAGACATTTTATAAAGAGACAAGACAAGAGAGCTTTGTTTCTTTGTGCCTTCCCTGGACGCAAAGATCAAATAGCACAGAGAACAAAGGGAGGACATTGATCACGGTGTGGGCACAAAAGCCCAATTTAACTTAAACATGTTCAGTCACTGAAAGATCTTTAGCTCTTAATGAACAGCATTAATATAGCCTACGTGCCAGTTCTTAACCACAGATGCCGCTCATGTGTACCAGAGGGCACCTGCAGGGCTTTCTGGGAAGCAGTTTGTAAAGATTAATGGATTTGGGAATGAAACTTACTTAAACCTTTGTACAATTTGACACTCGAAACATTTAGCAGTAAGCTATTTTTCACTGCTGAAATCGTCCTTTGTGTTTTGTTGATCAGTGTGGCCCTCTGCAGATCACTATACTTTACTACAACAGTACAAAGTAACAGATGGCTATATATACTTTGACAAAAATGAACCAGAATTCCCTGAGGATTTATTGTGTTTTTATTTGGAACTTGACAAAAATCTTTTCCAAAAAACAAATATAAACTACCGTCAGAAGATTTCTTTTAAACAATACATCTATTCAGCAAGATTGCATGAAATTGATGAAGATAAAAAAATAAATGACAGCATATGATTTTTACTTTGTTACAAAAGATTAATATTTCAAATCCAAGGATCGAGATAACCAACAGCCAATATATCTATGTATTTGATTAAGCGATCGGCATGCTATAAAAATGTACACACACTGTATATGTTTGCTAACAACAAAAGGCATATGTGCAGCAACTAACAGCAGAGATTTACCAGAATACAATAAAAACACCTTCCATTCTCCATACAAACCTTTAATTATATTCTCCAACACTGCAAACACAATTTCGCTCACAGTGTAAACAGTCACAACACACATAAACACATTCGCTCATAACAGTCATTTCGCTCTGAAAGTATTGCACACGCGGTTAATATGGTTTCTTTACAAGGTATAAAATGCTTTGTTGCTTTTTGCCTTTAACGGTCTGCTTGAAAACAAAAGTTTGGCAGTTACACTTCAAAAACGTCGACATAATAGGGTTGGCGAGTTAACCAAGGTTGAGATAAGTGAACTCCACTGTATAAAGTTCTCTCCTGAAACTCTAGATGGTTCAGGTCCTCAAATCAATCTGTTAGCAATCAGATCATTCTCTATAGGGCACAGTTGATTGGTTCCTGCTGAATCAGTAGCCAATGAGCTGCTGCTCATCCTTCAAATACTTGGTTTACAATGCGCAGTTTACAATGCGCTTCAGAAACCCTCCTCCCTCCCCAGCTCCACCTGTATAGATCTGCTAGAGGTAATTCATGTATGCTGTATTGTACAGCAGCAGCATGTCTTACTTGCTCACAGCAGTGTGTTGTGTGTGTATTGGCAGTAGCGAGTCCCTTACTTACTCTGCAGCAGATCTATTCCACCAAGACCAAACATATCAACGTTGTCGTATCCATAACCATGCCAAAATCTCAGAGTTGCCATGATAAAACTGTTTTTAACATTGATAATAATGAGAAATGTTTCTTGAGCAGCTAAGAAGGATTTCTGAAGGATCATTTGACACTGAAGACCGGAGTAAATTCAGCTTTTGCATCACATGAAATAATTGCATTTTAAACTACATTAAAATAGAAAATAGTTATTTTAAATTTTAACAATATTACTATTTTTACTGATCAAATAAATGTTGCTTTGGAGAGCAGAAGAGACTTGTTCAAAGGTTTAGGAATGGTATTGTACAGGTGCTGGACATATAATTAGAATATCATCAAAAAGTTTGTAATTAATTGCATTCAAAAAGTGAAACTAGTATATTATATTCATTCATTCCACACAGACGGATAAATTTCAAATGTTTATTTCTTTTAATTTTGATGATTATAACTGACACCTAAGGAAAATCCCAAACTCAGTATCTTAGAAAATTAGAATATTACTTAAGTAAAAAAAACTAAATTCATCAAAATTAAAAGAAATAAACAGTTGAAATATATCAGTCTGTGTGTAATGAATATAATATACAAGTTTCACTTTTTGAATGGAATTAGTGAAATCAACTTTTTTAATGATATTCTAATTATATGACCAGCACCTGTATATTCAAAAACACATTTTATTTAATTTAGAAACAATTCAATTTTGAATTTTTTTTATATTTTCACTTTTGAAATACAACTTGTTACACCACAAATTGAAAATTAAAAACTTAGGTGAAAAAAAAAAAAGTTTTCTTAAAAAATTCTTCAGTATTAAGACCTAAACTATACATTTGTCATTAGATATTCATATGAAATGACCTAAATACATGAACAAGCAAGGATATTTTTTATTGCCAAATCAGCACTAAATGTAAAAAAAAACATTTTTTTAAAACTAAAACCTTGTTTTCCTGTAGCTCAGACAGTAGTGTGTGCTGCTTGCAACGTCAAGGTCATGGGTTCAATTCCCAGGGAAAGCAAGAACTGATTATAATGTCAATGTGTATCTTGGATGTAATGCAAGTCGCTTTGGATAAAAGCGTCTGCCAAATGCAGAAATGTAAAATATTGATTTAAAAAAAGTTAATCGACATGTACACAGAGAAAGGAATTCTAACACATAAGAATTCATACTGAAGAAAAAAATCTGATGAAATAATGAGGTTGAACTGACCCTCAGGCGGTTCTTCACGCAGGTAAGGTGGAAGTTCTTCATTATTTGGGTCAACAGGTGCTTCCTCGATCACTTCAGTCTCTGCACTCGGGCCCTTCAATTAACAAGATTATACAGATCAGTTAGCAAGACAAACAACAACTTATATACATGTAACACACATATATAAACATTTACACACATACAAGAAATCGAGATAAATTACACAATCATAATTCCATTTGAACTTTGACATAATGAGTCAAATTGCTAAATAAGGAGAAATGACATCACCCTGCAGGAAGTGACATCATTTCAGAATGAAAACATCTGCACAACCATAAGCAGATTTGATCATTTCTGTGATGTTTTGCACTATTATCTGGTTTATTTCACCCTAAAACATCCTATTATGTATCAACTCACAAAATTAATTTAAATAATTATTTGAATTAAAAAATTATTTGTTAATCTTTCACTAAACAATTGCTAATATCAGCCTTTTATTTGCATCTTGTGTTGGATGTTTGAGCTTCAACATTGCATATTTCTGAAAGTCTGCCATACACATTTATAGAAATACTTCATTAAATTACAAAGCATAATGTGAATGACTCAATTACAACAATTATCATAATCATCATCTCTTCCTTGACAACCCTTTTACAGCCTCTTACACAGCTAAACTCATAAACTTTATGATTGCAAAAACAGATAAAAGTAAAACTGCAAAGCACATACATTTTCTTTTGCGTCATGCTGATGAAATATTATACCCAATTTAGGCATCGACTCATTGTCAGCTGCCCCGCTTATCTATTATCGGAGCGAGATAACACAATATATATCCGATTAAATCATATTTAATGGCACAGTAACAAAAAGGCCCGCATGCAAATACTTCTGATTAAAAAATCAACAGTTTGTGCTCGTGCAGAATCAGGTAAGAACAGGTTTGGCTTTAATACTGTCACGCAAAACAAACACAAATCCTCCACTCACCTTCATAACTGAGGTTATTAATACAGTCTTAGAAAGGGCGTCTCTGCACTTCACTATTGTTGGAGACGCACAAGACTATAGAATGGAAATAGCGCTTAATACGAAATAAATACAGCGTTTGCTATGTTTTTCAATGTAAGCGGAAGTGACGTCGGGGATGTTTACGGAATTTGGGGGTGCTGTTGTGCGGCCGGTCGATAGGGGGCAGCAGCGCGCTAATTATACTCGCTAGCCACAGTTAAACGTTTGATTAGTGACCAAAACAACATTTTTATGTCTTTGAAAAAACATAATTATATGATATATAGCCTATTTGTCCCATATTTGACCTGTTTAAGTCCATTTTCTATTTGTATGGTTGTAAAACTGCAAAAACAGAGCAAATAAATAGCTTACAGTGTTTCCATAAATGTGCCATTTCCATAAATTGCAGTTTTGGAAAGTTTACACAGACCATAACCACAGTATAAGCTATAGAGTTATAGATTTTAGACCCAAATTAGTTTTGTTTTTCTCCTGAATTTTATTAGCAATACTAAAAACATGCCACATATTAGCCGGGAAAAAGAGTTTGTTTTATGAATGTGTGGGATTACGCTGACAGTAATGACAGCTGAGAAACGGTCATAAATTCCTGACAAACTTTCTCTTACACGCTGCTGAATAATATATATCACCTCATCAAAAAGAAGGTTAGAGGTGAAACGGGGGGTGGATTTGGGTTTTATTGACCGGAAGTGTAATTGATGTGTTTCTGCATCTAGGCCAAAGTTCAGGTATTAAGCTTTGCTGTTAAAACAGTGTTCAGAAATATTGTGGAAAGAGGGCATAGATGGACTTGACCTGTTTAGCAAATATAAAATTTTAATGTAATACCAGTCGTTCAAAATTATATTTTTCTTGCTTCTTTCTATATTCTGACTTTAAAATAAATAAATAGATCAGATTTTTTGGAGTATTTGCTGTTCTTGAATTTATTTATATTTTGATTAATTCTGACATTATAAATACTCAACTTATGACTTAGAGGGGGAAAATAATTGTCAGAATTCATTTAAATAAATAAGTTACCAATATATTTTTAAGAACAAAAATGTATTTATTTTCATTCTGACGCTACTCATGTTTTTTCCATGTATGCATATTCTTTGTAGGTCAAGCATTGTAGTATCTTAATCCTAATAATTTATTCATGATAGGAATAGTAAGGTCCTCATCTGACCACAGCTACAGTGTTAACTGAAATACTCAGCTTAACCTGTTAAAGGGTGTATTTATAGGCTGACAAAATTAAAAGGTCCTGTTAGGACAGTTGATAGTGGAAAGGTGAGAATGGTGAGAACGGTTTGGGCTTTTAAAACCCCCAGTGAAAACATATGTTTTACAGAAAGGGAATCTAGCAGAGTGAGGTGAAAGGTCAAGGTTTTACATAAGTAGTCACGGAAGATGTTCTGTGACACTGGTGTAATTAAATATGTTGGCCCTCCAATTTAATCATCCGTGACTTGATGAATAGTCAATCATTAAAGAAAATTAATGAATCATTTAGAGAGACTCGGATGAGAGGCTGAGAGATGTTAGCTTGATTTATTTTTTACTACTTTTGTGCTGCCGTTAGCACATAAAAGTTTCAGTGCTATGACTTGCAAATGATGTAATGCAACCAAAATAATATGTTAAGTAAATTGTATGAGAAGTATTTATACGCTATGGTAGTATTTGTTGTTCTTTAATTGTTGCCGATATATAATATGATATAATATAATTATTTAAAAAACTATATATATATATATATATATATATATATATATATATATATATACAGTGGAGTTCGGTTATGTCGACGCCCTCGGGGGTTGCAAAAAAGCATCAAGATAACAGTTTAGCGAGATAACCCATATAACATTTATTACATACATTAACAAATATTTTCCCACAAATAACCCGCAGATGCAGATAATCCGCACCCTCATGTAGCCAGCTGGTTTGGGGTTTTGTGTAAAAAAAATAAAAAAATAAAATAAATAATAATTAATAATTCGCTGACACAACACACACCCATAGATTGATGAACTTTTTTGAGTAAGATCACATTTCGAATTTCAAATGTTGCTCGCGTGACTTCAATTATCCATAACTGTTCAGGCTTGGTACACAGTGCTTCTGCGCGAAATTCACACAATAAAAAAAGTCACAAGTCAGAATCAGAACAGAAAAGCAATCTCTCCCGCTGCGCCCGTCCCTTTAAGAAGTGTTGTGTTGATCATCGGATGAGATGAGAAGAGCCCGCCCTCATGGCAGCACAGCCAATCACGTCTTCTTGCATGATTGACAGGTCAGACAGCCAATCAGAGTGATAGTGGAAGTGAAGCGCCAGCTGTCAGAGCGCCAAAGACAACAACCCTCGCAAGAAAGAAAAATGAAAATTTATTGATGTGCATGATGTGAGTTATTAAATGAGAATGTACATGCTCAAGTTTTTGGTGTCTTATTACACAACAGTGTTGCCGCGATTTGTTTGATGAAGCGATCGGCATTCATCTAAAAATTTACATACACTGACAGTGTATATGTTTGCTAACAACAAAAGGCATATGTAAAACCACCTTCGATTCTTGATACAAACCTTTAATTATATTCTCCAATAATGCAAACGCAAAGATTGCTCACAAAATCACAAAAAACGCTACAGCATGTTATTCCTCAGACGAGATCAACGACAAACTCAGCGCATGCGCAGTGAACTAGGTACGCTAATTAATCACGAAATAACCATGTGAAGTTTTCATGAACCATGTGAAGAATTTGTCCCTTTTTTGTGCTCGAGATACTAGATTTCGGGAAAATTAACGAATCGACATTAAAGAATCGAAAATACTAAGACAAATAGGGAGTTCGGCGGTTCCACTTCAAAAAAGTCGACATAATAGTATTGGCGAGTTAACCGAGACTCGAGATAAGTGAACTCCACTGTAGTCTTCCATGGCAGTATTTGTTGTTCTTTAATTGTTGCCGATATATAATGTGATATAATATTTAAAAAAAACTACATATATATATATATATATATATATATATATATAGTTTGATGCATTTATAAGTAAATCATCTTTCAGTAACAGGTTCATGCTAGGTTTCTCATGTATTAGACTGTGAACTTTCACCGTGAAGACTCTGCATGTGAGATCAAAGTGCAAATGAGATTTAGACCTTCTAAAAATACCAGTACGTTGACAGTAGGACAACACGTTTGTAATTGTAAGTGGATTATGTCAGTTTCCCTGTGAGGAGCATACAGCTTCGGAAACTTTCGCTTCAGTTATCGTGGTCATTTTTAGATGATCAACATTTTGGACAAAAACTGGAGTTGAGTATGGGTCAAAATCAAAGTGATGATGATAGGGAATTGGAACTAAGTGACATCCAGCCTCTTTATACCAGATTCATGGAAGAGTGCCCAAGTGGAGCCCTGCATCTTCACGAATTCCGCAAGATCTTCGGAATTCGGAGCACATCGGAAGTTGAGGCTTTGTACATGGAGACACTCTTCAAATCTTTTGACACAAACAAGGTAAAAAAAACTTTCTTTCTTTGTTTACAAGCAAGTGTAAGTGCAAGAGTTGAAAAGGTCAAGTATTTTTACATAATTTAAAAATGTTAAAACGCAAGTTCACATTTACTTAAAAATTGAATAGTGATTGCAAAGCAGCAATTTCTATGCATAAGCTGTGATTATGTGCATATGAGATCAGCTCATCACCCAAGAATCATTTGTGTCCATTTGCAGGATAATGTAATAGACTTTATGGAATTTGTAGCAGCCGTCCACCTGGTTCTGAGAGGAAGACTTGAGGACAGATTGAAATGGTCTTTTAAAGTCTATGACAGAGATGAAAATGGAAAGTTGGACAAACAAGAGGTCAAATGCATTATAAGGGTGAGAGTGGTTTTGATTCGCCATTGTTATCCTTGTATTTCCTTTCCTAAAACGTGTCTTGCTTTTTCCTTCTAGATCATTTGCCAACTTAAGAAAAACAGCATCAACATGACACCCAGTGAAATTTGTGACAGGATATTCGACCTTTTGGATGAAAACAAAGATGGTAAGTGGCTTTTTCCTACCGTCACAAACATGTAACCAATCCCATTTACTCTTCTGGTTTTCTAAGTTTTTTGATTTTTAGAGGTTTGTGTAATATTAGTATCACATTATTAGCTGTTTAATAACATAGCCAAAGGCTGATCATATCAATTACCATCATGTGTCTGACGTTGCAGAGAGAGCGATAAATAAAGCTCATTACCACAGATGATCTTGGATAATTCACTCTTCCTCCTCTTCTTCTAAATTAGTTATATTTTTCAAAGAGAACTGGCTCTATTGTATTGCATTTAATTAAATTATTCAGGTAATCTGAGTTGCAGTGATTGAGTGAAGGGGGGGGGGGGCTAAATTGCATATTCATGTTAATTAAATAATAAATAAATAAAATTCATTTCAAGTTAAATTCAAAATGTTTTAAGGAATGAAGAAATTATTTACATGGGGAGAAACATTTTTTGTTGTTGCAAAAGTTGATTTTTTTAAGGGATACAATTTAACTTTAAATTGTAACTGGGGGACTTTAAACTTGGGGACTTTAAACTACTTTAAACATTAAAAATATAATATCTTGTGATAAACAGCTGACTGTACACTATGTTGCCAAAAGTATGAAGACATTTGAACAGCACACCTAAAAACATGTTAAGCATTCAAATTCAAGCCATACATTTACTGAAAAAAAATATTTTCCTTTTATATGAACAATCAATATATTACATTATTTAATGTATATTGACAATATACGGAGTAAATTATTGTGTTGATATTGTGTTATATAATACACCAGGAATTGCTGCTATTTTCATATATTGAAAAAATATATTAATTTAATACAATTAAATGAATTGTATATTCCCTAATACACTTCATACTATGTACATTTACATTTTTACATTTATGCATTTGGCAGACACTTTTATCCAAAGCGACTTACATTGCATTTAAGGAATACACTGAATCAGATCTTGCTTTCCCTGGGTTCAAACCCATGACGTTGGCGTTGTGAGCACCAATGCTCTACTGATTTAGCAACAGGAAAGCTTAGCTTATGTAGATGTACATGTCATAAATTTGTTTTATTCTGTGTATATAAGTATATTTTAACATATATGTACCATATACGGTATTCACATTTTTATGGGAACATCCATGTCCAATATATGTGCACAATTATGAAGAAAATATACACAATATACAGTATATATATATATATAATCTCAAGCATACAGTATATATATATATACTGCATGCTTGACATTATATATATATATATATCTCATATGCTTGACAAAATATACACAGTATACAGTATATATATATATATATATAATCTCAAGCAACCAGCATGTTGCCATGACTTTAAAAAGACATCCGATTGACCAAATATCCAAAAATAATTACATTTGTTTTCAGTGAACACATTTTCATACATCAAATGTGTAACTTTGCAAACAATAAAGTGAGGTAAAACTCTATGAGTATGTGTTCAGCTTTATGTCAAGCCATGCGTTAGCTCAGTAAAGAGAAATTAATTGAATAGCGTTCAATAGAGCTATTTGTCTTCATTGCTAGATTTTTTAAATATGTAAATACATATAATTTATTTTGTCATATATGTTTCCAGACATGGTCAATGCATCACAGAATTTAAAGTATAGTCTCATATATTTTTATTTTGTATGGGTAGGCTTTCACTTTTCTGGGAAGGCTTTTCACTAGATGTTGTCTATCAGGATTTGCTTCCATTCAAGAGCATCAGTGGCATGTAAGTCAGGAGCTAATGTTGGGTGATGGGGTCTGGCTTACAGTCAGAGTTCCAGTTCATCCCAAAGGTGTTTAGTGGGATTCAGGTCTGAGCTTTGTGAAGGCTAGTCAAGGTCTTCCACACTGTACTCCGTAAATATTTCTCATTTCTTCAAGAAAAAATGCATTGTGATGCTAGAATAGATACACGTGACCATAAAGTGTATGAAACAAGCCCAGAAAATTAGTTGACCAATTTGATTGTAGCTTATCAAACCACTAACATTTAACATTAAATCTTATGAGTGCCTTCACGTCCTGGGGGTTGTTTTTATTTTCACTCAATGAAGATTTTAAAATGATCTAGGAAAGAACTATATATATATATATATATATATATATATACACATACAGACAGGGTACACACAACAGGCCTACATCTTTTGAGTTGTTGTTTGAGGAAAATGTCTGAAATCTCCTGAGATAATTCTATATGGACATTGATGCAACTTGAAAAATTAAACTCATGAGTGTATCAAAAGGATGTTTACTTTCTAAAAATCTACGGGAGCACAAAGATGAATAAACAGCCTTATATAATAATCCCGCGTGTGGCAGCCTAAATATGAAAGGCTTAGACTGCTGCTAAAATAAGCCTGTCAGTGGACAGGGAGAGAGGGAGCGGATGATGAATGAATTCATTAAAGACACTCTTCCTCTTCATCCACAGGTCAAATATCCCTGTCAGAGTTCATGGAAGGGGCAAAAAAAGATGCCTGGATTATGGACCTCCTAAAACTGGACACTAATGCACGGGGTTGGTTCAGGGAACACTGGGGGAAAAAAACATGAGCTTTCAATCTAAGGTCAAGTCCCATGAGCCAAAACCTGCTTGCCCTTTTAGAATCGTTCCAATGTTGGGGTCTGCAAATGGAAGAGACCTGGTAGAGAGGTCAGAAAATATTTGCCTTCTGTCACGCGCAAGTACGTGCCTCGTCATACGTTTATCACTTTCTGTTCAAGTCTGCATGTGTAAAAGCGGGTTCCGTCACATTTTCTTCTATGTTTTGATGATGCTGATATTCTTATGGTAGATGGAAACAATTAAATTGTTTTTCACGCATTTTGCAATTATGTTACATTATGTTAATTATCAATGTTGTAATTTTACATTTCTGTTATAAAAACTGATGACCATAAATATATTGTGTCAATATTATCTATATAATCTACAATATATAATTTTACTATTTAACCCAATTTAGTTATATGTAAGAAAGAAATATGTATAATAATATGTTGTACATACATATATATATATATATATGGTGGTCACAAAGGGATGGACATGGTCAGAAACAATGCTCAGGTAGACCGTGGCATTTAAACGATGCCCAATTGGCACTAAGGGCCTAAAGTGTGCCAAGAAAACATCCCCACACCATTACACCACCACCAGCAGCCTGCACAGTGGTAACAAGGCATGATGGATCCATGTTCTCATTCTGTTTACGCCAAATTCTGACTCTACCATCTGAATGTCTCAACAGAAATCGAGACTCATCAGACCAGGCAACATTTTTCCAGTCTTCAACTGTCCAATTTTGGTGAGCTCGTGCAAATTGTAGCCTCTTTTTCCTATTTGTAGTGGAGATGAGTGGTACCCGGTGGGGTCTTCTGCTGTTGTAGCCCATCTGCTTTAAGGTTGTGCGTGTTGTGGCTTCACAAATGCTTTGCTGCACACCTCGTTTGTAACGAGTGGTTATTTCAGTCAAAGTTGCTCTTCTATCAGCTTGAATCAGTCGGCCCATGACCTCTGACCTCTAGCATCAACAAGGCATTTTCTCCCACATGGACTGCCGCATACTGAATGTTTTTCCCGTTTCACACCATTCTTTGTAAACCCTAGAAATGATTGTGTGTGAAAATCCCAGTAACTGAGTAGATTGTGAAATACTCAGACCGGCCCGTCTGGCACCAACAACCATGCCACACTCAAAACTGCTTAAATCACCTTTCTTTCCAGTTCTGAGATTCAGTTTGGAGTTCAGGAGATTGTCTTGACCAGGAACAACCCCTAAATGCATTGAAGCAACTGCCATGTGATTGGTTGATTAGATAATTGCATTAATGAGAAATTGAACAGGTGCTCCTAATAATCTTTAGGTGATTGTCTATATATAGTGGTGATAATTTTGTATCAAAATATACAGATTTATGTATTATAAATGTTAATGCCAACTCCATTTTTGTGTTTTATTTATTTATTTATATTTGTTCTTAAAGGTGCTTCTGAATGTGTACATTTTTAAATGTAAAACGTCTTTCTCCAAACCCAGTTTTGCATCATAAAAATTTATAAATGAGTGTTTCCTGATTGTATGATACTTTGAACAATGAGTGCTTTTACATGCAAGATCTGACACTGATTACAACTTGTAAGGTCATATAGATGCCTTAAAATCTTCTTTATCAGGTAAATAAATATAAACTACTCATTCAGTGTGCAAATATGTTGTGCATTTTTTGAGGAGCTCAACTTAGCAATAGTGACCATTTAGGGCTGGAGTGAAAGATGGAACAAATTTGCTTCAATGACCAAAGCTTATTATTCATAATTGTTGGAGTTAAGAGTTATTAACTTCAATAAGAGCTGTAATCAAATGAATTCTTTATGAAACCCAACGTGAAGCGAGGGATGGATTTAAAATGAATGTCTGCACAGTTCACACATGTTTAAAGTACATGTGACACACAGAACATGCATGCATGTGCATGCATCTTTGAAACACATTAATAAACCTTGTTTTTTTGTGATTTATCGACCTGAACTGGAAGACAGATTTACGCCAGCATGGTGTCTCCCAGTATGCGATGTGTTCACAGATGGTGCTTAGCAATGAACTATTCTTAACAGTGACATAATTCAAACCATGTAATTTTTTTACCCTTAAGCCTAAATGGAGCTCATCCTCTGACTGAACCACAATTAACTCCAATAAATCATCTAGATATTTATTTAGAGACCTTATGAGAGACTGTATTCCTCAAATGAATTTTTCCTCTTTTGATACTGTATGTCTGTGATGACAGGTAACATCAGGTGTGATGACAGGTGTGTGTGAGTGATTTTTCATATTTATTTCTTGAAAAATCATAATGTTTTTAAATAAGAGTTTTAGGACCTATTTTGTTTTCAGGGAAATTGTCCAAATGCTATCCTATTAAACTGATCATAAATATAATAAACCCATTAAATTAATGACTCATTTACAAGTTCAGAGATGATTTGTTCCCACTTTTTATAGAAATCAAATCACTTACACTTTCAACTTGTGAATGATTTTGTAGTTTTGCATATACTCCTCACTACAAAATCACTGTTGGATCTAATTTTCTGTAACTCACTGCAGTTTTGGATCCCTAAAGAACAAAATAAAAACTATTTTCAGAAGCATTTCTGTAGCATCAAACAGCTTTAAACAGATCTGTTTTAGCATATCTATTTAACAGTCTTCTGAAGTAGTTCCTGGCAGTTTATTCAAAATTCATGTGGCTCCCTGACCCTCCATAACAAGCACATTCAAATTCTCACTGCAGTTC